>CALNVZ010000641.1:20546208-20580454 GCA_940671915.1 Paracentrotus lividus | reverse complement strand
AATTCCTCAAAATTTTGAGTTTGTTATTAGTTTGTCGATTTACTCGGATCTTTGATCTGCGACTTCTCTCTCATTTCGACAAGACGTATCGCATATTACCTGCATGTACCCGAAATGTGGTATGTCACTTGAGAAGACGTCTCCGAGACCCCCCGCGACGGATCAGTCGCATCCGTCTCGGAGAAGTCTCTGCGACTGAAAAAATCTCATAGATATGAACGTGTTCAATTTTCCCGCGAATCATGAGACATCCCGGAGACTCAGTAGATGTCTCCGAGACGTCGCGGATACTCAGGAGACGTCTTTGAGAAGGAGATGCAAACTCGTCTCAAACCCGTCTCAAAACCATCTCAAACTCTCTCCTGGCAAGTGAATTACCATCAATAAGACAAAAACTTACGATATCTAAAAGTTTTAAAGCCATCAAGCCAAAATTTATGACTTTGCGATATGACGTGAGGAAAACTGTTCAATTTTTTTTTTTCACGGCTCTTGATGAAGAATCCCCTTTAAGGGGATTAGTTGTTTAAAAATATTCCATCTAATATTATTTGAAAGACCTGGTCAATTCAGATATTAATCATTAACAAAAAAAATTTCAGTAAGGTTTTCCCACACAACATAATTATGAGAAAGCACCTTGCAAGTCCAAAAGATACCAATAAATTTTTTAAAAATATATACAGTGGTGGCCAAAATTATTAGAACACCTGAACCTACACAAAGTCTATGGGATTATCAATGCCCTAGTTCATTTGCCGAAATCAGATTAAAGATATCTTTTGTGTGCCATGAGCTTTCATGACTTTTTAGCATAGGGTCTTACGTATATGTTGATACCAAATTTATATAGTTTCGACCATCTGGTAAAGCGCAGCATTAAAAATAGTTGCGCTATGCGCTTTTGGTTTCCCCATAGACTTGTGTATTAAACATGTAGTCCAAATGCAAAAAAGTAAAATGCCAATTACATATGCCGATTGCTCAAAAAGTATTTGAGGTAGAAGTATGAAACTTAGCAGGCTTATCTATTCTAATATACCTCTAATACATTCTAAGTTTTAACAAATTTGGTCACATGGGGAGGGTGGATTCGCCCCCACCCTTTGTGGTGAGATGACCAAAATAACCATGCCCATTGAAGGTTAAGACTATTTTTTTAATTCAATGAAGACATTCCTTCTAAATGTATTTTTTTTAAAAGGAAATTTCATGAGCAATTCAAATATGTTGAAATATTAAGGGTCATTGGAACAATGGACTTAAATAGGGGCACTGAATTAGAAATTTGGGGCCCTTCAAAAATAATTTAAAAATCCCCACATAAGATGTAACAACTTCACCCTGTGTTGTTATGAATGCCATTTTTGACATCCTCAGGAAATTTCCTTTCAGAATATATATACTTTTGTAGGGAGAGGCTTAAAATGTTTAACCTTATGACACTTTGATCCTGAAAGGGGCAAGATTCTTAAATTTTTCAATTGGTGGTGTAACATAAAAAAAGGGCGACTTGGGGGCGAGGTCCCAACGCATGGCTTTGTTATTTAGTTTTTAAAGCATAATGATGATATTCAGAGACATTCCAACCATTTTATAGATATTTAAATGGTCAACTGAATGAAAATTATTAAAATATTCAAATATGCTTGGTGTTCTAATAATTTTGGCCACCACTGTATTTATATATATAAAAAAGAAAGAAAAGAAATATTCATATTTACCCCGGGAAACCTATGTATGGTACTGAAGAAAATAGCGACGGCTGAGACACAATCTGCTAGGGCCAGGTTGAATGTAAAGACATTATCAGACCTGCCAACAAAAAATCGTATTCCGTACTTTTTCTATCCTCTTTCGCTTCTTAAGGGGGTACTAAGATCTATAGATGTCTATGAATGCACATCACCATCATGCCATACTACATCGCACCTGTCTTCATAGAAAACATTTAATTGTTCAATGAATTGTCTATGTCCCTCATTTACCAGAACGAATGCCTTTGGTGCAGGGATGACACACTTGTCAAAATGTTTGGCATATTTACCTTGTTTTCTATTGAAAATAATTGAATAATAAAAGGTTTTCAGGTCGACAGGTGGATGGGGATTGACATTTTTATGATCTGAATAATTATTGACATTAAATGAGTTTGGTACCCCTTATCCAAATGAAAAAGACAAAAATACGATTTTAGGTTGGCAGTACTGCATTATGTCTTTTCCTCAAAGCTCTAATAAACAAGATGGCGGATACGGTGACGATGTTGATCATGGCTGCCGTGCCAGATAAAATAAGCACGATTAGAAAGTTGATAAATGCTCTCTGTGACACAGACTCGGACATTTTCTCTGATTTCAGAAAAATTCACACTTCACTTGAATGTACCACCAACGTATTTATGTAAGGAAAAGAAATCTGATGAAATTTTAAAAACAGAGAAATGTAGATTTAGTCCGATATTTGTCTCTCTTTATGCGAAAAATGTGAATTTTATTTTCCGGTCGATTTAAAAAAGAAAGGCCTCAGACATTTTCTCTGATTTCAAAAGAATTCACATTTCAATTGATGCACCACCAACGTATCTATGAACTATTTAAGGAAAAGAAATCTGTTGAAATTCTAAAAACAGAGAAATGTAGATTTAGTCTGATAATTGGTCACTTAAAACGAATTTATAGGAAAAAAAACTCAGACGTTTTCTCTGATTTCAGAGGAATTCACCCTTAACAGATGCACCACCAACGTATCTATCAATTAATTAAAGAAAAGAGAATATGATAAAATTCTAAAATCAGATAATATAGATTTAGTTCCATATCATTTGGTCTTTCTTAACGCGAATGAGTTTTCAATGTCACTTCTTGACGGATTTATAAAAGAAAGGAGTCAAGAGAAAACTTCGAAAGTGATGCCTAAAGATGTCATTGTTTATTTTTTAATTTTTTTTATAGATATATAATTCGTTATCATTGTTAATTTCACAATAGCATGGTCTTTTGAGAAGCCTCGCTGTCTTCCTGCATGAGGTTGATATAAATGCCTTTTTAAATTGAATTGAAAAGAATCCAGGTTCGCCGGCGTATAGACAGGAATTTTTTTTTTTTTTTCAATTAGCGACAGAGCCAGTGTCCTTTTTCAGACAATTGTATTTTTTCTTCTGAATATGATATAATTTTTCAAAGGTGAATAGCCTTTTTGTAGTTTCTTTTGCTTTACTTTTGTATAAATACTTTCCAGTTATTTTCATGATAATTGGCGACTACTGAGGGTTTTTTTTTTTACTTTTTTTTTTGTTTTTTTTTGTTCAACTTTTTCTTTTCATATTTTCTTCATTATTCTAATATTCTCTCTCTCTCTCTCTCTCTCTCTCTCTCTCTCTCTCTCTCAATCTTGCTTTCAGATTCCCCTGTATCTTTAATCAAAACTACGCAAAATCCGTGTTTCAATATATAGGCCGTAGATCATCCTCCCAATCTTGTTGCCATGGTGATCATAATAGGGAAGGGTAGTACATCACGTACACTGGGTTAATAATTACATTTTTAACGTAACAGATTGATGTATTTTTGATACTCATAGACATTTACTATAAATGGTGTATTACAATATGTTAATCGATTTGCCGTAATGAAATGAGGTTGCGTGATTATTATTTTAAAAAATTTTTTTTTTGGTTAATTGAAAATAAAATATAGCTTATTGAACCGCAAATTGAATAAGGCTATAGTTGATCAAAACATGATGGTTTCGTTGTTGTTGTTTTTACGGCGCTTTCATAAGACTGGTTTATCCAAAAATGTAATAAGATTGATTGATTCGAAAGTTTAAAAAAAGGTTGGATAATACAGAAATGAAACAAAACAAACACTCTTCAATATCATGCCATTACGACGAGCACACCTTATTTTAATAGAGCAACCTCTACGACGAGCACACCTTATTTTAACAGAGCAACCTCTGAATGTCAGACGATGAATTAAACAAACTCATTACTATTACTCATCCTTTGCCAGTTCATAAAATATTATGGGCATGCCAAGGTTTGAAAAGTGACCTTGTAGACCCTATCATGAAAAGCGGTGTCACGCTTTCAATGTTTTTAATAATTTCTAGCAGTGATATTCACCGCACTGTTACACTAATACACTTATCTATAATTACATGTTTGAAGTTTAGTCATCCGTTAGAGCTTTAAAAAATCCTTAAAAATGGATAATTGGATAAAGTGGTCGTAACATGCCTTACAATGCCTTACAGAAAAATTCCCGTTTAATATAGCTTTCAGTGGCGTATCTATGGGGTGGACTCCCTGTGGCTGCCTGAATTTCCATTTAGCGTCCCTCCCTTTTGAAGCCCTGTGTCAAAATCGAACCCCCCCCCAAAAAAAAGGAACTTAATCACAATCTAGTCGTGTTTGATATTTCCATAACAAAGGAAACCCGGGCTTTCTTCTCTTTTATACCTGTTGCAAATTAGAAATAGTCATTAGGAACCATCACAAATTAGGCAAATGAAAGACACCACGCACAGAAGAAAAAAGTCTGTAACGTCGTTGCTAAGGAAGCAGGGGCGGATCCAGCTTTTTATAAAGGGGGGGGGGGTTGGGGTGGTATGCGAGGGAGCGTAGCGACCGGAGTCCAAGCGAGCGGAGCGAGCGAGGGGGGAGGTTGTGGGAGGGGGTGTCCCCTCCCACAATAGGGAAAATTTTTGAAAATCTGTGTGTGAAAATGGCGTTTTCTTGCAAAAAGATAAGATAAGATTTTAAAAATGGTCCCCGGATTTTTTTTTTTTTTTTTTTTTTTTTTTTTTGGGGGGGGGGGGTTGCAAACCCCCCTCTAGATCCGCTTCTGGGGAGATACATGCAAAAATAGAGGTCGTGAATATCCAGCAAAGTGTTAATAGAAGTGTGAAAATTTCGATTGCTTTTGTAAACTAGATTATATTTACTACAAAAACTTAGCTATAATTTGGGAATTCGGTGGAATAAACTTGCATTAAATCGTCATTGCAATACGGGACTAAATTTTCCTTGGCAAAAACAGAAACAAATTTATCTTCTCCTGATGTTGTTTTTTTTTTGTCTGCCATTGTAATGCTATTTTTTCGGCATTATTAATTTGCCACAATGATAATGGAAACATGTAAACAGTTTGCGGAAAAATATGACTCCTCCTTAGTAATTTTATTCACTGATAATCCCAACCTCTTAAAATTTCATTTTCGGGGCCTTTGTTCTCTTGTGCATGGCCCCTTTGTTTAAAAATTGTCCGGGTCTGGTCATCTACTTCTCTCAGGAATAAAAAGAGATAAGTCTCCTCTTTCAGAATATAGAACAATATTCGGCAAATCTCTGGCCATGAACGAAATATGACAACATATAAAAGACTTGTAAATTTGAAAAACATAGCATTTTAGCTATGTTGCAATACCAGTGAGTAGTTAGTAGGGGAGACGGGTATGGACGTTACAAAATTCACATTTTGGGCCAGATAATTCTAATGAAAGAACTCACGCACTCCATCTTGGGTCTGTAGTTAGCCCATTATGTTGGCTAAAACCTGAGTCATATAAAACTTGAAAACATGTAAACACTAATTAACTACAGCTTAATTAGTGAAGCCATTTTTTTGTAACAACCTACCCCGTATACGGGGTAGGTTGTTACACCATACGGGGTAAATTGTTACAATATGTAAACATACGGGGTAAGTTGACAATGTGTAAATCTCTTATACCATACTTTCGTTTCAACTTTCCAGTTTCTTGGCATCGTTAACAGTAGATCAAGTAGAGCTCTAGAACATACGAAAGTAATAATAGAAACATAAAAATATTAACACCTGAAAAATTGTTGTAACAACCTACCCCATGGTTGATTTTACACACAAAAAAAAAAATCAACTGTAGCACAGCCATTAGGCAGAATTACAGGGCATGGCTCAGGGGTATATTAGTGACATACATGTACTATATTCACAATACCAGACTATCATCATGTGCCTTCAGTTGTAAGAGCTATTACAAATTTCAATTTTGGTCAAAAATTTACTTTGAACTGTAAAAAACGGTTTTTGTTGATTTACTTTTTAATAAAACAACGGAGAAACCTCACGACCGGCAGTTCATCACAGCTATGTGTAGGCTGTATATAGAAGCCAGTTAGCACATCCTCTCTTGTTCCAGCTTAGCACACTGAGAACTGTAACAACTGACCCGTGTAAATTCCATACCCGGTCTCCCCTATACATAGATCACAATATGTTCAGGGGGGGGGCGTTTCATGAAACGACAAGTCCTGTTTTATCGGACATTTACCATAGTAACAATGCTTCTCAGCCAAACAAAATACCCAACTTCGAGAAATAGCCTGACTTACAACACTACTCACTACTATAACTCATACGAAAGAAGAAGAAGAAGCCAATCAAAATCAAGTAAAGATGTCAGATTTGACAACTTGTTAGACAAGAAATGTTGATGAAATGCTCTCCGGTTTTCTATAATCGAGAAAAATCTATTTTACACATGCTTTTCTATGGCTTTGTATAGGTTTCGCACATGAATTCAGCTCTCCGGAACAATCAATGTGTGTAATTTCGATTAGCTCCTCGTCGCACAAAATTTAGCATAACTTTTGTTTAACAAAAGCCAACTATAGAAAACAAAGTTCATCACCAATAAAAATCTCAGGCTATAATTTGGAACCAAACACACATTATTTGAGAATATTTCATAACTAAATTATTTTCCCCGACTGTACCCCTTTTTTAAATATACAATCTGTATGTCACCACGAGCTCAGCGACTGAGTTTGGTGATAAAACCCAATTAAGTTAAAATTGTTATTGTAAAAACAGCGATATTAATTGAAGGGCACAGGAAAATTATGTTTGGCATCGCTCTCATTCAGGCCTCAATCAAGGCGGATCCAGGATTTCATGAGAGGGGGGGGGGGCAAAATTGGAATTTCAGATTTTGGTACACCAATTTTTCCCCCGTTACACCTGGCGAGAAAAAAGATACACCAGAATTTGTCCACATCACGCTTGCCGAGCGATAAGCGGGGGGGGGGGGCGAGGGTTCATCATCAGCCATATGGGGTAGGGTTCAGTCGGTCAATCGGTCAAGTAAAAAAAAAGGTCAAGAATTTCCCCTATATTTTTTGTGTTTTTTCTTCTTCTTCTTTTTTTTTTTACTGGCGTGGGGGGGGGGGGCCATCGGCCCCTTGGCTGCCGCGCCTGTTATATGGTCCAATGATAGCCAATTTTGATCAATTATTATTGATGACGTGCTTTCACTGTCGAGGGCGTCTGTACGTGATAAGGGGCACTACGACTCTTTTTGGAGAAAAGGGGAGAAAACACATGAAAATGCAAATGCAAAAAACAAACAAACAGAAGAACAAACAAAAACAAAAACAAAAATGACATCGAACCCATATACGCCACAGGTTGCAAACATATAGAATTTACCATTTATAAAAATATCAATTCAAATTCGTTTCTTAATTTCATCTCTATTTCTGAACCATTAACTGCAACATCTATAGGCTCTGAAATTTCCTTTTTAATCTCAGAAATTTCATCGATTTCTTCCCCTCATTTTTTTTAAATGGGTCATCTTACAAAGGCAACTTTAAGAGCTGCGAAGTCGACTTTAAACATATTAAAGGGGCTTCTCTACAAAAAATAGTTATATATATTTTTTCTATATATCTAATCGCAATGTTCAGTATTTTTACGTTTACCATGTTTAGAGGAAATACACGTGACGAAATACATTTAATAAGCCTATACGGTATGCTGAAATTTCGGAAGCATAATGTACATTTGAGCAAAAGTATTCAAGACCCATTAGAAGAATGCATGATGCATATGAATATTGATTTTAAATATATACTTTTCCCCCTAATTCTACTTTTTTTTAAATGTTTCTCTATAATATTATACAGAATATAAAAAATTATATTTTCATTTACATGTACATTGAAATTGTATTCACATGTAATCATATATTAATAATCTCAAATGATGTATCTATAAGACTATTTTTTGACACATGAGCTATCAGATCCTACACACAATGGGAGTCAGTTCGGTCTCGCTTTAAATGAATTTTTAAAAAACTTTTTGTAAATTCCATTGACAACCATAACTTAATTGCATACATCGATGGGAAAACTTTTTCTGTAGCTTTCTGGAGTTGTTAAGACAACCCTGTCAGAATTTTTCTTCTACCAACTGATTTTTCCTCCATGAAGTCTATCAATACATAAGGTAAATTGGGGTTAGTTGGACACTTAAGCATTTACGTAAGCATAACACAAAAATAAGATACTTAATAAAGCAATCACATACCTCATTTTGAAGTTTATTGAGATATAAACGTTTTATAAATGTATTGGTTACAATTTCCACCAAATGAAGGTTGAACGTAATCATAAGACGTTTTTTCCTCGACTAGTCAATATTTACGCTTATCACATGCATATCGCATAGCAACATGTGAACGGCGTCTTCACAAGACTTGTGACAAGTTCACAATCTATGTCATTGTTTTGAGCATCAATTTATATGAATTGCATATTCTGATTACAACTTCAGCACAATAATGTTATACGCTTGCCCAAATGTGTATTTCCTCCATCTGGTCTGGAGAATCTATTAAATAACAGCATGATAAAAGTTCATCAATTTCTTTCATCTCCACGAGTAGATTGCTCAACCGAACGGACAATACCATTCCACTGCAGGGAAGTCTTCTTACGCGAGTTTTTGTGAGCTAATTTACTATTGCACCCAGCTGTATAGATTTCTGCGCTTCTCAGCCGTATTTCCAACGTCACTTTGTTGCGTCTGGCCTCTTAGATAATGGACGCGCCTTGTTTAATTACGATTTAATGCCGCACATTGGTATACGTTAACTTTACATTTTTACATAGAGTAGAATTGATATGTTTTTCAACAAATCAAAGCTCAAGAGCACTTTTTAAATCTGTGATTAACAAAACAAGCATTTCCTTCGTCCTTTACCCCCGTTTTGTATGAAAGCAAACAAAATATATAGTATTTAAAAAAAAAAAAAAAAAAAAAATAGAACTTATTTCTTTCCCGTATTACAACTTTACAAAAACTAAAGTTTTTAAGTCTGCATAATTCAACAATATCAGTGCCCCGTTTAATAAAACCCGTGGGACACTCATATATCTCATTTTGTAGTTTATTTAGATATAAACGTTTTAAAAATGCTTTGGTGAAAAAAATCCTCCAAATGAAGGTCAAAGTGGCAATATTAATCATTATTACTCCATTGTTCAACTTACCCTGGCCGTCAAATTGGGGTAATACATGCCGAGTGATCTGTAATATAAAAGTGCGGAGTGAAGATCTATCTTCGCAAACTTTATCTATGCACTAAAATACTATTGAAATTGGAGCGTCCACTTACCCCAAGCATGTGGGGTAAGTGGGACAGTTAGTTAAAACAATTGCTTTAAGTCTTTTGTTTAAATCTTATTTCATTTTATATCATTTTCTAATTTAAAACTTATTTTGTGAACAATTTCAAAGCCACGTTACCCCTAAAACAGAAGGGATCTGGGAAACACTAAAACAAGTTTCCATACGTGTGTATTTTCAAAATGAGCTATTTGGCAATCGTTTTATGTCAAAACGTGAGGTGTTACAGATTTGTAACGATTATTTTTCCGATAACTGTCAATTTTTCCTAAACAAGCATGCAAATTGTGGCTAGATGTATGTTTATTCACGCTAAAATAGTTCCTCCACTAAGGCAGGTCTTAATCATATGCATATATGCAATTCCCCCAAAGTGTCCCACTTTCCCCACTGTCCCACTTACCGTAATTTACCCTATTTACAATTGTTTGGATCATAGATGCTCCACTCAAAAAGACGCGAATATCTAGGCATGGAAGATCAACATTACCTTTAGATTAAGTAGCTGATAAGTTCACATTATCTTTTTTTTGGTTCTTATCATGCTTATCATTAATGTTCCTAATCCTTTATGATGTCATTTTAATGGACACAGCAAGTTACGATCATATACAACCTTGTGATGAGCTCACTTTTTTTTTTACATCAGTCTTTGACAAAAGGTATTTCAAACTACTGAATTTAGATAAGTTTTACTTTTCAAAACTTTCAGATTTGAGCTACTATGATCGACGAAACGTGTTACAGCTATATGCTACACAACCTATACATGTATGTTTCTCATAACCCCTTTACGGAACGTGCTTTTGAAGGAGCCGTCGTTTCTGTTGATAAACGAAAGAGTCAACATGAATAATGTAACGCCCGCCACGAATGGTGTAATTAGCCGTGAAAGCGTGTGGACATGATTATATTGTTGTATAATGATGATTGACATGTGTATATAGGCTGAAGTGCCTTTTTGGAAATTATGTGACCTTAAAGGTTTGCAATTATATTATAGGTTTTCCCGGTCAATTTCATTGTTTTGTCAATCAACTGTATATTAGAGGCATTCATTTTCGGCAAAAACGCTGATGCATCTAAATGTTGCCAGTCAAAATCGTATTCAATCATCGAATTTAACGATTGTTGTGATCGATTTCGTATTTGCGCATTCTACTTCACATAATAAGCATATACATTCGGCAATAACTATTCAAATTCGTCGACATTTCATTCCGTATACTCAAATTCGCACTAATTTGAATGCACAAATAATGAAGTTAAATGCCTATATCCGAATTTGAACTTTGCAACCATTACGTTGTGTGCCTAAAAACAAATATGAGAGCATGAACACGAAATTGTTTCACTAAAGTCAGTCTGTCGTATCAAACACACGAATTTGAATACACATTAAATGAAAACGGATGATAAATGTATGAAATTGGCCGGGAAAACCTATATTTATCCATCAGATACGTTGTCTGGTGAAAACAAGAAGGCATTAACTCCATGTCTTTGCACTGCATCCACTCTCACATACCAACACAAACTCACATCATTATTACCCCACATACAAACACACACACACACACACACACAGACACAAACACACACACACTCAAACACCCACACACACAAATACACCCACACACAACCCCCCACACACAAACAGACACACACACACACACACTAAATATGAGGAAAAAACATGTCAACATCTATATTAGATCGTGCATCTCCATTCCCGTCTCCCTCTTTCCTCGCCTTTTCTGCTTACTTATCCCCCTTTCCCCCTTCGCTCTCTCTTTCTCTATATCTTGCTGTCAAACACCCGTACACACTCAAAAAACACGCACGCACACACACACATACACACACTTAATATAAAAAATTTGTCCACATCTATGTTGTTCATCTCCCCTCCTTTCTCGTTCTTCTCTTCTCCCTTCTCCTCTCCTCACCTTTTTTCTCTCTCTCCCCCTTTTTGACACACATACACGCTCACACACATACACACACACCCACACACACACAAACATACAACCTAACCCACCTCACCACATCACCCCAACATCCATTCTCAAACACTCGCATCGTCATCCTCTCACACACAACTCACCCTCACCACATCGCCTTATTCCACCACACAAAAAAAACAAACAACAAAAACACACACACACCATTCACCACACAACCATTCTCACATCTTAACCCTCCCAAAATTTATCCATTTACCCTAAACCCACACGCCCTTCGCCCTTCCCTCATACACACACCCTCACTCCAAAATACCCCATTTTGGGGTAAACACTCACACCCGACCCACAAACATCCATCCTCTACCATATATCATACCCTCTAACTATACATCCCCGTCTCACAACCACCTTCACATTCATCGTGACCCACACTTACTCCCTCCCCCGCACACGAACCTCAACTTTACTGTCTCTCTCTCTCATTCACACCCTTTCTCACACTCTCACATCCTCATCATCACGTCCACCCACACCCACACACACTCATGCACACATACACACAAACAGAAATAAAGTGCAACTAAAAATGTATTGATAAATATGCCAATTCGTCATAAGCCAATTAGGGAAGAATGGATGCCTTTTACCTGTCATAAAGCAAACCGTACAGTTAAGCTTTTAACTTTATTTTATCCTTAAAGGAATCTCTGTTAATCGATCTTTGACATAAACGTGAGGAGGTACTATATCTAATTCATCATTAAACTATGTTACCAGGACAACTAATATGTTTCTTCAATTTTTGATTTTATCGGAAGGTTACGCGCCTATTTACTTACTAGATGAAAACGGACAGCATTAAGCATCGTTGCTTGTCCCGATTGTGCGCTAAAATGTTTGCATATATTAGATATGATGTACCGGGTTGATATCAGTGTAGAGCAACATTTTAGAGGACACTTGTCTCGCTCATTCCTTAAAAAAATATACATGATATAATTTCCAAGCTTGATAGCACCTTGGTAAGTTTTTCATTTTGGTTTTCTTTCAACTTATTTTTTTGACCGCTATCGTTTTTACGAAATGGCTCAAGAGCGATTTTTCAACAGAAGCACTTATTTAAGAAAAATATGTTTACTGTTATAGTTTTTTTTTAATTGCTATTTATTTGTAGTTGGAGTGTGTGATGCTATTTTCCCTAAATTATACGAAGAATTTGATGAAAGATTTGATTTAATTTGATTAACAATTAGAGCAGAAGCACAGAGGACGATTTAAAAAAAAATAAAGATAAAAAGAACTGACGATTTTCTTGGGACGCCTTGTAAAAAGGTCACGTTATAATGGGAACTTCCCGAGATTAAAATCATTTTCCTATTCCCTTTTTAAATGAATAAATATTTGAAGAAAAATGACAAACCGCAAACGTCACTATCCGAAATATGAAACTTATTTTTGGACTTTTTGGGCGATTTGAAAGCAAGGCCAAGAAAACAGAATTGGTCTGTAGGCTTATAGTGGGCCTAACTATAGATTTATTCGGTGTACAATATCACATTATTATTGCCATATTATACCAACTGGTAATATGAACTTAAACTTTTTATAGACCAGTGTACTATGTTAGACGACAATTGCAATTAAAGACAACCTCATATCTCTACCGTTGATAAATATTTTATTTATTTCACGCATTTGCTATTTTAACAGGATAGCCCATTCAACAAATTTTGGTTTTCCATGGGGCCCTGCAAACACAAATACAACTATATGTAATTTCAAAAATGAATACAAGAAAATGTATCATTCAACAAAGCAAAATATAACATTGTGAACATGTTAATAGCATAAAATAACTATTATATCGAGTAAATCAATTGAATTGAAATGTTTTATACAATTACTGATATAATGCATCAAAAAGGCAGTAAAGGAATAATAATCATTGAGGGGGTAAAAAAGAAGCCATTGAGGCTTCAAAGTCAATCAAATTTATAAATACGTATATTTTTTCTCGCCATTTTTTTCAAATAGGTACATTCTTTGTGCTTTAGTCCTTATACCTGATATATTAAGAATGGCGGAGCCATTTAGAACGTACATCTACCACACTGCTATGCTAGCGTTTTCTGGTACGGCAGCCATCATCAACGTCGCCACCATAGCCGCCATTTTGTTTATTAGAGCTTTAAGAACTAGACAGAATGTCTTCACATTCAACTTGGCCTTAGCAGATTGTTCCTCCGCTGTTGCTGTGTTAGTCACCAACGTGTACGACTATCCTGGGGTAACAAAACATTGTTAATTTCTTTTTTCTTCTGTTTCGTCTTTCATGGAGATGATTATGAGTACATGAGTCTGAAGCCGAAGAGACACAAAATCAGTGGCGGATGCAGGATTTGAAAATCGGAGGCGCCACCGCAATTTTTCCGATAATAAATGTATCGTTAGTGGGCGGTTTTCATATTATGGGAGGGGGCTCGCGTCCCCTGCGACCCCCCCCCCCTGGATCCGCCACTGACGAAGTGCATTTATGCCTTCATAATAATAATGGAAACATTGTCATGCAATTGTCATTAATATGATTATATACAATTTATTTTAACAAGCCCTCTTTAGTAATACAGAACGTCTTTGACAGCACATTGCTGGCGATGATGTCAAAGAGGACAACAACAAAATGTATACCAAAATATATAATCTTATTTATATTATGAATCGGATCAATTATTACTTTGAGCAATAATCTAATATCTTTTTTGTATTCTATGATAGTTAACGGCTGTTAAGGAATAACGAAAATGATTGTTAATGATCGTAAAAGATTTGAAAAATGTTGTCTTCTGTCCTTTTCTGCAGATTCCATTTCGGCCCGACGGATTTTCATTTCATGTTCCTCTGTTCACAGTTGGAATGTTGATATCAATACTGACTACTCTGGCCATTGCATTCGAACGCCTCATCGTTCTGCGAATCGATGCACTCGGAAGTCGTCAAATCGTCACCACCAAACGATCAATAATTACCTGCGTGATCGGCTGGGTGATGGTTCCATCTACGTATTTCTTCGTACATAAATTTGACAGGAGCGCGTCACTTTTACTTCTGTATGCCATATCACCAATTGTAATTTTGGCATGCCTTGTCATCACGGCGTTCTGCTACGTCCTCATTTACAAGAAAATCGCCACGATCTCTGAGAACATCGGTCTAAACGATGCAGCACTTTTGCGTCGCGCCAAGAATAGCAAGAAAATCCTCACCACTTTTGGGTTGGTCGTCGCAAGTACCTCGGCATGCTGGGTTTTAATGTGTTGCGTGCTAGTGGTCGAATTCAAATATGGAGCAAGTTGGGATCCACTTTGGTTCCGTATTGTTCGTGATACCGGCTTTGTCTTAGTGTCATTCAACGGTATCTTGAATCCTGTTATAATCTGGCTGCGTCTCACAGAATTTAGAGGTCAGCTAAACACCGGCTTTGGAAGACGGTTTTGTCAAAGAGTCACTGGATCTCAGAACCCGTCAATTGCGCGGTACGATGCGACGACGAGTGCCACTACACAGTCCATCTCGACAATCAACCTAAGTATATATGACATAACTAAGAAGTAACAAAGTTATCGTACACTGTATTGTACACCCCCCCCCCTCATCGAAATTATTGGGGGGATGCATCCCCTATCCCCTACAATCGACACCCATAAGTCCCAAACTAAAATAGGTTTTACACGTCTAGCGACCCCGATGATTCCTTATTTCGTTATTTCTTTTCTTCAAACTAACAAACTCTGTAGTTCATTTTCGGACCAACGAACCTTCGGAACCACTCATTTTTGGACCGACGAAACCTATTTCATTTATTATTATTATCATTATTTTAAACATCGAACCTTCAGACTATTGCAGTCACAGAGTTAATCAAGCAATGCAATTTTAAAATTAAGCTGCACTTAACGGCTAGCTGTATGAGCTTTTAATTCAAGGTTTAAGATGAGTTCTCTTTGTTGAAGATTAAGAGAAAAAGGACAAAGAAAGTATTAGGCAAATAAAAAAGTACAACCAAGGCTCCTTAAAATATCATGATACTAAATTTAGAATTAAGAGCGTCTCTCCTAAGTTTGCGTACCTGTCACATTGTAATTCTGGTAGCGAAACAGGTATATTTTCTTCATTAAAGCGTTGTCGGTTTAAAAGCATCGCTGTCACACACTAAATACTTAATAAGTTACACTTAATCAATCGTTGACATTGGATTATCGCACTTTACGCGTTAAAACTTTCAAAAATGGAGAAGGTGAAGAAATTATCAACTGCGTGATATATGATTCATCACTACCCTGTTGCCAGGGCAACCAATGTATTACTTGGGATCTAGATTTTATTTGTAGCTTATATGTAATTACTGGGAAGACGGACACTAAAAGGTTTGGTTTTATCGGAAATATCATTATATATATAGTTTTCAATCGGTGTTGAGAAAAACTTCATCAGGTTTCGATATCTGGCTGGCGCCTACAAATTCTATGCATGCTCAATACACATTTCACATGCTTGGTGAGTTTTACACTCTTATTTCCATTCATTTTATTTAATTATGGCGACTTAATAATAATACATTTATATAAATTTTTACTTTCCCCTTTAAAAAAAAAAAATAAGCGATGATGGTTAAAAAAAAGTAATGAATTAAAATAATACAGAAAAAAAAAGGGACGGGATCTCAAATATCGTTTATGCTACCGTCACACAGACACTGACGTATAGTTACGTTTTTGTTGTTTTAATCTTATTTCATCTTCTATTTTATCATTTTTTAAATGTATTTTTTTTGTTTTATTGGATGAACGAAATTATCACTATTTCCACTGCTGACAATGACGGGAAGGCATCCGTGGGGATCCACAGAAAAGAAAATAATTTTTGGACGCAACCGGACGTAACTATACGTAAGTGTCTGTGTGACTGCAGCACGAGTACGTTGAGTTACGTCCTGCGTTGCGTCCAAATTCCCCCTTTTCTGCGGATCCCCACTGGTGCCTTCCCATCATAGTCAGCAGTGGAAACAGTGATCATTTCGTTCGTCCAATAAAACAAAGAAATACATAAGAAATAGTAGAATAGAATATGAAACAAGGATAAAACAACAAAAACGTTACTAAACGTTAGTGTCTGTGTGACAATAGCATCAAACAAAACCCTTGTTATTTCAATGGTGATTATTTTGTTTACTAACAAAGTCAAGTAGACCTACACCAAAAAAATGAAGTTTAAATTATTTTCTCTCTGGATGAATTATGGGCTGAATGCCATTCCTGCTCATTAACACCAATAATCTGGAATTAACCCAGTTGACCCAGATTTGGGTTATTCCAATCAATTCTATTCACTTTTATTAACATCCATTACCAAAAAATGTATATACAATACATACAAAACATAGCAACAATTATAAAAGGAGAACATTACAACATATCAAAATGTAGTGGATGTAGGGGATCGGCAAAGGCCAAAGACCTATCGAGACCGACCCCCAGTTGTTTGCATTTAACACGAAAATTAGACAAAGTACAATTCGAGTGTAAATAAAAGTTGACATGTAGATGTAGGTATAAAAAAAAAAAAAAAAAGAACATGTAGTATTAGATTATCGATTAGTTGATATGTCATGTAATATAGTCCATTTTATATTATATATTAGAATGTGCGTAGCTTGTATATTATAATAATGTTATATAGCATAGGTCTATTGTTGATATTATATTTTGCCCTGCGGCATTATTGAATAATTTAGTGATAATTTGATGATTGGTATTAAATGTCATAGAGAATCGATCGACCTTTAATATCACACTCCGAAAGACTAAGCGGCGGATCCAAGATTCGAAAGTATCAGAAGATGGGGTTGGAGAGGCAAAGACGAACACCTTTTGATGTTAACATAACTTTTCACGTTCAATTAGTGGTTTCCAAAGGACTCACGCTTGTTGCACCTCCCATGAATCCGCCACTGAGACGTAACGGAATTTCGTTACAGTCGATAGACGAACCAAAGAATGCTGACAGCAATATACGACGGAAAAGTTATTATTTGCATTTGATTTTGATGTACAGTTGTCCGCAAAATTGTTCATACCCCTGTAGTTTTTTAATGTTTTTGAGTCGTGCTCCTAACTGAATGCGTTTCGTCAAACTTTCTGTTGATAAGTATGTCACTAACAATTGAACAAGTAGGAAAATTCGAAATTTTGAGAAATTTGGCATTCTAGATGTATTTTGTTGACAAATTTACTAAAAACGCCATGTTCATAATGATTCATACCCTATAGGGATGCCAAATCTAATTTCCAATCTTTTCATCTCGATTATAATTATTTATTTAAATTCTCATCTGAAATAGTTCTTGCCAATGTCGAGAACCATAATTCATGTCTTCCGTGGGTTTTGACCAATGCGTCCTCTGGAAAACTTCCAGGCTGTGTAAGGTTGCATGGTCTTTGAGCCATTTTCAAGATTCAAGATTACTTTATTGATTTTTCTTTCATGTTTTCAAAAGTTAACAAAACAATACATCAAATACAAACATCAGTATGTAACATAATATTCATATGTCACACGTCACGATCTTATGACAGATAATTTGGAAGTTTTATGTCTAGAAATTAATATTCAAAATCAAAAACCATTCATTGTTATATAATTGGTATAGGCCACCGCCGATTCCCCAATTATTGCTTTTGATTATATTGAAGAGGTATTAGAGAAGAGTAGAAATCAACATCATAGAGTATGTGTTGATGGGTGATTTAAATTGCGATCTGATGAAAACTTTGCGTTCAAATCAAACTAGTCGTTTAATACAAATTGCTGAAGATTACGAACCTAAAACAGTTTGTGAAAAACCGACTCGAGTTACATCGGCAACTGCGACATTAATTGATGTTTTTTTCATCAGATCACAATAAAATAATTTATTGTAATGTCATTCCAATATTCCTTAGTGATCATTATATGGTTTTGTTCTGTGTGGGGTAAACACCGATCCCCTCCGGTTAATCATAAATTCATTTATAGTCGAAATGTAAAAAAAAATCAATACGCCTGATTTTAACATGATATGAGCCAAATAATCTGGGATGATGTTTTATCTGAAAGAATCTTGACATTGCATATAAGAAATTTGAAACAAAACTAAATAGTGTCCTTGATAAACATGCACGCGCTCAAAAAGAAACGAGTTCGAAACAAAGAGACACCATGGATGAATGCAGATATATTAAGGAAAATGCGCGAAAGAGATAAAATGAAAACCAAAGCAAACAAACTAAAAACGATGAACACTGGAGCATGATATAGAAGATGCGTAATCAAGTGACATCAATGATTAGAAAAGAAAAGCGAATGTTCATCAGAGACACTATACATAATAATCAAGGCGATTCTTCTACTTATGGAAAACACTGCCGATACCTTTAACCTAGTAAAAAGACGAGAAAATCAATAAATAAATTGATTGACTCTGGAAAAGAAATAATTGGCTACAAGCAAATGCTTTATACCTTAATACATTTTTTTTCACAATAGCAAAAAAGGAAGAAAGGTAATTTGCAGTTTGAAAATAACATGGAACAATTTATGGAACACGTTTCTTGTACTTTTCATTTAATGCTATATCTCAGATGGATTTGAAAAAATGTATGAAATCTATATCCTCAAACAAGGCAACAGGCCTTGATCAAATTCCGTCATGTATTGTTAAAGAATGTATTGACTATATATTGATCCCATTTTTGCATGTTATTAACTTGTCTTTGTCTGAGGGTAAGGTACCTCAACAATGGAAAATAGCCCGAGTCACACCTTTGTTCAAATCTGGTAATGTAACCGATCCTTCAAACTATCGACCAATATCGGTACTACCGGTACTATCTAAAATTGTAGAAAAACTTGTATTTAAACAGGTGTACAGTTATCTGGTCGACAACAAATTGTTAACTGAGTGCCAACAAGGATTTCGTCAAAGCATTCGACGAGTACGGCATTGATTAATGTTATTCAGGACCTACAAAACTCAGCAGATGATGGGCTAATTGTTGGTATAGTAACATTGGATCTGGCAAAGGCTTTTGACCTTATGCCGCAAAATTTGTTACTTAAGAAATTATCATACCTAGGCTTTGACGATACAGCAGTCAAATGGTTCAGGAATTACTTTTACATGAGAAAAACAGGTAACTACAGTGAATGGAAACATGTCTCTGCCTTCCACGATTGAGAGTGGTGTTCTCTCAAGGGAGCATATTAGGGCGTTATGTTCATAATAATGATGAATGATTTACCTAAAATTGTGAGAAAATGTAAAGTTTCCTTATACGCTGACATACATGCTTATATTTTGCAGCTAAAGATCCAACACAAGTTGAAACAGCATTAAATCAAGAATTGTCTTTATTAAACAAATGTTTTTTCATAATCATCTTCTTCTGAATGTAAAAAAATGCAAATATATACTTATTGTAACAAAAACAGCCATACGAAAATGCAGAAATGTTAAAATTAATATTAGTGGTTCTGACTTTGAAAGAGTTGATACATGTAAGTATCTTGGAGTGAAATTAGATGAAAATCTAAATTGGAAAAACCAAATCAGGCAGGTCAGATTAAATTCTTAGGAATTTTCAGTTGTTAAAGCGAGTAAGATTTTTTATAGATTATAATACTGCTCTCATGGTTTATAAGACACTTATTCAACCACACTTTGATTACTGTTCAATTATCTGGATGAACGGAAATTCATTTAATTTACAAAGACTCCAAACATTACAAAATAGAACTCTCCGTATTGTTTTAGGAGTAGATGCTCGTTATAATAGGGAATTATTGTATAGTAAAATAAGTATTGATAAATTAGAGAAAGATGGAGGGAAACAGCTATTATAATTATTTTCAAAGCAATACATAATTTATTGCCTGTTCATTGAATGCAAGAATTACACTAAGGAAAATCGACATGGTTTAAGAAATAGAGAAGTTTTCATTGACCTACCAAAACCTCGTACAAATTTCTTGAAACACAGTGTCTTATACAGTGCTTCTGTTTACTTTAACTCCTTGCCTCAAGTAATTAGATCGGCAACCAATTAAATACCTTTATACAATGTTTGTAGTTGTTAAGTTGTTAAGTCTTTAAATGTTCGTATGATTATTTTATTTTTGTTTTTTATAAATTGTTACGTTTGTTACTAATCTCCTGGCGTGACGGGCTGTATATTGGGCGATCTATATTGTACACATTTTATTGTTACACCGTACAACGTACATCGTTAAATCGCTTCGCCCTGGATTAGCCCTGGATTAACTGGCTACGTCATTGGTTTTGTTACCTAGTATTTACTTGTATTTATATTGTTTTCTTAAAATGTTTGTATATTTGTATTTAATGCACGGCCTTGCTGAAAGCAGCCTTTTAGGCTGATAGCAGGTTTTTTTAAATAATTTCCGTTAATAAAATCAAACTCAAACTCAAAACATTTTGTTCAAAAGTAACAGAGAAAACAATTATAAAGAAAATTCAGGAACAGCAAGAAGCAAAGCTTGTAAGGCGCTGGTCCCTTTAATATAAAATAGAATACAAAAGTAAGCATTTTTTTTTTAACTGAAACATATTCATAATGGAATATTCATAATTGAATAAATCTTAATTGAATAATTCATAATTCTTGCCCCATCCCAACACGGACAAAAACTGACTAACAGCGCACGCACTGTCAACCAGTCACTATCATGCCGGGATGAGCAAGAAATATAATTTACAATTATTATACAAAAGAAGGAAAAAACAACAAACTTAGAGAGACAAAAAAAACCCGGGAAGGGACTAGGGTGGGGAAGGGGGGGGTGTCGATGATTTAGATAATGATTTTTCTATAGTGTGCATGAAAAGTAAAGTTTGCTCTTTGTGATATTTGATCCTTGGTGATATCCGTCTGTCATTAGAGAAACAGAGTGATATTAGTGGTTATATGATGATAACAATAACATTTTAAGTTTGTGTTTTAATAAAAAATATGCTTCTTATTCACGCATGTCTCTGGGTAGAGAATTCCAAAATTTAGGGGCAGTAAATATAAAAGTGTTTTGTTGTGAGCACTGTACGCGTTCTTGGTAAGTGGTAATGGTTAATTTGCCTGGTAGGATACTGATGTATTTCATTATTTAGAATAAACATGTTGCCAAGCGCTGGGGGCAATTCCTGATTTTGTTTCTGGAACATGAGAACTGCAAGGTTAAGTTTATATAAGTCATGAACTTTTAAAACATTATTAGAATAAAACAGTGTATCAGTATGGTGACGGAAATGGACGTTACTGATAACTCGCATAGCTTTTTTCTGTAGCAATAAAATTCTTTCTAATAAGTATGAAGCACTGTTTCCCCAGGATAAATCCCGTAATTAAGGTATGGTAATACCAAGTAGGAGTAAAGTGATAAAAGAACCTTTGAGGAAATGCATATTTTAGCTTATTCATCATACCTATATTTCTTGAGATTATCTTACAAATATTTTCAATGTGATATTTCATGTTAATTATCATCTATTATAGTACCTAAAATTTAGTTTTCGATACTTTTGTATTTGTACATTATCCATGTAAATTGGTCGGGGTAGTTCCGAAAAAGTTGAGCTAAATAACATAGAATTGGTTTTCTCTAGATTTAATGATAATTTATTGGCTTTGATCCACTTTGTAACTGCTTCAAGTTCTGTATTACTAAGTTACATTAAGGTCTATGTTTTTGTGTGTAAAAATAAATTTGTGTCGTCTGCGTACATAATCGGGGTAAGTAAATTGGAAGATTTATGTAAGTCATTGATGTAAATAATAAAAAGGAGGGGTCCGAGGATTGACCCTGCGGTACTCCACATATGATATTTTGAGGTTTAGATGCATATTTATCAATAAAACAAATTGTTTGCGTCCATATAAATAGCTTCGAAACCAGTTAAGAACGATCCCTCGTATCCCAAATATGTTAGTTTGTGTAGTAAAATGTCATGGTCAATGGTATCAAGCGCTTTTGAAAAGTCTATAAATAACCCGATTGTATTGGTTCGATTATCAAGCGATTTGGTAATTTTATTTATCAACGTCAGAAGAACGTGTGTTGTGTTTTGTTTTTTTCTAAACCCAAATTGAGATTCGTGTAAAATATTGTTATCATCCAGAGCCATTTTGTGAGTCTTCAAATTCCCGGACACATTTTTACGGGGATTCTTGTCAAGTCATCGAATTTTCCTCTCCAGATCATTCATTATGATTGTCCTTGAACTAATTCTTGACTAACTTGGCCGTATGCTTCTGAACTTCGTCCTGTTGATATGTCCAATGCTATCCCAGGTAACATTAACAAACATACTTCTGCAAGTTTTCATACAGGATCTTAATAAAATGTCTTCACCAGGATGCCTCCTATTCTGAACAGATTCCCAGTACTACCCGCACTGATAATCCCTCATAGCAGTTCTACGTGAATGCCGCGTGCTAAAATCAGGACCTGATCTTTAGATTGAAGGATTCGTCTTTTTTTCTTTTTCTTTTTCTTTTTTTTTTTTTTGGTTGTTGTCAAATTGAAGAAAGTCCATATCACGCGTAAATTCCAATTTTCTCTCATCAACTTATATAATTATGATCCAAAAGTTAAAATTCTGGTTTAAATGAGCTCAGGAACTGTCCACAGCCTCACGGTGGGTCTGACTGCAAAACTAGAGTCTGTATTGGAAAGTGTCTGTTTAGATATCCTCTATGCAGTATTTGCTCATTGGCTCCTTCGTCTCTGGCTGGTCAGTGGTGTCCATTCCGACTTTGGTTGTGATCTGTGGGTTGTTGTAGGCCTCGCAGTATACTTATTTGGCAATTCAAAGAGACAACTTGCACTTTTAGTCATACCTATGGAAGCTTTTCCCCAAGTGTCTTACATCTGGTGCTTATGAAAAAAGTTCTTGAGTGTTATATCAGGGACGAAAAAGTGTTGGTAGAACGGTTATTTCATTTCAATAACATTCATATGAATGTTGTTAAGTGAAAAATTCTAAGTCCTGACAAGAAACCAATAATAAAGGGGTTGGGAAGGTGAAGACTCACAGGATGGCTCAAAGACCATGCAACCTGATTCAGCCTGGAGGTTTTCCAGAGGACACATGGGCCAGACCCCACAGAAGCCATGAGAAAAACCATAAACTCTTGCATGACCTATTTCAGATGGTCATTTGAAGAAAATAATATGTACTTATGGTTATTTGATAAGAAATTGGACTTGGTACCCCTAGGGTATGAATAATTATGAACATGGTGTTTTTCGTAAATCTGTCAATAAAATACCGCTGGAATACCAAATTGCTCAAAATGTCAAACTTTCCTAATAATCCAGGTGTTGGTAACATAGTGGTCACCAGAAACTTTGACGAAACTCATTTATTTCAAAGCAAAATTGGAAAAACTTGAAAATGTCAGGGGTATGAACAATTTTGCGGACAACTGTATATATAATAGAAATGCTGGTGGTGTGTAAATTAATATACCCTATCTGAAATCAGGAGAATGTCTGAACCACTGAGAACGTACTTCTACCACACTTCAATGCTAGCGTTGTCAGGAACGGCAACCGTGATCAACATCGCCACCGTATCCGCCATCTTGTTTAACAGAGCTTTGAGGAAAAGACAGAATGTCTTTACATTCAACCTGGCCTTAGCCGATTGTGCCTCAGCTGTCGCTCTCGTAATCACCAACGTGTACGACTATCCTGGGGTAACAAAATATTTTTCTTTCATTTCATTTCATTTCGTTTATTTCCATTTCCAACATTTCAAATCAAATTACATAATTACATTGTAGGGCCTACATGATATATCAATGAAACATACTAAAATGTAGTGAAAAATAACAAGTACAAGAGGCATAAATTAAACATGTTGGTCATGGAGGGGACTGCTGAAAAGCAAAGCTTCTTCTTCTTCTTCTTGCGTTCGTTATACCTCCGTCAAAAATGAATGTTCTTTCACATGAATATGTTTTACCACCAAGCATGCCAAGTATTATATTTTTTTATGTTATAAATTTAAATTGGTGATGAGTTCAAAATTGCGTAATGGATTAATACAAAACTGCATTCCTGTATCCCAATTAGTATATCGAGTTACTTTAAGCTAGTACAGACAGCTTGCTTTCTGCATAGTGATATTTTATTTTTCTATACAATGCTTGGGCCACTTTTAAAATGCCATATTTAAAGAATAACCAAAGTTTAGATCAAACTTTGGGCCTATATAATAAGCTCCTAATCCCAATAATGTTTTCTTATGCATTGTTTCACAGATCCCGTTTCGGCACGAGAGATTTTCATGGCACACTCCCTTGTTTACAGTTGGATTATTGATATCAATACTGAGTACCCTGGCAATCGCTTTCGAACGCCTAATCGTTCTCCGAATCGATGCACTCGGAAGTCGTCAAATCGTCACCACCAAACGGTCAATATCCATCTGCTTGCTTGGTTGGGCAATCGTACCATCGACGTATCTTTTCGTTCATAGGTTTAACAGGAGCGCGTCACTTTTACTTATCTATGTTATATCTCCATGTTTTATTTTGGCATGCCTTGTCATCACTGTATTGTGCTACGTCCTCATTTACAAGAAAATCGCAACGATCTCCAACAACATCGGCCTCAACGACGCAGCACTTCGGCGTCGCGCGAAGAATAGCAGGAAAATCCTCGTCACTTTCGCGCTGGTCGTTGCAAGTACATCAACATGTTGGGTATTAATGTGTTGCGTGTTGTTAGTGGAAATACAAGGTGGAATAGGGGAGCCACTGTGGTTTCGTATTGTAAGTGATGTTGGCTTTGTCTTAGTGTCATTCAACGGTATCTTGAATCCTGTTATAATCTGGCTGCGTCTCACAGAATTTAGAGGTCTGCTAAATGCCTGCTTTGAAAGACGGCTCTGTCAGAGAAGCGCTCAGTCGGATGCGACGACGAGTGCCGCTACGCACTCGATCTCCACAATCAACTTGAGTATGCAAGACATAACCAAGCCTTGAACTTAACAAAGTCATTGAGCACTACAGAATGCTCCAAATTTTATTGTCCGAAACAAAGGTGAACGAAAATTCTGTTTGCCCCCCCCCCTTTTGGTGTACCCGGCAGCCGTTGAGCAGCGCCAAACGGACGTTGTTGCTCTATCCCCTTCTTGTTTAACTCTTAACAGGGTAGCATTAACTACTATTTTTAACATCTTTTGGTATAATTTGTAAGTAGTCAATATGTTACAAAGACTACAAAAGCTGCTTTTGAATATGTCACTTGAATGCGCAGAAATACATGTATAGTAGTCCTACCGATCGAAAAGCTTTTGGTGGATTTGGTGACAAAATGGCAATTGAGCTGCAGTTCGGCAAGAATCATTCTTCGTTCGAAAGACGACCCACAAATTGAGTTTGAATAAACATTCAATTTGAATTGAATTTTATTTGACATAATCATGTAAGAGCACAAAATATTTTTTCAAAAAATTTCGTTGACACACAGAGAGGAATATATATACATGTATATATATATATCTATGTTGCAAAAATATATAACTTAAATACATTGATTTGATACATGTTCTTTTCATTTGACATCATCATGTAAATATATTATAAATTAATTTGACAATCACACTCTTTAAATCAATCGATGTCCAATTAAGTTCGGTATCCAACTCTACAGCTTGTGAAATATAAATAAATGCTGCCGCAATTTAAAATGTGGTCAGATCTTTTTTTTTTTTGGGGGGGGGGGTGGGCTGATATTTACAGAAAATACCCTTCTGAATGTAAAGGTTTTCCTGGCAATCTGAATTATTTCTTAAGGCGGATGATGTGGGTACACATAGCTTTATTTTATTTGGAGCATTATGTTGTTTGATTTGTCCAATGTCAGGTAAATTGACACGGATTTCCAATAATTTTTATAAACATGAGGTAAATTGACATTGAAATAAAGGAAACAGTATGAAGAAGGAAAAAGTATGTGTTCCGTTTTCAAACAGAAAACAACGAATTGTAAATGTCAAAACAGTATAAATTCACGAGTCAAAACAATAAAAATCCGCATTGCTATAAGATAAAGATATACAAGATGCGTTATAAACTTGTGCTTTGACTAATTCAGTGGTCGAAAAAATGAAGTTTGTGGAAGTACATGTATTGACAAGCTGACCATAATCTGCTTAGGTCTATACGTTTGACTAGTCATATGATAAATGTTAAAATCGGGTTTCGTCATACAAATTGAGTTAGAGCAATCATGGTCCTAATTTGTTTGTATATACACAGTTTAAACAATAAGTAAGATGAATGTTATTGTGTATTATTGTAGGCCCCGACTTATATAATATTATGTACACTGTAAAAAAAAAATACAGACAAAATACAGCAAAGTGATGTCAGCAGAGTCGCCATACTAAAATGTAATTTAAAATACAGTTTTGCTGTAAATTTCTCCCTTAAGAATAATGTTGAGAAGGAAAAATATCATAAGAGTTTTATAACATACGTATTTGGTTAAAACGGAACAAAATGTGTTACTCCTGATGTATATTTTGTATTTCTCACGTAATTTTTTATGGCGACTCTGCTGACAGCAGATTTCCTGTAAAAATACATATATTTTTTACAGTGTACACTGTAAAAAAATAATACGGCAAAGGGATGTCAGCAGAGTCGCCATACGAAAATGTAATTTGAAATAACAGTTTTGCTGTAAATTTCTCCTCTAATAATTAATGAAAGAGAGAAAAAGATATCGTTAGAGTTCTTTAGCTGACATATTTGGTTAAAACGGAACAAAATGTGTTACTCCTGATGTATATTTTGGTATTTCTCACGTAATTATTTGCAGGAGAAACTTACAACAAAACTGTTTTTTTTAATTACATTTTTTATGGCGACTCTGCTGACAGCAGATTTCCTGTAAAAATACATATATTTTTTTACAGTGTACACTGTAAAAAAATAATACCGCAAAGTGATGTCAGCAGAGTCGCCATACGAAAATGTAATTTGAAATAACAGTTTTGCTGTAAATTTTCCTCTAATAATTAATGAAAGAGAAAAAGATATCGTTAGAGTTTTTATAGCATACATATTTGTTAAAACGGAATAAAATGTGTTACTCCTGATGTATATTTTGTATTCTCACGTAATTATTTGCAGAGAAAAACTTACAACAAAAACTGTTTTTTTTAATTACATTTTTTTTAATGGCGACTCTGCTGACAGCAGATTCTGTAAAAATACATATATTTTTTACAGTGTAGGCACATTACTATTTCATCAATAGCAGCAAATGATAAGGCGTAAATATTCATATAATGAATGAAAGCGCCGTAAAATATAAACAACAACAACAACCTTAAGACATCATTGAGTTTTTAGGATGGAAACATTCCTTTTCCCAAGAAGTTCCGAAATGGTGGTACCCTACTTCGCGGAGACATCTCAGCGACAATTTTCAAAACTGTCTCAAATTTAGTCCTAAATCCGTCTCCGCGACAAATCTAGACCTCGTGACAAATCTTCAATAAGTCACAGGACGTCCGGAGACGTCTCCGCGACAAGTAGTCGAAAAATCCGTTTCATAGTAGTTTCGCGATTCCCGCGACTCATGAAACTTCGCGGGAACAGTACTGAAGAGACGTCTCGGAGACATCACCGCGACAAGTTTCAAAACCGTCTCCAAGCCGTTTCCAAACTGTCTCAAAGTAGTCCCAAATTCGTCTCAAAGTAGTTTCCACGAAGTGCGATACCACCATTTGAGTCTATTAAATGCCGAGATATGAATCTAGACAATTACTTTTCCAACTGAAGATAGTTTTGTGGCATTTGTATCCGTGATACGTTGCTGGTTTCGTCAATAACAGCAAAGACAGAACGGAGTCTGAGAGATGGCACGTTTCCACAAAGTTCTTTCAGCGCCTGTCTGAAATTGGGAGTTCCTAGCCGCATAGATGATAGGGTTTGCGCAGGAGTTCACGAAGGCGAGGACGACAAAGGATCGATAGATGGGGCTGTTGAAGTGCGAGAAATCGATGATCCGACCGTGAAGCGAGGAACCCAAACTGATCGGGGGTCCAGCAGATGATGAAGATGACGACGACGATGAACAGCATTTCAATCACGCGACGTCGTGCTCGCAAGAGCCTCTTGTTGGTTTCTGGTTCGGGTTCTGCGATGAGTATGGCTTGATCTCGGCACGCTCCGTAGGGTACGGATAGTGAAGACATGGGCCAAGGAATCATGAATTGTTACAGGCACCAAGTACTCTGCAACGAAGTAGAAGACACCTATGAACTTCTGGTAGGATGGCGTTGAGAAGCCAAATTCACATATCCCGTTGCTGATGTAATGGACATAGAAACTGACGGTGTTTATGAGCAAGGCGATCAGCCATATGCCGCCGATTGCAAATGCGGTTGTCCGAGGGTTAAAGAAACGTTGGAATTTGAAAGGGTACCGCACCGCCATTAGCCGCTCGATGGAGATGGTGGTTAAGGTAAAGATGGATGCACAGATAGATGTCCACATCAGGGAGTTGGACTGGATGATTCGACAGTAGAGCTGTGCTGCCACCGTATCTGGAAGTGTCTTCACGTGAGCGTGAGGGATGATGAACACCGACGTCAAGAAGTCAGCCAGGGCCAACCCAGCGATCAGGGTATCAGTGGAGCACAGCTTTCTCTTGACTCGGAAGAGCACCAACATCACCAGGAAGTTACCTATGATGCCAGTGATGGCTAGGATCAGCTGGAGAACCTCCCACCATTTCCATGTGATAGGTGCCCAGGACCAAACTGCAGGCATCCCTGCATCTGTGGATGTGGTATCCGTCATATTTTCGTTCAGGCTTGTATTAAGATCGGACAGCAGCGGGAATGTCGCTGTGTCCATTGACGCTGAAGGTCCCAACGTATTTGCATCCATACTGTCCATGATCTTGAATCTTGTAAATCAATTCGTGAGATAGAATGAGTGGTCTGTGAAATAAATCAAAGTTGAAACTATTAAAAAGGTGAGTCAATACACGTATAAATTACAACAGAACTTCCTCTACACAATTTCCTTGTGAAACTAGAGCAGCATTGTGTCATTTCTTATTTAGTCAAGGTTGTATGATATGAAACACGTGGCTAATTAAAAAAAAGACTTTAATGGAATAAGTTAAGCCTTTGACTCGAAAGCAAAACAAATCAGAATACAGTTAATAGAAACCTTCAATTTAATAATCAAAAGAACTTTACAATACATATTCTCTTTGTTATCGAGTGCAAATACATAATTATATCCAAACTTTTTATGGACATAACAAGTATACAGTCTGTGTCAAATAAAATGGTACATTTGGAGAAAAAAAAAATTAAGTATGAAAATTAATCATATTCTAAACGATTTTGGTATTTCCATAAAGTAGGTAAATCAGGCTTTCTTCTGCATTTTTAAAATCCCATTTTGTGCTGTAGATCTTGAGATATGACCAGTTTTCTGTAATCAAGAAAAAAATGTACTCTGAAGGTTATTCCTTACCCCATACCTATATGATAAAAGTTTTTCACAACCCTAGACCCTAAATCCTGCATCGTCGTCAGAGCAAAATATCAGCAAAAGTCACTTACCTAGTTATGCACGTACAGGTGTACACAATGATTTATGTGATGTTAGATATAAGTCACTCCAAAGCGAATGTTGAGAAAATATTGTTTTTGTCTGGTATGTATATATAGTGACTGTGTGGCTCACTGCCAGATTCGATGAAGGAACTAGGTTTTTTCCTCCAACAATAAACCATCACAGATTGTATTTCATTTTGTTTATCAAACCGTATATATTATTGGTATAAAAACGTTTCATCGTTCATTAAACCCTCTCAGTGGTGGATCCGTTTCCGTGCGTATTTGACATTGGATTTTGGGTCGGATGTCTACAATAAGTATGATCATATGACGAGCTGCAAGGTCAAAAAAAAAAAAAAAAAAAAAAAAAAAAAAAAAAAAAAAAAAAAAAAAAAAAAAAAGGAAAAAGAAAAATAATTAAGCTCCAGGATACAAAAATTTTACCAAGAAAAATGTCACCCGCACTAAAAAGGGGAATTATATATATATATATTTTTAAGAATGGGCGCTATGCGTTAAATGACATTCCAAGTAACTATGCCCAGTATATTTTTGTGTTTGTGATTTTGTTTTCAATTTTGTTTTGTCGGGGAAAAAAAAAATCACCCCCTGAAAGCATGTTTAATGTACATGTATGTTTACTATGTTTTGGCAGTAAAAATGTATATGAAGAAAGAGATAGAGAGAGAGAGAGAGAGAGAGAGAGAAAGGGAAAGAGAGAAAGGGAAAGAGAGAGAGAGAGTGAGAGAGATGGAGAAATGAAGAGAGGGTAGAGAAAGAGAGTAAGAGAGAGAGAGAGAGAGAGAAAGAAAGAAAGAAAGATAGAGAGAGAGAAAGATGCGTGAGAATATATTTGAGCCTTTCCCATTTATGTACACGTGACCCACATAAAAATGAAAAGATCAAACCAATCTCACATTGACTAAAGCATGGATGGCTACCACTGAAGTGAGTTTCAAGAGTTTCGGTTGAAGTGTGTTAAAGCAGCAGTATAGTTTTGGTAACTAAGGTTCCATGTTGATCTATTATGAAATATTCAAATTCTACAAAATCAGAGTGACCATTACACCAATTTTGCAATTTATTTGTGAAAATTGGAATTTGAAAGATCAGATTTAGTGACCTCTTTTGGCGATGTTATTATTTTCAAAACAATAGGTCTTTTAAGCAATTACTTCATAGTTAGATTTAGCTATATAATTTTTCATGGGATATCAACCTGAAATTCCTCCATCTATGGATGGAAGTTGTTTCATATCACTACCAAAAAGCAAAAAAAGGAAACATTTTGGGAGACCAAATGTGAAGTAAGATACTTCTATTGTAAGACTGTGATGGTTTTCAGATCTCAGATTTCATTTTTGAATAAAGAGAGAGAATAAAGAGAGAGAGAGAGAGAGAGAGAGAGAGAGAGAAAGATGGGTGGGATTAATTTTATTTATTTTTTTTTGTCGGGGATTAGTGGGATAAAATCATTCAAACTCATTCTATCGTGCTTTCCAATTGCAATTGCGAATCATAAAACATTCGTAACATTGGCACATCGCCTAAGTAATTGAAAGCCTACCAATACCATGCTAGAGAAATAACATTGAATGAGCAACACATCATAAGGATCAGTAAATATTATCTAAATATGCTCGAGTAACATAGATATCAAGCCAAGGAAGACTGCAAGCAGATAAGGAAAAGGTTAGGTCTGTATGAATTACTTTATCTCAACATTTTTTTTAACGAAAGAACTACGCACTCTCCCAGAGGGAGCATAGTTTAACTCCTCTTTATTGTGTACTTAAATTATGGATATAGAGCGTTTAAAATTATAACAGAGTTAGACAACGTTTTATGTACTGTACGTTCTTATCACCGGCTGTTCTTATTGTCATGCAACGATTTAGACTTATTCTTGAACAATGCAATCTCCACTTTTTACATGGCGTCAATTGTGGGCACATGATTGTGTCATTTCATCATAAACATCACCACTACCACTACCATCATCTTCATCATCATCATCATCATCATCATCATCATCGTTATCATCATCATCATCATCATCATCATTATCATCATCGTCGTCGTCGTCGTCATTATTATCATTATCATCGTCATCATCATCATCACCATCATCATCATCATCATCACCTTCACACATCATCATCACCATCATCATCATCATCATCATCATCATCATCATCATCATCATCATCATTACCATCACACATCATCATCACCATCATCATCATCATCATCATCATCATCACCATCATCATCATCTATGTCAAAATGACATTATGCATACAATACTGTTTTCTTTTTGTCCATTGTGTTCGTCCTCTCTCCTTCTAACAAAAGGCGAAAATTGTAGTGACGCGATCGACAGTGGAAAGGGTGAATTATTCAGACAAAAAAGGTAAAAGAAATTATACAATTATAATTTTACTGGTTTTCATAGAAATGGAGTATTCATAAATTTCCCTCAAAAGACTTTTAGTCTTACAGGAAACCCAAAAGGAAACAAGACAAGGAACATTTTTGTCGAAAACAAGTCTATAGCTCGTCGTGTGACAGCGTCACATTTTGTACATATAATTTCCGATGTATCTTGTTTAAGATATCAATTTTTATAAACGGAGTTTGTTTCAACCAGGAGCTGGAAAGTGGAGTTATAAAGGGCTATCTGTACAATATTCAATATGGAAAATAAAATGTTTATGACGTATATATGCGAAATTTTGCCAGTGTATCATTGGCCTACTATGTTCCTTTGTTTGAAGACTTGTTGTTTGTCTTTGAAGACCTTTCATGAACAAAAATGGGCCTATTTCATATCTATTTATCAGTACCGATACCGATGCATCAAAGTACCACGTCTTTATGTTACACTTACCATGCTTACAGGGCATATGGCCTGAGCGTCCAGTAATATTGGATGTTACCCAAAGGGCCATTAGGACTCCCCTTGAGTAATATTGAATTTAGTATCCTTAAAAATAGGCATAGATTAACTTTCCAGTTTTATATTATTTCCGAGAAGAGTTGAAATGATCACCTCAAAGTTATCAAAGCTCAAGAGTTTAAACTGGTTAGCCACCTCCTTAACTAAAAATAAAAGTATTTTTGAGTTATAAACTTTCTGTTATTCTTATATTTCATTCAGTTATTGATCATTTTTCTATCATCTAAAAGGGGAAGCCTGTCCCTTTTCATTCCTGTGAGCATACTGATGAGAATCGTGTAGACCCGGTATTTTTTTTCCTTCAAAAGGGTAAGACAAAAAAAAAAAAAAAAAAAAAAAAAAAAAAAAAAAAAAAAAAAAAAAAAAAATTATAATAATAAAAAGCTCCTTATTATTTTTTTTTTGAAGGGCATTATCAGAGCAAATCATTATCATGCTGTTTCATAATTTTCAAAAAACTGCTTCGTTTATAATTTTCCAAAAAAAAAACTATGATCAGTAGGTTTCTTGAGTATTATGTTGCAATTTACTGCAGCAAGTTAATTTTTAACACACTTATTTTGTAATCCTAGTGCAATTTCCTTAGAAACCGTTTACTAACGGCACACAAAAATTTATATTTTTTATTAATTGATTGTGGCCAGTAATGTATTCATAACAAGTCATTGGGGCTAACGATAGTTGGCGGAGTTTCACTTCTACTCTTTTGAGGTATTGTTGACTTATCATGGTTTATATTAATCTTTAATTAAAAGACAATGTGGATTAATAAATGAACCAAATCATTTGCCGAAATCAAAACAATTACAACTCCCCCTCAAATATGTTATATCCCCTACACAAAAAATGAAATACAAGAAAATGGCCATTAATTTTTTTTTTTTACCTCACTTATCTCTGATTTAAAACAATAAACATAAAAAACTAATTTAATGAATACTGACATATTTAGACATTGTTTGATCTTGTTGTATTGGTTCATTCTCATTGATCAATGTTGTTGATGTATATTGTTTATATTTGTTATATTTTTTATCAAATAAAGAGAACCGTGTGGAAGGGTTAAAAAAAATAATAATATATATATTTTTAAAACTAATTGTCTCACATCGGCTTAATTTTTACATCATGCAGTGGGGAGGGGGGGGGG
>CALNVZ010000641.1:20521587-20543229 GCA_940671915.1 Paracentrotus lividus | reverse complement strand
TATGAAATACACAAAGAAAATAAAACAATTGCTCAGTCAATTTGGTGCATCATAGCTAAATGATTTATTTGTTTGTTTTTCCCCTTCTTCAATGAAACACAATCAAATGGCATTTGATGGTTAATCACACTACTGCAACCAGTGACAGTTCTCTCGAACCATATAAAGTATAAACTATGCAGGGTTACATTTACTGTAGGTTTTCCCGTTCAAGTTTAAAGGGACGTTTAATTGATAAAACATGGGGAATTCACCTTATCTCGGGTGAAATGATAACATTCCAATCAGAGCCTGAGGCGTGTTGCGTAATCTTCAGCGCCAACCCGTCTGGAGCTAATCCGGTTAATCCTTCATGGCTAGACTAACTAACCAGAAGTCCGAAGTAAATCTAACCTATGTTTTGTTTTTGAAATGGAGTATTATACAAGTCCTCTCTTTGATTTGATACGAAGAGACCCGTTGAGAGTCTATAAACTAATCCGAAGCTATTGACCCTATTGACTGACTGAGTTCGGTCAACTTCGTCATGTTCGTGCTGTCCGAATGTTAATCCCCAGTAGGCCGACCCTTGCGTAAGCCTCACTGTAGATTGTGTACGAGTCAATGGAGCTCAAGAAAAACGCGCATTCCCCACGATCTCCGACTTGCGAGGGCCTTTAAACTATCTCTGATCAATTTAACATTTCTTACAAGCACTTTCATCTGAAATGTGATCGTGATTAAAAATCTACACGTTCATTCAATTGACCGATAGCTCCGCTCTCCATGTGGTATCGTTTAAATCGAATGAACATTAACAAATTTGATGGCAAAGAGTTTAAAATTGACCGGGAAACCCTCTATTACTTGTGTTTGTTTAAAACAATATCAATATTCATCATTTGGACTAAACAATGACTGTATTGCTTTACTATTAAACATTATTAGTCAAGCTAGCCAACTGTTGCATAGTATCTAACATAGTATTACTGTCCCTATGTTTCAAGAAGAATGTAGATTAATGACAATTACTTTGGCTACCAAAGTGTCTTTTATAGTCTCTCGAGGTGTAAAATGTAGAATTTCATCATTAAAATAGATACAGTCCATTACCAATGTAATGGGATGCTTGGGACCAGGCTATGAATAAAGGCACACACACATAATGTGCACATTTCAAATTTGGACGGAAAATTGCATCCGTAAAACAGAATCTTGTCATATCTGTGGTTATTTTACCAGGAGAGGACTGTTTTCTTGTTTCTTTTCAAACATTGTCACATAGCCATTGGAAAAGCTTTGGAGTCCTCAAGAGTCTTAACCAAAATAAGAACCAAAATATTGTGTATTCCTAGAAAAAATTGATACCACATGGGGAATTTAATTGGAAACAAAGGAATGTGATGAAACACAAACCATACCAGGGGGGCGTTTCATGAAAGGACTTTTCGGACTTTTATCCGACAAACTGTTACAAGCTACTGATATGCTTGCATCTGATTGGCTAAGAGCAAATTTGTCTGATAAATGTCCGACAAGTCCTTTGATGAAATGCCCCCCAGTTTATGATAATAAACCTATCCTCATTCGCAGAGCTCTGTTACATGTACAGTGTATGTGACTCTGGAATCAATACTATGCGATCAGCACAAAATAAAATATGATGCAATACGATTATAAAATGAATAGATAATATACTATCTCCCTTCCTTCCACGTATGAGTATCACGCATAAATAAAACTTAAGAACACAAATATACATAGGCATATACAGGAATACTCTAAAAACTGAAGTGTGTGCACACAGATAAAGTAATATATGAACATATGACGTAGATGAAGAAATGCACCAATTAGTGCTTTTTAATATAGTATATTAAAGGGAGAAGCTTATTGCCTAGCTTGACATTACATCAGTACCTAATTAATTGTCCTCCTATAAGTGCACTCTATTTGTATCTATTCACCATTCTAGACAATCAATATAACTATTTCCTTTATTCTAGTTTTGCCTAAACGATACCAACCACTAGTAAGCTATCTTGGTGCATGAACTAATCCGCCATAAAGAAATATGTAGGAATGATGTAGAGATCTCCTTTAAAAATCCCTCTACAGCAGATAAGTCTTTGCAAGGAGAAACAAATAAAGCACACTTTCGATCGACGTCTGTTCATAATAACATTATTAATTTGCAACTATAATCATACTTTATGGCAGTGTTCCCTATTAACAGGCAGAGCTATCTATAAACAGAGTTTGGCCAACACAGTTTCAAAATGTGCCAACACAGTTTCAAAATGTAACAACAATATATTATGTGCCGCTATGATAGGCAAGCCTAAAGCACTATCAACTAAATTTTTGTTATCTTTGGAAACAACGTTGGCCAAGCTCCATGATGAGACTTTTCTGACAACAGAGAGTTTTGAATTAAAAACAGAACACATCTTGGTAACATAAACAAGTGAAACATTCCAACTTGGAGCAAAGTCACAATTAAAAGACAACAAGAGAGTGAAAAAAAAAAAAAAAAATCAAGAAATTAACCTCTAAAACCAAGAAAGGGACGACATTGGAGTTATAACGTATTTAAGATTCTGAGATACATCTGAATTAGATAATGAACAATTGCTCCATAAAGAAACAAACATTGGCTAGATGAATTTGGTCTCAATGGTCTAGCAAAAACCATGTAGCAGAAGTTACCTACATAACTGGTTGAATTCATAAGATGAAGCAAACAAATATCATTGACTTTATCTGTTTATTTTGATTGATGTCATGATCACAACTCCTGCGGCGTGCCTGACAATATCTGCACTTTTCTGCAAAGTATGACACACAGATGTGAACACAACCAGTTGTGAATTAAGAAATTAAGCTATGATTTTGATATTAAAGCTTGGATAATGATAACCAGTCTCTTTTTAAACAGAGATGTTCTAATCATAATGTGATATGTTACTATTATTACTGAATATAAAACTTGAGTGTCATGTACATAGGCTACATGTACCTTTAATTGTGAAAGTGTGATATCTAAAATGTGTCTTTGTGCTTAATGATGTTCATTGAATCTCATTATATATCTGACAATCTATGAATACAAACTCCTGACTTTTGAAAACCAAGACAAACAAATAAAAGATGATAAACCCAGAATGGATTCCTAAAAAACACGATGACATAGAAAATACAGTTCAAATAGAACAATGTCACAACATATAACTCGTATTAATTCCCTTTGAGTTAATTTTTGTAAGATATCCCGTTTCGAAGATCATACGATGACGTTCTAAGTCAAACCCACCAACAGAATTATGATTTCTTTACAGATTATCAACAACAAAATATTCTTATTACATCATTGCAACTTTCCTTAGCAACACGGACTGGAAACATCTAGGAACAAGGACACATTGAATGAGAAGCAGAAAGTGTAAACTCCACGTGAGTTAAGACCTTCTGAACCTCAAAGCAAACTCCTGCAGCACAGTGAATTCCATGTCAAACACAAATAACATAAAAAAAAAAAAAAAAACTCATCAGAATTAGAGTATGAATGATCAATAAAAAAAAAAAAAAAATTAAAATATTGTAACATTACTGATCAACATAAAGAGATCCTGGTGTACAGTAGGATTCAAAACAAATCTTTCATAACGGTAACGTGATCAAGGGTTTCTCCATTTGGTTATTTTAGCACAAAATATGTCACTTAGAGCCCAAACTGAGTTGCTACGATTCAATTCTTATAAAGAATATAATAAAACAATGACATGATATTACAAAGTTGCAGTTACGACCATTCAACAACTGAAGCACATGTACATGTAGCTCAAGGCAGCAAATATAACTTGTTTCCTATTGGTTCTCCCGTGTTTAAATTAGTTCTTAGAGGCATGTCATTCTAATCAAATGAGAGATTATTTTTCATTGTTTGAGGAAACAAATCTCTACATTTCAATATAGAATATATGAAATGGCCTATTCATAGCCATAGGATCCTAACATCGCATATTTATTTGGTCTTGTCTTATGTGCAGGTTTCCTTTCCCACTCAGCTACAAAAACCACATTCACTATTTGTGAAGAGCTGGCTAGGTAGCAGCCTATCTACATGTAGCATCAAACATACTTTATATACTTTCCATTACATGCTTCAAGTATTACAAAACAACTATATTCCTATTATTCAAAATGCATGCAACATTAAAAGGCATGTTTTTTTCTCCTATCCTTGAGAAGACAACTGCTTTTGTTCTTATTACTTTCCGATGGAATCATGATACGTTGAATTGTAGAAAAAAATGCATAGTTATCCTCAATACTCACTGACACACAGAATACACCTAGCACCCTTATACGTTACCAAACTTGGAAGTTCTTGATGTTGCTTTAATCTGTACAGAAATATGTCTCTCTGACGAGCATGCATTGCTTTGGTTGAGGTCTAGAATCAACAAGACCCTTTTAATTCATTCATCATTCAAGTACAAAGTTGCTTTGGTACTAACAATTGTAACTTACAAAGTGCTCAGCACTTATTCATTTCAAATAAATTCTTACTGTATAAATTTACATGTTACTGAAACCATCACATTATAAGACTGTGATGAAGATTATTCATAAAATGATTTTACGTAAAAACCTCTAAAATGCCAAGAATTTAAAACTCTGCACTAAAATGACATGCTTCTGTATGATTGTTGTATAAGGGAAAATGTACTGAAAACCATCAGCTCTAAAGAATCATAATACAAAACAATATCTAGAATAAATATGGTGATTGTTTGCGTATCAGGGAGCCTATCAACAAACGACTTGCCCTGGTTGTTGAGGAACTACTTCCAGACAGAACCTCTTGGGTTCCCGGATGTCTTTGGGGAGGTTCTCTTTGGTTGGGCAGAGGGTCCGCCGCGTCCCCATGGGGCTGGACGATGGTGACCTGCTCCTGTCAGAGGCACTATGGGATTCTGGATGTAACCTGTTGCAACTCCTGCACTTCATATCGCCCAGGACAACGCTCTCCTCTTGAACGGACAATGTGGTATGATCCTCTAGACTCTCAATGATGAGTTGCCTTGATTGGGAGATAACCAGCGATGATGATTCTCGCTTCTCTACAAGTTCGTTATCAACCACCTCAAAGTTCTTTGAATACTGAGAAGAAACATGGACCTCTTCATGAATGTGGGTGTGCTCCAGGGTATTGTCTGTAAGTCCGTCTTTACTCTCGACATCCATATGAAGGTCCATGTCTGATATACTCTCTTCTATGATAATCCCACTCCTGACACCGACTGCAGGATCTTGGACCTGCTCTATGTGGCTCTTCTTCTCTTTCCTCCGAGACACATACTCCGAGGTCCTGCTCTCCAGGTAGTTGTCGTTCTCATCATCTGCTGTCTCCTTCTTCTTGAGGATATCGTTGTCCTCTTTCTGGATGACCAGATTGATGGTGAGGGATGAGACCTCTGTGTTGTTGGGGTATGTTTCCTGCTGCGTCACATTCTCATTGGCATCCAGCTCCTGCGTGACTGGTACACTACTGAACTTTTGGATCCATGGATGATCAAGGCACTCTTTCGCAGTCAGGCGTTTCCTGCAATCAAAACAGAACCCAGAAAGATATTCTTAGTTTTAAAGATAACTGTGTAAAGATAAAATTTCAAATGATATCTAGTCTTGATATTTTGTATATCTCCTTCCTCTTACATTGCATAGCACCTTCTGTACACAAGAAGAGGTTGGCATCAAGCTTCCTTACATATGTACTCTTCATATCACACACAAATCTTCTGGATGGAATACCTGGTGGTGTTTCACCAAGTCAACATCTATTCTATTCACATTCTCAAAAATTTACCCCAAGAATTGATTGCATGTCATTTGTAATAACTTTACAAATGACTTAGTAAACACCACCCAGTCCATTTATTCCTCTTAACCTATAGCATCCTAGTGTTATCTAGCTGAACTGTACTTACTCTGCATCTATCACACAAAGGCTTTGGATGAAGTCCCTGGCCTCTGGTGAATGGCAGCTGAAGTCCTCCTCGGCAAAGTCCAGGTTGAGCTGAGAGATGTTGAGGAAGGTCTCCTGCTTGGTGTCTCCAGCAAAGGGGGAGATCCCTGTCAGCATGACGTAGGTCAGGACACCAATGCTCCACATGTCTGTGGAGAGCGTGATAGGCTCATAGTTGAGGATCTCAGGAGCTGTAGGGAAGATACAAAAATAGATAAGGGTAGGTAGTTAGGGTAGTTCCTTATTTATGGTGATATTAGTATCAGTATGAGACTGGAAAAGTAAATGAGAAAAATAGTGGGCCTAATATGGAACCTTGAGGCATGCCACATTAATTAAGGTCATCTGTTCACGGTTTCTTCATGAATACTTTGTCACTATGATTAAGTAAGGATGCTAATGGTCCACATGCCGTAAAGAGTGTGAAAGGCTCATAGCTTTGGATTCAGGAGATGTAGGGTTGGACAGAAAGAAACAAGAATGCGTAAAGGCAAAGATTGCGTAAGGACACCAATGCTCCCCATGTTGGAGGAGAGTGTGATGGGTTCAGGGTTGGACAGAAAGCTACAAGAATATGTAAAGACACCAATATTATACATGTCTGTGGAGAGCATGAAAGGTTCATAGTTGAGGATCTCAGCTGTTGGGCAGGACAGAAAGAGACAAGAATATGGAAAGTCAATGATTACATAAAGACACCAATGCTTCACATGTCAGTGGTCTCTTTATTAAGAATACTTTACCTCCATGATTAAGCAAAGGACAGATATTATAATAAGATGCTCAGGACCAAGCCAGTTAACTCTTTATAAAGAATTCTGAACATTGCACATGACCAGGAGATCTGGACTGTTGCTCCTTTTCTGGGCAACAAAATGGTTCATCCTTGAGTGTGTTCAATGTCCCGTTTCAAATTTATACGCCAACATGAATCATGATACAAAACGCAATTACAAAACGCTGATATAAAGAGAAACAAAGAGGGTGTTCAATGTCCTCATTCCTGGTCGTAAAAATAAACATGTTTCAAATCTTGATTCGTTGGAAAATTTAAACACCGAAAAAGATGCCTTTTGAAACACAATCAGCTTCAATTTTACGACCTTGAGCCTCGCGATTGCAACGAAATGCGACACTGAACAGGATTAAGTTTTCAAACGTGTTTAAATGTGATCTCGCAATGGAAGCTTCCGGTGCAAGTGAAAAAAGGAGAAGATGTTTGTTTTTTGAGAGCGGGGAATTTAAAGACGATGGAAATGTAATCAGCTTTAAATTTTTGACACTGAACGGTGCACCGCTGATCGCGTTTGTGTTTTGTAATTGCGTTTTGTATCATGATTCATGTTGGTGTATAAATTTGAAACTGGACATTGAACACACTCCTTGTTCGTTATAATGGGACTGGACCGCTGTCTTTTGGGGTCCTCATTGCTTTGGAGGGGGAACGGGACATGGCCATGTATCCCCCAATTAGGTATGACATAATTTAGAGGAGTACATCGAAGAGGAACCCACTACTTACCAACATAGTCAGGGGTGCCTTGAATGTCCCTGATCTCTTCTCCGTTATTGAGGTAGCGTGCGATGCCGAAGTCAATCAGTTTGATGTCACTCTCGCTCGGCTCTTTGGATGTCAGTAATATATTCTGAGGCTGAAATGAAACAAGAAAAAATAAAAGACGAATTAATTCATAGGTGGGCCATTCCACGGTCGGGAGGACATTTGTTGTTTTCTTCTTTTTGCTTTATCTCAAGTTCAGGTAGTACTTTGGGCTTTAAACTTCTCTGAAATTATTATTACATTAGGGCACACAGATTAAGTTTGATTTTACCTTCAAACTGTATGTCCTTGTAGGAGAATCCGAACTATACATAGTTTGAAGCACGTGGGACTACATGCAATTTTTAAAAGTTTTTTAGACTTTGACAGAGAACTATAATTTCTTTAGCAGTTTTTCCAACAGGATAATCTGAAGAATATTAAATCACACCTAAATTAACAATGAAATTCAATCTGAAGTCACAGAAAAGCTGTGAAAATTCAAAATATATCTTGACGGACAAACTGTAACGCGAGTTACCGACATTAATGCTCCCTGTATTTTACCTGTTCATTTTTTCTTCACTTTGATGCAGTTGATAGGTTAGAAATATGCTAAGTTCAGTTTATAATAGGAAATTTTTTGCCAACATGGTATAGTTTACGAACAATTCACCCTAATCTGCATCATGATTTTGACCATGTCCTTTTTGCGTAACGCGAGTTACCGAAGTTTAACGACCCGAGAATCTGAACGAGCTTGACAAATATTTTTTTTTTTTTATCCATTTGGTTAGTCTATGTCTCCTTAATATATGGTGCAAAAAGTAACTTTGAAATCCTAGCAGTTTTAAAGAGAGAGGACTTTAATCGTGAAAGGTACCGGTTATTTGTAACGCGAGTTACCGTGGAATGGCCCAGGTAAAGAAATTCATTGAAAATTAACAAAATTGACAAGAATGTCTTATACCTATACGATAGGCAGTTCACATGTATACTCTACATCCTCATGAAAAGTGACAATGTTGATGTCAATATTTTGAGGGAAGAGGTAATTTCGGGCTGATTTAACTGAAATGTAGCAAACTCTTGAAAATGAATGATATCTATATTAACCTAACAATAAAACATTTAGATGGACAAGAAAATGATGAGAAAAAAAAAAAGAAGAAAAAATAGGGCCATTCACATTCGACAATAAACATAGTAATTTCTCCATAAAGCAAGAACATATACCTGCACATGTACCTGTATCATTCCCAATACAGGATAGTGAATACTTAGTAAACATAAAAAACCTGTATGGCACAGACTTACAAACTATAATATAACCCGCTCTTGACTTCTACTAGAAAGCAATTCCCCAATGCACACAGGGGGCCACGTAAACAGACCCCTAAACAAATGTTAACATTAAACATCACTCTCCCAAACCCATCTGTATTTAATTGTAGCTGACAAACTTCCGAATAAAAACTGGAAATCATCTAGCCCAAAAATAGCACCAATATCCTTCTGCTGTGTACTTGTAACTGTCAAGCACGAATCATTATGAGCAACAAGTGTGAGCTGTCTCGCTCTTTGCAAAATGCCATTTTTCAAACTCGCCATGAAATAAAAGTTGACATTACAGTGTCAAGGTTTTCATTTCCCATAAGACTTTCATAATATTAAGTGAAAGAGAGAGAGTAAACTTTCCTCTCTCAAATTAAAATCAGTATTGACAAATGCAAAATAACAACATTTCAATAGGGGCCTATATGTCATGCGATAAAAGTTCACATTATTAATAATTTGAGGGATCAAAACATAATTATAGTGAAAGAATCAAGACATGTGCAGGTGTCTCTCAATTTATTCCAACTGTAATGTTGCTGATGTTTTGTTTGGTTTTGTATAGCAATAAATAATGTAATATTTTTATAGTTCTTCCAATTCGTAACCAGGTTATGAATTCTTTAATCTATCTTGTAAATTGCACCACCCATACTTCATGAACATCCTCAATTTCCCTCTATTCCTCTCTTTTCCCACACAATCTACCTGAGAATAAATATATTTTTATTCATCTCTCATCCTCCAATGTAGGCCTACATCCTTTTTCTATAACACATACCCCTCTATTCTATAATCTCTTCACCTTTATATCTCTACATTGGGTGAGTATTCCTTTCTCTCGCTCTCCCTCTCTCACAATACATTTCCCATGTTTTTTCTTTTCTTGTTGTCTTCACAGAAAATTCAGATAAATATCCTTTCAAGCATCTATCTATTTCATAAAGAGCCCCCTCCCCCCAGGAAAAATAGAAACAAAACAATCTATGTGAGTAGATTTGAAGTGACAGTTTCTAAAGTTATGTAGGAATATGTGCTTGAAGCTTTTAAGTCTGGCCTGCACTTATATCAGATTATTGCAAAAAATAACTTTTGTAACATAACCCTCTGTCAGAAAGCGCTAACAAAACATACCAAACATACCTTTCCTATAGATACAAAAGCAAGCAAATTGCGACACAAATGAGATTATTAGTCCACTCTGTCCTGCTCATCAAAACAAGCTTTTCAGTCATCGGTTTTGACGGCCAACGAACAACAAAGAATATCCTTGATTATCTGCTGGATGAAGAGATAGGTATTCTTTAAATGTTCACGCTATTTTATTCCTATTATCTCGGTAAATTTAAAGTAATTATAAAATAACATTCCATGTTCGATGAGTTTTTCGTCGCAATGTGCCTAGCCAATCACATGCTTATTCCACTGGAAAAAATATATGGAGCTGTGGGCAACTGCCCTCGAAATTCCAAATAGAATGACAAAACATTGCAAAAGATCCCCTTTTAACACTTGACTAATATGATTCAGTGTTTTAGTTTAAAGGGATTAAGTAACCTCCCAAAACAAGTGTGAAAGGGAACAAAATTAGTAAAATCCTATTGCTCTGACTGTATAAACAAATTACTGAAAATTTCAGAGCAAATAGTACCTTAAAACTGTGAAATCAACTAGACTAGGACTACGCGGCTTTGCGCAATCAAATCACCACTGCGGCGCACCGCTACGTCGCGGGCTTCAGTGGCGCCTTGCCCAGTGGGCTGAGTGTGGGGACTTCATAACCCAGAATACGCTATACGTTCTGAGCCGCAGCAGAAGGATACGGTTTGAAACCCTTGAAACCCATTTCAAATCAAGGTATAAAATCATAGATATCTGGATATTTAAGCAAGCAATTGGTTTGAAGATTTTACGGAATTATACTTAACAAAATTATTAACCTTCACCTTTCTATCATTTATCCTAAAAGTCTCAAACTGAGACTAATCATGCAAAAGTATAATGTTATGATTCATGTTGTGATGTGTCAAAACTGCAAGCATCTAAAACCACTGATTTTCTAGCTAATTACTAGCAATTTCTGAGTAGACTATATGAATAACAAATTGAGGAAAAAGAAGATTAGCAACCATTCATGTCTCCTGTAAAAATTAAGACTGCATCAGTAAACAAGTCTGCCTCACGCCACTACGATTAATCCAGCGCTTCCCATTAAAATGATTAACGTCACATTCTTGTTAAATTTGCAAAAAAATAAGGATTATGTCAGTTTTGCGCTGGAAATCCACATTAAATGGACTGGAACTGGTGATTCATTTTATTGAAATGAACCATCCATGGATATGTCTTACTTGGATAAACAGAGCTATTTATGTTGACAAGCGAAATTAAGTGGACATAATGTACAAAAGGGAGAAAGGGAAGGCCCATAATTCATGCCCCATTTCAAATGATACGTTTTAGCCAATTACATTTAAAATGTAATCAATTACAATTCATGTTGGTGTAAAGAAAACAGCAGCTCAATAATACATATTATGTAATAAAAAAAATGATAGGATCAGAAAACCTAGAAGACGAATGGAATAGACTTTAGACAAAGAAAGAAATATAAGAAAGAACATAATACATAATGGAAGATTTCATTCAGCAGAAGGCAAAAAAAAAAAAAAAAAAATTGGGCCAAAAAGAGAGAAAAAGGGGAAAGAAGAAAGGAAATGATAGATAGAAGAATAATTTTGATGAGACAACACTTTTCAAGAAAACAACAAATGTACTTCATTATCTTCCCATCCTGTCTTCGCTGTTTAAGAACCGACTCTCTTCACTGCTTGACTTTTCTTCTAATCCAGGCTTAATTAACGCTTAAGCCTGTAGAGAGACTCAATCACCGAGGATGTCTCAATCAAATGACCAAAAGAAGACTTCTATCTTAAGACTTAAGTTAAGAGGGCGGTTGATTGCTTAATCTCACCCCGTCATTGTCAGAATAATTGGCACTCTTTGACAGGGGAGATCATTTAAGCAGCTCTAAGTCTGGACAGTCGTCGTTGATGAAAGGACTAATTTACTTTTTAATTGAGACCAACTGAAACAGGAACCACTTAGGTACCTGGCCTGGAGCTCTGTAACATTATAAGGAATGGCTTCTTTTGTGCTTGCATAGAGGGCTAGACTTAAGATGCCCCAGGTACACAGATGACGTCACACCCAAGTCATAATTCTGACATCTTACTTTGTATCCAATAACTGTCGTTTACCACATGATGTTTCTATGGGATTTAACACACTATAAACAAAAGGATAAGGTAGACTTAATACAATAGCCTTAATACAAAACTTGAGACAATAAAGGCAAATTTTGGTGGTACCATTGATTTCTTGCTTTAGTCTGCGATTATCCATCTGTCAAACCACTTTCCACGCTATTTACATCCATGTAATAAGCTGGAAAGACAGGAAGTATTTGACAATGACATAAAGGAAACCAGCATGATGATATTTGGCAATGAAGCCTTATTGATTACGGGTAACTGTTTCAATCCCTCTATCCTTTGTTTGTCCTTTAGAGCTGTATTACACGTCTTTTCATAGGGCCTCGTAACCATAAAGTGCACTCTTTGAAAACACCATGGGCTTTTAAATAAAGCAGAGGAACTGGTATGAGGGGAAATGATGTCATTAATGGTGGTATATCACTTTGCGGAAACTTCTTTGAGATGAATTTGTGACGAACTTTGGACTACTTTTAGACAGTTTTGAAACGGTTTTGAGACAGTTTTGAAACTTGTCGCTGGGACGTTTCAAAACTGTATCGGAAAAAAAAAAGAGTATCGGAGACGTCTCTCTAATACTTTTTTTCCGCAGAGATGAAATACATGTATAGACAATTGACATGGAAATAATAACAAAGACATTATGCTTCTAAGAATTATTATATATAATTTGTATTTTATGAATGTTGACCTATATTGGTGCACCATTTTGGCTTCATAAAGTGTTATTTGACGCAGGGACGAGCCTTCAGTGACAAAGGAGGGGAACTGAGAACAGTGACGCACCAGCAAAATAAGGACTCAGAATAAAGAAAAGAGAAAGAAAGTTCATTCAATACGGACAATCCTTTGATGGCTATCTTCTGAGAAGAGTATAATACAGAAAATGTTAATAGAGAGAGGTAGAGAGTGAGAGAGGGGGAAAGTGGAAAACATGATTCAATCTCTTTAAAATCTCATGAGAAACACAATGTTTGAAGGTTACGCAATTATCTTCTCAGAAGAATACAATAAGATAAAATTAAGAAAACATATAAAGAGAAGGAGAGAGAGAGAGAGAGATAGAAAGAGAGAGAGGAGGGGGGGGGGGGGGGGGGGAGGAAGAGAGGAGGACACAATGTTTAGAAGAAGGCTATGCTATTATTTTCTCAAGAATGGAGAGTAACAGAGGAGTGAGCTAACAAAAAAAGAAGAAAATCTTCACCATAAGTTTAAAAAAAAACAGAATTAACAGAGAGTCCCGTAAAATAAATATGAGAAACCAAATATTTCTCAGAAGGGGTATAGTAGTAGCAAAAAAAAAGAAATGGGGAAACGAACAACATTCTCTATAATCAACACAAGAAACCTCACATCTTTGAAGGCTGTGTTGATATCTTTCTGAAAGCAGGCAATTAAAAGACCAGTCCAAAGTCGGTTTACATTGTCCGAGCTCTTCACGTTTAATTGAAAGTTGATCGAAGTCCTTCAGAGCCGAACAAGTTTGTAATCTTGTTAGACATTTCAACCACTTATTGTGATCCGATAATTAAACTAAAGAAGACGTCACAATTGCGATCCTTCAAATATTGATTCCAGCCTTGTTATTGCACAAACTCTATTTTACAATGCTCTGTAAAAAAAAAATCACTATCAGGGTTTTTATGTTGTTTACAAAATCACTGACCGACGGGACATGCAAAGGGCCAGCACATACGTCACGATTTGATGCAACATTTGCTTTTCATAAAAACCCTCAAACGATCAAATAAACAACAACAAGACAGAGGTATTCCAGAAGATTTTTAAGAAGGTCCTCCGGATATTCTTGATGATGTATAGTTTTAGGTATTATAGTAAATGACGATTACATAAAACTGATGAATTATAAAATTAGTATAAAGACAAGAGAATGACAATAATATAGCTTCTGATATACATTCATACATGTAAATACAGCAAAACAATGAAGACCTACATATTCAACAGGCTTAAAAATGAAAATGAAAGGAGCAATATCTTAAATTAATGTGGCTACATGCCATATGTATTTTTCAATCGCAATAATAGAGAGGGGAAGAGAAGGTTATTTTCCTAATAGTTTTTCTCAGAACAAACCCTATGGCCACTTTAAAAAAAACCCTCAAACCTGCTCCTTTTGCCGACTTTAATAAGGCATGCTGATCGTCCCAGCAAGCTCTCCATCCACAAACTAATGAAACCACTTTTGAAAATGAAAGAAACCAAATACATCTTGTATGCACATGTATCGGACGACCACATGCATGTTATTGGCAAGAACGTCTTACGAAGCAACATGACCCCAGGCTGAAGGACCCTAATAGCTCAGATGTTCCGCTTGAAACAATAAAAAAATCAATATAACCAAGGAATCATTTCCCACAATTGAAAATTAATACAACAATTGAAGAAAAAAACCCACACACCCTTCAACATTACTTTTTATGAAAGCCAAATGTTTATTTTAGTCAACAGGTAGAATTTGCCTGAACTTGTTTCATCTTTAAAATTTTCATCAAACTTTAGCAAAGATAGCAGCCTGCATATTTCCCAGAATTCTAAAAAACTTTGCTATCCAAAAATCTGTTACGAAAATAAAACTACCGGTACCTAATTTGATTTTGACGCAAGTTGTGAACTTGAGTTCACTGAATGAACCAATATTTCATCAGGTGCCTCTTGCAGGCTTAGAGGGGAGGAAAACTAAATTTCTAATTTGACAACGGCATTTACGCTGTAATACTCAATTTACCCAAATCCTTTAAAAAAGTTGACCCACTGCAAGTTTCCATTACGTTGCATGGAAAAATATATGAATTGGAGGGGGGGGGGGGCCAAACGGGGCTCAGAGAGAAATTCCAGTGTAGACCCAGACATAATTTTTTGATCCCAGGTGGATGAAAGAGATATGAACTTTCAGTGGGACCCTTGCAAACTCAGTTCTGACAGGGTTCTATTTTAACCATTTTCAAATACTAAGAAATAGAAATTAAAGATGATTCTATATTTTTTGGCAATACAGCAAAGAAGACGTTGGAAGTACCAATTTATCAACCAAAATCAGGTCGTTTGACCAGTGCTCAGTTCGGGTGCCTTTCGCATAGGGCCTATATAGTTTGGTGGCCAAGCCGAAATAAACATGGTATTTTACAACAACATGCAAGGCGAGGCAGTCGTTGCAGTTTAACCTTACCCCCCTCATAGACTATTATTGCAGGTGCATAGGGGATAGAAGTTTATCTAACCACAAACTTAAAGGCATTATTTGACTTTTTCGAAAAGTTAAAAAATCTGAAATTTAATGTATTGTGTTTTAAAAAAAGGGGACCGATTTAATTCCCCCCTCCCATTATTCATAATTGCCAATTGTTCTTTCATTTTCAATAGCATGTAATTGTTGTTTGCTTCTGCAAACATGAACATTTAACCTAAAATATATCTGAAATCATCGAGACTATATGTATGCAAGCTTGATGCATAGGCCTACATGTATTCTGCTTATTTGGATGAAAATAATAAAATAATACTTGTCAAGCACACATCCTTAGCAAGATCGAAACTAGCACAATTCCAGCTAGTTCCTACTCACACTTCCTAAATGCTTCATATGCATTAAATTTCTTGATTCCGGCTGCAGAACCCACATAATCTCTGCCCTACAAAATGATACAGGTAAGTTAAAAGCAAATATCAAAATATTGTGTCGATCAATGCAAAACAAAGTTCAAGTTCAAAGCAAGATGCAACCTTTAAAAAACTTGTCCATTTTCAGGGAAGCCCGGAGTAATCCTGCGAGATTACCAGTTAGGTCAGTCTGGGGTCAAGTTCAGGAAATGGACATTGGTATAAGGTCCCTATAGTCGTTTGTAGTCTATATCTCAGAGCATATTTTGAAAGCACTACCACTACACAAGAAAAATGATTTTTATTTTGCTTCAAGAACAATACAACCGATTTAAAAAAAATATATAATAATAATTACAAAATAAAATATATCCTTTGTCAACTGCATTGATAAATCAGGGTGCTAATAAATATTCTGCCATAATCAATAAGCTGCCATTGTTATAAAAATGTTGACACTTATAGAGGTCTGTTTGACAAGACTAACAGTGTTGTGTGGCTAGCGGCTAGACTTCAAAGCTCATCAAAAACTGTTAATGCCTGCAAGAGCCTCGACCCTAAAAGTGTTGAAACACAAATTTTATTTGTCCAGCAGAAAACCGCTATAACAGCAAAGTAGAATGTATTCGGAGGCTTGCACTATTTGATCGAGTTGAACTTCAAGACCTTTTGGAGCTAAATTAAAGTTCTTTGGTGTGCAAATTCAATATCAGTTCTTCAAAGGTAGAAATTGTTATTTTCATGATGGTTTTATTTCTCGCAAGTTTCAGGAGTCAGTCATCCCAAAAATTTCCACTTCAATAAGCAAAGAAAATAACATAGAAATCATGAAATTAAACACTCACAAAATTTCCCCAACTGCAGTATTTTAGTCGAAAATTGCAGAAATACGTGTACGCAAAAATATTGGTATATATTTTTTTAGTAGTTGGTGGCTTAATCTCATGTTTAGAGCATTATTTTACTTTAATCGAACAGAAATTGAGGGGGAGAAAACAAACACAAGCTCCTACATACTAATAACTGCTATTTGCAGAGCGTTCCCATCCAATACCCAATTTCCCCTTTTATGAACACTTTGGATTCTGTGAACCAAAACCTTTTAGAAACTTGCTTTGTAAAACGCAAGCCAACAGAACGGTAAATAATTACAGGTGTACTTAGAACAAATACAAACTCAGATTCACGGAATGGGAAAACTAGGCCTAAAACATTTTCACAGAATTGTTTTTTGGAGACCATTGAATGATAGTGATAATTAAATTTGATAACATAGATAAGCTACCTCTACATTGTATATCCCAGCTTTTTGTACTTTAAGTCTTCTACACTTCCATGTAAATTGCACTTTTCATCAGAATGTTCAATCTCTGTAATTCTCTCAAAATCTCTTTGTTGCTGTGTTGCATCTCTCGCCCACTCTCTCTCTACACGTTTTCAAAACTACCATTTCTTTCTTCCCCCCCTGTCAATGCAAGTTGCGTAACCCCCACTTTTCTTTCTCTGTCTACATCTAATCAGCGTCTTATTTTCTCACTACCCTGGCAAGTGAAGAACTGGATGGAGAAAAAAACATACTCGGAACTGGACACAAAAGTTTGATCAAACAGAATCACAGTTGAATGGTTTCATTGCTAATAGAGAGAACACTCATAGGGCCACTCACAGCTTTTCAAATCAAAGAAAGTGGTACACAAAATTTGTGAAAGAAGTCTTATCTGCAGGGGCACAGGAATCAAAGCCTTGGTATAAAAAATTCAAAGTGGAAGGGGCTGCACAATTATGCATTATAGGGAAACTGGAATAAACCCCACACTTAATAACTTCTGAAGGGAATTTATAGGGGATTACAGTCTGTCCTGTTGTAGCAAGCATGAATAATAGATTTCTTTGATTATACATGTCACATGCACCACGAACCGTCCTCTCTGAATCGAATAAAAAGCTTCAAAGAGGACGGTTCTTGATGCGTGCGACGATGTACATGTACATGCAACAAGGAAATTACATATCATAAAGTAGAAAGCTTGCCACCTTGTCAAACTAGGTTGGTACAAGCTTGAACTTTCTTTGATTTGTGAATTACCCCAATCGATGAAAGTTTTCTGTGTTACATATCAGATTATACATGTAACAAGGGCATTGTTTGAATGAGGTCCCAAGCGCCTCATTCAAACAGGGTTGGACTGTACAAGCACCTGTGAATATAGATGCAGAAATAGAATCCAAATCTGTCACTTCTATCTGCAACTCTTCTCTCCCTTTTTGAACTCTATATGTACGCATTCTTTCAACTGTACATGTTAATGATACATCTCTCCTGCACGATTCTAACCTTGCTGAGACCTTGCAGATTCTATTTCAAGAAGTGGAAGTTACAAAACAGGTAATAGCTGAAAGAAATCCCCAAGATGTCAAGCTCCAGTCCCGATGGAGCTTGCCAGCTGACACTAAACAAGTCAACACCCAGCTAGGATTCTTGGCTCAGCTAAAGTTTCTCCATGTCTCTTTCTTAACCCCTACAGGTCCTCCATGAACTTGCAGGGAAGTGATATCTCTTGGAGGTAAAATCCCAAATTTGCTCCAGAACAGTTGTTTTGAACTAGGGGGTGTTTCACAAAGAGATATATGTAAGTAGATTTTTAAAGTCGCTCTTAATTAACTTCTATGCCCATCCTGTATAATAATGCACAATCTAATTGATAGACCTTTCAATGGCACGCAACCCCTGGGCAAAATGTGACCAATAAAAAAAAAAAATGAGGTGATGCGTAATAAATCGCACGCTACTAGGGATTTAAGTGTGATTTTTAATTCTACTATAAACGCTTTATCAAACACCCCCAGAACATTCTTCTATTAAAAAGGTACAAGTAGAGTATCACAATGTAGGTTTGTATATGTGATTGGGTTTTACGCCGAGTGTTGGGTTAGGGTTAGCAATATGTCAAGTGCCAAAGTCAGGTCTTGACCATCCTATGGATCAATTGTCTAAAGAGCATAGGTCGTCCAACCTTCTTGGCTACAGTTTTAGAGATTTGGAAGGGTTAAGCAAACTTGAAAGATGCTCCATTTTGAATAGGGCTAGTTATTATGTTGATGACACATACAGAGGTTTGTTGGGGTTAGTGTGTGAGGGGTACCCCTGTTAACTGACAGCAACATATGCTCCTATCAAGTTCATGTTACAACATCTACAGGTGAGGGTTTTTCACCAATAAAACTATAGACATGTCTTTTCAGTGGCAAAGAAAAGTGGCCAATTTAAGTATTTCCTTATTTCTGACCTCTTATGCATGGTATCATTGATTATGCAAGTCATACAAACTCTTCACACTAGTTCACCAAAAAAAAAAAAAAAAAAAAAAAAAAAGTGTCTGGAGTGAAGCCTAGTTCAGTTTCTCACTGGCTTTATCAGGCTGTTGAAGATGCTGGTATAGTTTCATGATTCAGACACTGTATTACGTGACTAGTAATACATGCTGGCAAATACACTCTTAAAAAATATAGGGTCAAATTGACCTCTATCTGGGTCCATTGGGGGCCATACACAATTATGGTTCAATTATCATCACACACTATACTAAGGTTTATCTCGTCTGGTCCTAATCGATATGGAAAGATATACGTGTATGGCCCCAACGGATCCACAATAGGGTTATTTTGACCTTTCATATTTTTTCTAGTCTACATGCAGGGATCATTGATCACCTGGCATTCGATCCAGGTACCCAGCGACAATTCATACGAAAAGCCTGATTTTTATTAGTTGGAATGCCTTGACAAGAACTTGGCCAATTACACGTTTCCCTCCTGACAGGTTCAAACGATGGAATTATCACCTCATCTGACAAAATTCTTTGAATCTGAGATGTATGTTTGTTTGCTAGGGCGGCCATTTTCTTTGCATCATATTGAAGTAAGGCCCTGCATAATTCTTTACTCCAGAGAGGAGGTTCAGAACTGTTTTGTTCATAACAAAAGTGTCTTGTAACCGGGGTGAAAAATATATATATTTTTTTTAACACTATGGGGGCTCTTTTCAAACCTTTTCTGAAGAAAAAAAATTGCCTGTGTAGGCCTACATGTTTTCATATAATGATTTGGTTGATGGGGGCTTCTTTTCAGCATTATGAGATTGGGGGGGGGGGGAGGGGGGGGGGGCTAAATCACCCAGAGCCAACCTGAAATAAATTACTGGTATTTGCAAAGAGACAGCTTATTTGAATTTACAGATATTCCATCGAAAGTAATTTCCAGTTCAATGAAAAAAAAAAAGCAATGTTTCAAAAACAATTTCTGATTGTTCTTTGTATACTGGTGGACACTAGTTAATTGCTCATAAACAACAAATGATCTGCCTTTCACTGCATAAATTGCTAATCTTTCTACTTACAAATTACATTTTGATTGATTATTGATTGAGTTGCAGTGAGGGTGGGGGAGAAAGTCATTTTCTATCAAATATATATATATAATACCTTGTAAAAAATGAGAAAACCAGTTGCAGATGGTTAGTTAATTTTAGTTAATCTATACCCATCAACAGTACAAAGATGGTGCCCTTGGCTGTCTACCAAGGCTAGTAGTTTTAAAGGCAATAACTAAACAACAATTAATATCTGAAAATGACTTATTATGATTGTATATTACAGTTGGAGAAAAAGTGATTATGAAACACAAAGGGTTAATCATCGACTGAGAGTGGATTCAGACAGAAATAAAAATTAATACAGGAATTGTTAATTCCCCCCAAGAGTCACAGCTAGTCTTTTATAAAAATACAGACAATGTCCATAAGCATAAAAATTATCACTAATTTTATTATTTACAATAAAGAATTATATATTTGCCTACTTTGCTATTCGTCCTCGAATCGCTTGCCATGCCTTGCCAACCGAATATTATAACCCCGAGAAAATTTTGTCCCTATTGTTCCTATCCTATAAACCCCCCCGCCAAATATAAGGGTGCCCTCTCCCGATAGGCAACCCGCCAACTAATCTGTTTACAATCTTCCTCTTTACTCTTTCCGCCTACACATCCATGTAGCTAATGGACCGGGGATGGGGGAGGGATTGTAGGCAATATATAATTCTTTATTGTAAATAATAAAATTAGTGATAATTTTTATGATTTACTTCAAAAGAATGATATATCTGCCTACTTTGCTATACGACCAGCACCGATGTTGTACTGGGGAGGGACGCCCTACAGATTTAGTTGACTATAGAAGATGCTGCCGCATGGATAGGAACTAATGAAAAAATTTCCTTCCACCGCGGGACATCTTTTAGGTAGTAATTGTGAAAGAATTCTGACTTCTCCAGTAAGCGGCTCTACATATCTCCTCAACGGAGACGCCCTGGAACAGGGCCACGACGAGCTAATGCTCCTAGTGTCATGCGCTCTGAGGTTGGTGTCAGAGACTCTGGCGCTAGAGCCTGCCGCTTTGATGGCAGCTACAATCCATCTGGATAAGGTGCTTTTAGAAGCTGGAGAGAAAGGTTCTTTAGTGATTACGAACAGTTGGTCTGATTTTGCAAATTCTTTACTTTGTCCAGGTACCACTTTAGGGCCCTCACAGGGCACCATACTTTATCTTCGCGTATTGACGAAAACTTGGTGAGTGGGCGAAGAAAAATCTCTACAGGCCCCGAAGTTTCTGATTGGTTCTTGGCGATAAACTTCGCGTTGGGGATCAAACGGACTCCTCCGTTCTCCATCTTATGTGGCCTCTTGCGATAGACAGAGCATGAAGAGAGCTCACTCGTTGTCCTGATGCTACAGCCAGAGAAAGCATGTCTTTATCGTTGTGTCTAGCAGGGATGCCGAATGGAGTGGTTCGAAAGGAGTTC
>CALNVZ010000641.1:20488364-20521562 GCA_940671915.1 Paracentrotus lividus | reverse complement strand
CTCTCCCTCCGTTGTTGTTTGTGAGAGAGATGCAGCTTTGATGCATAGGCCTACATGTATTCTGCTTATTTGGATGAAAATAATAATAATACTTGTCAAGCACACATCCTTAGCAAGATCGAAACTAGCACAATTCCAGCTAGTTCCTACTCACACTTCCTAAATGCTTCATATGCATTAAATTTTTGATTCCGGCTGCAGAACCCACATAATCTCTGCCCTACAAAATGATACAGGTAAGTAAAAGCAAATATCAAAAATATTGTGTCGATCAATGCAAAACAAAGTTCAAGTTCAAAGCAAGATGCAACCTTTAAAAAACTTGTCCATTTTCAGGGAAGCCCGGAGTAATCCTGCGAGATTACCAGTTTGGTCAGTCTGGGGTCAAGTTCAGGAAATGGACATTGGTATAAGGTCCCTATAGTCGTTTGTAGTCTATATCTCAGAGCATATTTTGAAAGCACTACCACTACACAAGAAAATGATTTTTATTTTGCTTCAAGAACAATACAACCGATTTAAAAAAATATATAATAATAATTACAAAATAAAATATATCCTTTGTCAACTGCATTGATAAATCAGGGTGCTAATAAATATTCTGCCATATCAATAGCTGCCATTGTTATAAAAATGTTGACACTTATAGAGGTCTGTTTGACAAGACTAACAGTGTTGTGTGGCTAGCGGCTAGACTTCAAAGCTCATCAAAAACTGTTAATGCCTGCAAGAGCCTCGACCTAAAAGTGTTGAAACACAAATTTATTTGTCCAGCAGAAAACCGCTATAACAGCAAAGTAGAATGTATTCGGAGGCTTGCACTATTTGATCGAGTTGAACTTCAAGACCTTTTGGAGCTAAATTAAAGTTCTGGTGTGCAAATTCAATATCAGTTCTTCAAAGGTAGAAATTGTTATTTTCATGATGGTTTTATTTCTCGCAAGTTTCAGGAGTCAGTCATCCCAAAATTTCCACTTCAATAAGCAAGAAAATAACATAGAAATCATGAAATTAAACACTCACAAAATTCCCAACTGCAGTATTTTAGTCGAAATTGCAGAAATACGTGTACGCAAAATATGGTATATATTTTTTTAGTAGTTGGTGGCTTAATCTCATGTTTAGAGCATTATTTTACTTTAATCGAACAGAATTGAGGGGAGAAAACAAACACAAGCCCTACATACTAATAACTGCTATTTGCAGAGCGTTCCCATCCAATACCCAATTCCCCTTTATGAACACTTTGGATTCTGTGAACCAAAACCTTTTAGAAACTTGCTTTGTAAAACGCAAGCCAACAGAACGGTAAATAATTACAGGTGTACTTAGAACAAATACAAACTCAGATTCACGGAATGGGAAAACTAGGCTAAAACATTTTCACAGAATTGTTTTTTGGAGACCATTGAATTATAGTGATAATTAAATTTGTAACATAGATAAGCTACCTCTACATTGTATATCCAGCTTTTTGTACTTTAAGTCTTCTACACTTCCATGTAAATTGCACTTTTCATCAGAATGTTCAATCTCTGTAATTCTCTCAAAATCTCTTTGTTGCTGTGTTGCATCTCTCGCCCACTCTCTCTCTACACGTTTTCAAAACTACCATTTCTTTCTTCCCCCCTGTCAATGCACAGTTGCTAACCCCCACTTTTCTTCTCTGTCTACATCTAATCAGCGTCTTATTTCTCCTACCCTGGCAAGTGAAGAACTGGATGGAGAAAAAAACATACTCGGACTGGACACAAAAGTTTGATCAAACAGAATCACAGTTGAATGGTTTCATTGCTAATAGAGAGAACACTCATAGGGCCACTCACAGCTTTTCAAATCAAAGAAAGTGGTACACAAAATTTGTGAAAGAAGTCTTATCTGCAGGGGCACAGGAATCAAAGCCTTGGTATAAAAAATTCAAAGTGGAAGGGCTGCACAATTATGCATTATAGGGAAACTGGAATAAACCCCACACTTAATAACTTCTGAAGGAATTTATAGGGATTACAGTCTGTCCTGTTGTAGCAAGCATGAATAATAGATTTCTTTGATTATACATGTCACATGCACCACGAACCGTCCTCTCTGAATCGAATAAAAAGCTTCAAAGAGACGGTTCTTGATGCGTGCGACGATGTACATGTACATGCAACAAAGGAAATTACATATCATAAAGTAGAAAGCTTGCCACCTTGTCAAACTAGGTTGGTACAAGCTTGAACTTTCTTTGATTTGTGAATTTCCCCATCGATGAAAGTTTTCTGTGTTACATATCAGATTATACATGTAACAAGGGCATTGGTTGAATGAGGTCCCAAGCGCCTCATTCAAACAGGGTTGGACTGTACAAGCACCTGTGAATATAGATGCAGAAATAGAATCCAAATCTGTCACTTCTATCTGCAACTCTTCTCTCCCTTTTGAACTCTATATGTACGCATTCTTTCAACTTGTACATGTTAATGATACATCTCTCCTGCACGATTCTAACCTTGCTGAGACCTTGCAGATTCTATTTCAAGAAGTGGAAGTTACAAAACAGGTAATAGCTGAAAGAAATCCCCAAGATGTCAAGCTCCAGTCCCGATGGAGCTTGCCAGCTGACACTAAACAAGTCAACACCCAGCTAAGATTCTTGCTCAGCTAAAGTTTCTCCATGTCTCTTTCTTAACCCTACAGGTCCTCCATGAACTTGCAGGGAAGTGATATCTCTTGGAGGTAAATCCCAAATTTGCTCCAGAACAGTTGTTTTGAACTAGGGGGTGTTCACAAAGAGATATATGTAAGTAGATTTTTAAAGTCGCTCTTAATTAACTTCTATGCCCATTCTGTATAATAATGCACAACTAATTGATAGACCTTTCAATGGCACGCAACCCCTGGGCAAAATGTGACCAAAAAAAAAAAAAAAGAGTGAGGTGCGTAATAAATCGCACGCTACTAGGGATTTAAGTGTGATTTTAATTCTACTATAAACGCTTTATCAAACACCCCCAGAACATTCTTCTATTAAAAAGTACAAGTAGAGTATCACAATGTAGGTTTGTATATGTGATTGGTTTTACGCCGAGTGTTGGGTAGGGTTAGCAATATGTCAAGTGCCAAAGTCAGGTCTTGACCATCCTATGGATCAATTGTCTAAAGAGCATAGGTCGTCCAACCTTCTGGCTACAGTTTTAGAGATTTGGAAGGGTTAAGCAAACTTGAAAGATGCTCCATTTTGAATAGGGCTAGTTATTATGTTGATGACACATACAGAGGTTTGTTGGGTTAGTGTGTGAGGGGTACCCCTGTTAACTGACAGCAACATATGCTCCATCAAGTTCATGTTACAACATCTACAGGTGAGGGTTTTTCACCAATAAAACTATAGACATGTCTTTTCAGTGGCAAAGAAAAGTGGCCAATTTAAGTATTTTCCTTATTTCTGACCTCTTAGCATGGTATCATTGATTATGCAAGTCATACAAACTCTTCACACTAGTTCACCAAAAAAAAAAAAAAAAAAAAAAAAAGTGTCTGGAGTGAAGCCTAGTTCAGTTTCTCACTGGCTTTATCAGGCTGTTGAAGATGCTGGTATAGTTTCATGATTCAGACACAGATTACGTGACTAGTAAACATGCTGGCAAATACACTCTTAAAAATATAGGGTCAAATTGACCTCTATCTGGGTCCATTGGGGGCCAACACAATTATGGTTCAATTATCATCACACACTATACAAGGTTTATCTCGTCTGGTCCTAATCGATATGGAAAGATATACGTGTTATGGCCCCAACGATCCACAATAGGGTTATTTGACCTTTCATATTTTTTCTAGTCTACATGCAGGGATCATTGATCACCTGGCATTCGATCCAGGTACCCAGCGACAATTCATACGAAAAGCCTGATTTTTATTAGTTGGAATGCCTTGACAAGAACTTGGCCAATTACACGTTTCCTCCTGACAGTTCAAACGATGGAATTATCACCTCATCTGACAAAATTCTTTGAATCTGAGATGTATGTTTGTTTGCTAGGGCGGCCATTTTCTTTGCATCATATTGAAGTAAGGCCCTGCATAATTCTTTACTCCAGAGAGGAGGTTCAGAACTGTTTGTTCATAACAAAAGTGTCTTGTAACCGGGGTGAAAAATATATATATTTTTTTAACACTATGGGGGCTCTTTCAAACCTTTTCTGAAGAAAAAAAATTGCCTGTGTAGGCCTACATGTTTTCAATAGTAATGATTGGTTGATGGGGGCTTCTTTTCAGCATTATGAGATTGGGGGGGGGGGGAGGGGGGGGGGCTAAATCACCCAGAGCCAACCTGAAATAAATTACATGGTATTTGCAAAGGAGACAGCTTATTGAATTTACAGATATTCCATCGAAAGTAATTCCAGTTCAATGAAAAAAAAAAAGCAATGTTTCAAAAACAATTTCTGATTGTTCTTTTATACTGGTGGACACTAGTTAATTGCTCATAAACAACAAATGATCTGCCTTTCACTGCATAAATTGCTAATCTTTCTACTTACAAATTACATTTTGATGATTATGAATTGAGTTGCAGTGAGGGTGGGGAGAAAGTCATTTCTATCAAATATATATATATAATACCTTGTAAAAAATGAGAAAACCAGTTGCAGATGTTAGTTAATTTTAGTTAATCTATACCCATCAAACGTACAAAGATGGTGCCCTTGGCTGTCTACCAAGGCTAGTAGTTTTAAAGGCAATAACTAACAACAATTAATATCTGAAAATGACTTATTATGATTGTATATTACAGTTGGAGAAAAAGTGATTATGAAACACAAAGTTAATCATCGACTGAGAGTGGATTCAGACAGAAATAAAAATTAATACAGGAATTGTTAATTCCCCCCAAGAGTCACAGCTAGTCTTTTATAAAAATACAGACAATGTCCATAAGCATAAAAATTATCACTAATTTTATTATTTACAATAAAGAATTATATATTTGCCTACTTTGCTATTCGTCCTCGAATCGCTTGCCAACCGAATATTATAACCCGAGAAAATTTTGTCCCTATTGTTCCTATCCTATAAACCCCCCCGCCAAATATAAAGGGTGCCCTCTCCCGATAGGCAACCCGCCAACTAATCTGTTTACAATCTTCCTCTTTACTCTTTCCGCCTACACATCCATGTAGCTAATGGACCGGGGATGGAGGGAGGGATTGTAGGCAAATATATAATTCTTTTATTGTAAATAATAAAATTAGTGATAATTTTATGATTTTACTTCAAAAGAATGATATATCTGCCTACTTTGCTATACGACCAGCACCGATGTTGTACTGGGGAGGGACGCCCTACAGATTTAGTTGACTATAGAAGATGCTGCCGCATGGATAGGAACTATGAAAAATTTCCTTCCACCGCGGGACATCTTTTAGTAGTAAGTTGTGAAAGAATTCTGACTTCTCCAGTAAGCGGCCTACATATCTCCTCAACGGAGACGCCCGAACAGGGCCACGACGAGCTAATGCTCCTAGTTCATGCGCTCTGAGGTTGGTGTCAGAGACTCTGGCGCTAGAGCCTGCCGCTTTGATGGCAGCTACAATCCATCTGGATAAGGTGCTTTTAGAAGCTGGAGAGAAAGGTTCTTTAGTGATTACGAACAGTTGGTCTGATTTTCGCAAATTCTTTACTTTGTCCAGGTACCACTTTAGGGCCCTCACAGGGCACCATACTTTATCTTCGCGTATTGACGAAAACTTGTGAGTGGGCGAAGAAAAATCTCTACAGGCCCCGAAGTTTCTGATTGTTCTTGGCGATAAACTTCGCGTTGGGGATCAAACGGACTCCTCCGTTTCCCATCTTATGTGGCCTCTTGCGATAGACAGAGCATGAAGAGAGCTCACTCGTTGTCCTGATGCTACAGCCAGAGAAAGCATGTCTTTATCGTTGTGTCTAGCAGGGATGCCGAATGGAGTGGTTCGAAGGAGGTTTCGCTAGTGCTTCTAAAACCTTTGGGAGACTCCAAGAGGGTACTAACGGCCTGAAATTGGGTCTCTTGAGAGATAGAGAACGTAACAGGGCTGACAATTGAGGAGCAGAAGACACCGACGATCCGTCTTCAAAACCTATGTGAATAGCCGCGATCGCAGATCTGTAACCTCTAAGCGTGGATAGTGACTTTCCCTTGTCGTAAAGTGCTATGATGAAGTCAGCTATAGCCGGCAAGGAAGCTCTCTTGGGGCTATCCTTCTCTTCACACCACTCTATAAATGCATTTAGTCTTTGAAAGAGTAGACCTTTCTGGTGGAGGCTCTTCTACTTTCACTAAAAGTGAGGCTGCCCGTTCAGAAAAGCCTTCTCGCTCTGTGCTGACTCGCCGATAACGGCCAGACGGTCAATCTGAGGTGCTCCGGATGATCGTGGAGAATCTCTGACACTGGTTGGTAGACCAGATCCTTGGCACCATGGAAGCTGCCAAGGTTCCTCACCAAAGAGGAAGAAGATCTTGAAACCACGCTCGGCTGGGCCAATGTGGTGCGATGAGAATCACCGATGCTCTGTCTTCCCGGATCTTCCTGAGGACTAGAGGGATAAGTTTGAAGGAGGGAACGCGTACGCCTTCAGACCTGTCCAAGAAATGAGAACGCGTCCCACGCTATCGCCTTCTCTCCTTTATTTTGGAGCAGAATATCGGTAGTCTGTTGTTTCATGGAAGACGCGAACAGGTCTATCGGAGGTCGTATCTCTGGCTTATCAGCGAGAAGATCCTTGGCGACAGCGTCCATTCCGATGGAAGACACTTTCCTCTCGAAAGAAAGTCCGCTATCACATTTTCCACTCCTGGGATGTGAGAGGCGACCGGGAACGATGTTCTCTCGATTGCACCAGTTCCATAGTAGAAAGGTCAATCTGTTCAGAGTCAGAGAGTGTGTTCCTCCTTGTCGATTTATGTATGACATTACTACTGTGTGTCCGTTAGAATAAGAACTGTCCCGGTTTGCGCACAGGTTCCTGAAATGAATTAAGACTTTCCATACCGCTAGAAGTTCCAGAACATTTATGTGCCGGTAACGGTGTTGGAAGGTCCCATTCTCCTGAAATCAAGAGGTCCTGACAATGGCCTCCCCAGCCTGTTTGAGATGCGTCCGTGGTAACTGTGATCGACGGAAGAGGGCACAGAGAAGGCTTTCCTTGGAGAATAAAATCCTCGTCTAGCCATTGACGAATCAGGATCTTCATCTCCGATGGAACTGGGATCATCTTCCGTGGCGAACTGATGTTCGCTTGAAGTGATTAGAAAGTGGATCTGGAAAGGTCTCATCAAAAGTCTGCAATCGGTAATAGGCTCCACCAGGCTTGCTAAGTAACCTAGCCACCTTTGCCAAGTTACTGCTTGGACTCTTCTTGCTGAGACCAAGGATCTTGCTAGGTTGATCAGGGTCTCTACCCTCTCTAGACTTGGGTTTTGCCAGGACTGTTTACTAAGTCCAGCTGAGAGCCCCTAGATTAAGGGCGGCGTGCGTGAGGGAGTCAGTTCTGACTTTTTCCAGTTTTATGATAAATCCCAGTTCTTAGTTGGTCGTATTAGAAGCTCCAAATGTTGTTTGAGTCTGTCCTCCGAGTTCGCAACCAAGATCCAATCGTCTAAGTAGGAAAAGATTCTGAGTCCTCGGCCTCTGAAGTAGGACATCAGGTCCCTATTACCTGGTAAAAACTCTCGGAGGCTGGTCTCAGACCGAAAGGGAGAGCCTTGTATCTGTAGGTCTTCCCCCCGAACTGGAAATCCAGAAGATTTCTCGCCGAAACATGCATGGGTATATGGAAGTATGCGTCCTGAAGGTCTATCGATACTGCTAGATCCTGATTTCCTAGAGTGGGAGAATGTAGCTAAGTTGTCCATGCGGAAATGAGACTGTGTTATGAATTTGTTTATGGCGCTCATGTTTAGGATCACTCTTAGTGTCCCCCGCGTTGGGATTACAAAACAGGGACAGCACAAGCTCTTGTTATAAAGTGACCTCTTCTATCGCCTCCTTTTCAGGAGCACCGCGATTCCTTTGAGATGTGCTCTGGAGAGAGTGGGATAGAATTGGTTGCCGGGTCCGGAGGACACCTCCGGGGAGAGGTGACTCTAGATCGATCTTGAGTCCGTCTCTTATTACAGATAGAATAAAAACATCGCTTGTGATTGTCTCCCATTTCGCATAGAAGAATTGCCGAAAGTCGGCCTCCTACTGCACTCCGAACCCCAGACGCTGGCGGGAAGTCACCTGTGGCGCTTCCCTCCCTCCGAAAGGGCTGATGTGGATGAAGCAGATCCTGAGGTGTTCCTGGTATTACCTCGGCCTTTGGGTGCGACTTCCCCCCACGCGATCGTTGGGTCTGATGTGGGGACTCCGTTCTAGGTTCAACATATTTGGGTGATCCTGATACGTATATTGGCGCTGCGAGTAGTGAGCCTGTGAAGACTGATGTTTGTCTTGAACTCTGATCAGACTTCTGCTTCCTAGAGCTAGAACTGTAGACTTCAGCGGCTGTTGGAATAAAGTCGATTGAGGTTGTAAAGTAGTTCGATTCGCCTCTAATTCCCTTACAGATCTGAAAGCTCTTTGAGCTTCTTCTGAGCTTCGATCTCCTTCTTGAAGACGTCTGAGAAGTCATCCCCACAGAGGAAGGGGAGTAACTGGTATCCTATCCAGATATCCGGAATCAATGATTCCTGAATGTATGAGTCTCATCATAAACACCTTTCTGCGTTCTCTGTCCGAGGTGTTTTTGGATCACCGCCATTTGGGACACCATCAACGATGAACTTCTCTTAGAGCTTCAAGAATCTCTTCTCTATCATCTGATTGAGATGTTAAGTTCCCTCGACGCCGCGTAGCAGCCTCGATTAGCATAATCGTTGATCACAAAGAAAGTCTGGACTCCCGTAGAAATGATAGAGCTCTTCTCACCTTTCTTGTCATGAGATGCGTCTTGTAAATGTGCATCTTGACGCAGGTTTTGATAAAGCTCCGGAGAAGAGAGTTTTGTTAGCTAAGGAAAACGATTCTTCATCCTCTTTGATGAAATAGAATTGGGAAGCTAGCTTCGCCCAAGGCCTTGTATGTGTTTTAAACCTTGGCAGCCCCTTTAAGCTCCTCTTGTGCATTCCGGGCAGTCTAAGTCTGAGTGTCTGATTATTTTTTTTGAAATTCTAGCCAAGAATCCTTTCGCCCTTGTTTCTCCTCCGGCTCGAATCCGGCTTCTGCGTGCATATTTCTTAAAGAAGCCTCTAAGATTCTCTACCGGAAGTTTCAACCTGGGCTGATCTTGTCCAGGGGTATCTCCCTCGAATCACAATCCGATTTTGCGGGATTTGATTATTTATGCATTCTGATGAGGCTGCATGATGAGGCTGTTAGTACAGTGTCCTCAAGATGGGGTCCAGTGAGTGATGCGAAGGTTGGGTGATGATCTGTGGTGAAAATCTCTTCCTCTCCTTCGCTAGAAGACTCCTGAAATTCTTCATTCCGAGAATCTGTCAAGATCGGCTCATTATTGGGGACGAGTATGTTGGGCTGTGCGTTCGATGCACATAAGTTGTCTGCGTAGGTATCTGCGAGGCTGACGAACGTTTGCTCGCTTCCAACAATTTTCTTGTACCACTCGAGAGCTCCCTCCGGAGGTTCTCCTAGCTCCGTCAAAATCGAAGGCGTCGAAGACACTTTCGCGACTGGTGGAGGGGCTCCAGAGCTGCTGGAGCTTTGGATTTTGTGTAGACAGGTTTGGTGAACTCGGAAGCAACTGAATTCCTGTCCCCACTGTGCAGAATTGGGTTCCGCTGTTTGAGTTCTCTGGTGTAGTTTCGATGATGAATTTAGAGAACGCTCCATCAAACCCGATTCAGGATTAACCAGCCATTGATTTGACATCTTCAAAAGACGAAACTTATATGTTTTGTTCCATCAGACGAACCTCCATTGGAATTGAAACCAATTTGCGATTATAAGTCGCCGCGATCGATCTATTTGAGGATCGAATCGGGTGAGGCAGAATCCACAGAAAACAATCTTCCCGAAGGAATCGATCGATTGATGATCGATTCTGAAAAGGTCGGGCGATTTGTGATCGATCCCGCTATCGTCGCGCACCGTCCAGTGATCGATACCATTTTTGCAATCGATCCTGGACTTGGCGATCCCTCTGTGATCGATCCCGGTGGAATCGATTCCTGAATGATCGCTCCTGGGTGAATCGATTCCTTGAAAGATCGATCCGAGGAAATCGATTCTGGAATGATCGATCTAGGGATAATCGAATCGTCGGGAATCGGATCTGTAACGATCGATCCCTCCGACATCGATACCTTCTGGATAGCGATCGTCTCAGACGACACCGATCCTTTCTCGATCGATTTAAGATCTCTCTCAGGGGGCAAGGCCACCTTCGATCGATCAATCGATACTACAACTCCCACCGAGTGCCCAGGTGAACTGAGACTCATACACGGAGTTGCGTCCCCCGATCGCTTACCACAATCGGTTTCGGGTGCGTCGCTGGGTCGGCCGACGATAGGCGACTGAACCTTCCCGAGGAGTTCACTGTGTGACTCCCACGACGACTTACCGGGGCACGCAGGACCGTAGGTGTGGACTTACCAGCTGCCACCGGTCCGTACGCGCGCCCGGCGGGGGTTGTGAATCCCGACTTTTTACTGCTTGAAGATCTGGAACTCCGTCTTCTTTAGCGCGGTGGTTCCTTCCCAGCTTCGTCTAGGTCTTTCCCGAAACGATGTGGTGTCTCTAAGTTGTCTTCAGAAAAAACACGTCTCGAAGAAGGCTTCTAGACTTCTGCGTTTTAGAAACTTTAAGCAGAAATTTTCCGTCATTCTGAAAATCAAACACAGAAACGTTATTATACAAATGAAGAAAAGAACTCGACTACTATAAAGGAAGAAGAGTCAAGAATGCTTAAAAGGAGCGGAGAACAATAACAAACCCCACTAATACCCAGGCACCGAATTTGTAAAGGTGCGGGAATGTAATAACAAAGGGCCCGAACCCGCCGGTCCAAAACTACACAAGCTAGGTAGAAAAAGGGGAGCGATGTCGCCGATTACACGTCCAAAAAAACACGCAAACGGCCACCAAAATAATGACAAAACACTTAAATTTTACAGACAGGATAGACCTCTAGGAGGTCTCACAACAGATTCACCCAAAAACAAGCCAAAAATATATCACAAAATTGCAATATCAAACCCGTTTTTAGGCGGACAAAAACTCGAGGTTGTTACTCTCACGGCAGCGAAAGAGAAAAGAGGAAGATTTGTAAACAGATTAGTTGGCGGGTTGCCTATTGGAGAGGGCGCCCTTTATATTTGGCGGGGGGGGGGGGGGTTTATAGGATAGGAACAATAGGGACAAAATTTTCTCGGGGTTATAATATTCGGTTGGCAAGCGATTCGAGGACGAATAGCAAAGTAGGCAGATATATCATCTTTTGAAGTAAATTAAGTAGATATATGGATTTAATGCTGTACAATAAAACATTTTCTCAGAATGTATTTATACTGGCATAAAAACCATAAACTGATGTAATATCTTCTGTGTGTAAAGGGGGGGGGGGTTGTGGAGACAATGATATAAAGAGTCAATCAATGGGGTGATGATGATGTGTGTCATGAACGTAAAGTGACATGGCATATTACATTAGTAAACTAATTGAAGAAACATAATCCTCGTTATTGCTCTGGCAATATCCCATGCAAGACGATTGTAATCCCTACAAGGACATCGCTTCATTTAGAAGTTACATTAATGGAATAAAAGACTGGGATGATAGGCAATAAATGAAAGATTATGCGGGGACAACTAAAAAATGTCATGGTACATGTGACTGCAAATTTAACCGAGAAAGTCACCATCGTTGGAATATTGGAATATGTGATAATGGCTATGGACAAAGTAAAATAATCTGTTATGTATGTTAAATATATACTGTAGAGACAAATATCAAGGCAGCATTTTCCCCCATCAATTCAAGGATTTTATCTTTGGAAAAGAAATATCTAAAAATGCAAGACAATGCTTCAAAATGGATTAAAAGATTGAGCGTTGATTACAAAATTAAATGGGTGTTAACATCCAATAACAAGTCAAGTGAATATTTGGTTTACTTCTCTAAAAAAAGTACAGCTCTTGGATTCAAATATTTTTTTTTTTATATCATGGATAATTTGCCGTCCAGTTAAAAAAAAAATCATGTGACCATGTGATGAACACGTGAATTTAGACTTAAATTTACCCCCCACCATTTTGACCAATTGTCGGATTACTCCTAATTTTAGTTGCACGTTGCAGTTCATGTGTTTTCGGGGGGAATGCACTTGTATGATTTCAGACATGTCACTTGATGAATAGTAGTAGGAAATAAAAGATGGGGATGATCATGGGCCGGTAATCTGTGTCCCGCTACGTCACCCAACTGGGTAATTTTAAGCCTTCATGTCTGAGCAACAGAGTTTAGGACAAGAATATTAAATATAAAGGATAACTACACGGTGAGGGTTGATCTAATTTGATTTCATTTGATCTAATTTGATTTCATTAGATTTAATTCATGAGAGATAATCCACATACAACAAATATATCGGCGAAACACAATGAGGAGCACAAAATGTATTTAAGACTAATGATCTGATTTCATTTCCCAGAAAAAGCATAATGTCTGAGCTTGTGTTTGTATGGTATCTTGAGAAGACAAACAAAACAATCAAATGCAACTATACATTAGGTATTTTGGAATGGGCGGTGGCTACAATGTCAAGTCACAGTGTAGGCGACAACAATCTTAATTTATTCTGTCTACTGATATACTTTAATGGTATGTCCATCCCAAATTTATTCATTAATTCACTGGCTTCAGAAACAATGGGCTTCCTACAAACATTAATGAGAATGAAACAATTCAGTAGGAAATAGCTTATAACTTGTCTTGAAAGATGTACAGGATACCGCAAATATTCTTTCTTAAAAGATAGGCCTACACAAAACATCTATATTTCTGATTTTTAAAAAACTATCTTCATGTTGACCAATAACACCAAAAATATTGGCTTACAGTGTAAGAATCATAAAAATGCTTTAAATCTGCAGAGAAATCTTCATAGTACAAAGCGAGCCGAAAACGTGTTGGTCTATTAATTTTATCGCCAATAAATAGTTTGATCATCTACTGTCTGGAATGCCTGCAAGATAGATTATTGACGAGGGGAAGGTCAGATTAAATAAAAGCAGGCTCTGGTCTGTAATTAAATAAGAGGGCTATCCTATCGTAAACCTAGGTAATTAAAAAATAAAATCCGTTTAACAAACTTCAATGCTGACATAATAATGCCACATTCTACAATGTACCTGTAACAAACTTGATAGCACAACTGGGGAGCGTTTCATGAAAGGACTTGTCGGACGTTTTATCCGACAAACTGTTAAAAGCTACTGTAATGCTTGCATCTGATTGGCTGAGAGCAAATTTGTCGGAAAAAATGTCTGACAAGTCCTTTAATGAAATGCCCCCCTGGTCCTAAAGGTTTTCCATGCACTTGGTTGGGGAGTGAGCCATTAACTCCTATGAGTTCTTGCATTTTGAAACTTGGTTCTGATCATTGTTATTTAATAAATAAAATTTCACAAATTCATTCTGTCTCCTATGAAAGTGAAATTTACATGTAGAACATTCTCATTGTGTTCTTTGACCATAATTACATGGTTGTACATGTACAAAGAAAATCACATAGAAATCAACAGAATATAATGTAGCATATCAAATAAAAAAGGTATGACAAGAAATTGCAATTTTCAGAGTCCCTCGGCTCTTAATTTACAGTTACTTTAAGGTGGCGCCAACTAAATTCTGAACAGATTTTTATATAAAAGTGTCAAAATGTTCAGGACTGCACCCTTATCATCAGTTCCTTAAGAAATTGAAAAATTTTATCTACAGAATATAATGTAGCATATCAAATAAAAAAGGTATGAAAAGAAATGGCAATTTTTAGAGTCCCTTGTCTCTCTTATTTGACAGTTACTTTAATAGGTGGCGCCAACTAAATTTTGGACAGATTTTTACATAAAAGTGTCAAAGTGTTCAGGACTACACCCTTACCATCAGTTCCCTAAGAAATTGAATACGTTTAGGCCTATATTTGTTTTAAATATATCCATCATTATCATGCATTGCTATGGAAAAAACAAACAAAAACATAGGGCCTACATTTTATAGAAATTTAGGGAGTTTCCCACAAAGTGTAAAGTCACAGGTGATGAGCTAAACCGTCCTTGTCCCCCCAGACAAATTCATGTTTGCTTGATTTAACAAGACTGATCTACTTTTCACCAATAATGGCTGGGGAGGGGCTATAAATCTCTCATACCAACACAAGCATGGGATAATGAGCTTTGTATCGCTAGGGAACCCATTAAAACATCTAAAGTAAATTTTTGGGAGGAATGTATTTGAGCATCCCCACATTTTAGTACACGTGACCCCCATAAAGATGAAAAGATAAAACGAGTCTCACATTGGCTAAAGCATGGATAGCTAAAGTGGACGCCTTACCACTGAAGTGAGTTTCAATAGTTTTGGTTGAAGTGTGTTAAAGCGGCAGTATAGTTCTGGTAACTAAAGGCGCTGCTGCACTAGCTCGAGCTATTTTAAATAGCGCGTTATTTGTGATCTGATGAACTAGCCCGATCGAAGCTGATCTGGCTTTGTGGTCAAATAGCGCGCTAATTTGGCTAAAATCTCAGCCCGAGTCATTTTAGGTTTTAAAAAAAAAAACTCAAGCTGGTTTGCGGTTCTGGTACGAAATAGCACGCTATTTTGCACGATGCTGCACTAGCTCGAGCTAAATGCGAAATCGTGTACCTGTGCGTGTATACGCTAGCGGTAGTTACCAGTTGCGCAATACATATCGGGCTTGTTTGTTCAAGGTCATATCAGGTCGTTAATGCGAAACTTTGAAATAGCTTGAGCTAGTGCAGGACCGGTTTCTTTTTTCAGGTTTTTTCCCCGATCCACCAATTATAGCGCACTATTTTTTAGCTCCAGCTAGTGCAGCAGCGCCTTAAGATTCCACATCAGTCTATTATGAAATACTCAGTTCTACAAAATCATAGTGAACATTACACCAATTTTGGAATTTATTTGTGAAAATTCGAATTTGACCATGAGATCAGATTTTGCACCATCTTTTGGCGATGGTATTATTTCTAAAACAATAATTTCATAGATTTAGCTATAGGGCCTATATGATGGGATATCAAAAAGGAACATTTTGGGAGACCAAATTTGAATTTGAATCTATTGTAAAACTGTGTTAGCTTTCAGATCTCAGATTTCATTTGTATGTGTTATGATAAAAAGCTTTCTTTGATCTCACAATGAATTCAAACTTAAAAGTTTGTTTTTGTAGATGTAAGTTACCAAAACTATATACCCCAGCTTTAAATCTGGACCTTAAGTGAGATAGCCCTAAAACGAATCCTAATAAACACATTTGATCTACATTTACCATTAATGGACCATTTACAAATAACGGACCAACTTATATGGCGTAATGAGCTTAGTGTCGCCTGGAAGCCAAAACATTTAGAGCAAATTGTAAGTGACCATGCCGCATTTTAGAACATGTGACCCACTTAAAAATAAAAAGAATGAAATCCCACGTTGACAAAAGCATGGCTGGCTCAAGTGTCTTTAGTATGTCTTAAAAGTGGTTTATATAGTCTAGTTAACCAACGGTGATAGAGTGAGTCTAAGGTCTAGGATCTATATCCAAACGACAAATCCTTTGTGAATAAACACATTTGATCTACATTTTCCATTAATTAATGAACCATTTACCAATAATGGACTGTGGGGCTATAAAGTTCTTATATCGACTAATATGGGGTTATAAGCTTAGTATTGCCAGGGAGCCGATTAAAACATTTTATAAAGCAGATCATTTGTATGGAACATAACTCACCATACCACAGTTTAATACACGTGACACATGAAAATGACACAGATAAAAAAGAAGCTCACATTTCCTAAAGAATGGAAGGTTAGAGTGTGCACCGATTTTAAACTCAGCACCTAATGAGAGATGGTTTAAATCTAGACTACCTATTTTCAGTTGTGCTAATATGAAACTTGAAGTGACATCTTATGGACCAAATGGCTATAAATTTCTCAAACCAACTACTGCATGGGATTATGCATGAGCTTTCGTGTTACACTAATTTTATTTATGAATATTATGCCTGAACAAAAGAATAAATCCACTTCCCAAAGAGAGGCCTAAATTACCTCTCATTTTTTTCCCCACAAAAATTATCATTTCAAGATAAAACATGCTATTTTACACGTACACAAATCCCTGATTTGCTAATTTTCCAATCTAATGGATCAAAGTTTGAAGCTGAAAGAATATCACCTGATAGAGAACGTGCGCTGGTAATCATTTAGTGTCCTCGTCAAGTCCAGAGTTCAAATAAAAGAATTATCATGGCCAAAACATAATGTGACCTTTTTTTAAAAATCAGGTCTGCTTTTAAAAAATGAAATTAAAAAGCAAATCAATTCTGAAAGCTTGCAGTCCTTTACACAACCCCCCCCCCGCAAAAAAAAAAAAAAAAAAAAAAAATGAAATCTCCCAAGCACAAGCTCTCTAGTTTAAAAAAAAAAAAAGTAAGAAAAAGTAAGGGGGAGGGGAAGGATCTCTTGTGTTTGGCCTGTCCAAGAGAGGTGCCTGACTGATAATGAAAAATCGGATTAAAAAGAAAAACATCCTTGAGTACCTTTTAACACAATACCTTTGCAAACTGAATGTTAGGCTCTAAAAGTGTATATTTGTTTTTTGTCCTCAATAACATACATGTACTGTGACTACGTAATGGAGAAGTAGCCAATTAGCTGAATTGTCTTTTGTATGCAAAAGTCTGGTTCCTCCCAGGCATGTTCCAAGTATTCCAATAATAATAGTCTTCGTATTTATTTGCCTTCCAAAAATAGCTTAAGTTAAACCTTGCATAAAGATAATCCTAAATGAATTGTGGATTTATTGTGCAATTTTTATGGTGGTACATTTATCTCACTAGCCACGAGACGGTTTGAGAACTTCTGAGGAGACGTTTCACGAGTCTCATGAGTTTCTGCGACGTCTCAGGTGTCTATCTATGAATATATTAATGTTTCCATCACAGAGACGTCTCCACGACAGAAAACAAAATTGGAGGCGTCTTCAAGTGTCCGAATCTCTGAAACGTCTCTGGGAAGTAAGATACATTTGTACCACCTTTAAAGACATGACAACACGGTGATTGCTTCTTACCAGTATGTCTGCTTGATCCAGGGGAGTTGCAAAAATTGCAAAGACAGAAATCACAGAAAGAATGTTATTTATTTTACCAACTTGCTGTGAAGATAACAAGTGAACATGACGGAATGTTTTTGATCACGGATGAAAAACATTGAATCTCGCTTCAAAACTTCTGTCAAAGGCGTTACACAGGAACTTTTTTTCCGCAAGGGGTTCTTTTTAGAGTTGAAATTCTTACCATAATGGCTGAAGTAACAAAGTTTTTGAAAGTTATCTTCAACATAACTGGAATGATTTCACAAAAACAGAAGAAACAAAAATTAAAAAACATATTTGCATAACTCGTATGTTACATGTAGATTCATGATTCATGCATACATGTATGTTTTTTTTTCCTGAAAACAAACCTTTCAGCATTTGTAACAATTTAACTTTTCTTTTTATCATCTCTTTCACAACTTTCCTGTCATAAAACATGTAGTCCTTCAAACCATATGAAGATAATCCCCCCCCCCTACTTCTTAAATTTCTACTCACAGTGAGAAAATACATACATGTATTCACAATAAATGCTGCATAAATCCTTTTAGAGCTGGCCCATTCATTCATACCTTTATGTAAATTCACAAAATTTTATGTAAAGGTTTATCTTACTAAACGGAGTGATGATACATAAATGACCAAACTAAGGCCAACAATTACGTGTCAAGGATAGCAAAGAAAAACCAGGTGGAAAAAAAAATAATGGTGACATGTGAAAAAGCGTAATAAAATAAAATTCCAGTCTGTAATTATATAATGAATCAAGGTCTGTTAATTAATAAAGTAGATCATATTGTGATCTAGTAAGCTGCAAGAATGGACACTCTTACTAGACGCAGCTTTCTGGACATCAAAGGCAGGTGCCTATTGGGTAGTTACATGTAGGATAACAGGTTTAGTAAGTGGACGTCATCGCTGACCTGGTCCATAGGTATCGGTCAAGCCCTGCTTCCTTTTATTACTAAAGGGTCCTTAATCTTTACAGACAGAAAGGGGCTTGTTTTAGGACGTTTTTATGTCTCCAATTTATGATTCTCTTCATGAAAGCTGAAATTCATATTTTGAACTATTAGCCTTTATCTAAAGAGCTTCTCTTGTTTTTTTTGCTTTTTTTTTATTAAAGGAGATTCTAATTGGGCAATTTATTGATTTTCTAATCAAGGTACATTTTTATAGATCTTCATAATTTAATCTCCATACCAGCCTATTAAAGAGACTAGACATGCATGAACATGTACATTTTCGTGTATACATACTTAAATTTTATAGATACAATTGTTCAACAGTGGTCAAACTTTTAATTGCTTTATTGCTCATAATTTGACCATTCCAATAACACTCTGCAAAAGCTTCTGATATACTGATATTTTTTCTCCCCCCCCCCCCGTCTCTCTTGATTCCCTCTCTCTATTCCCCTTTTCCACCTGACCAACCATAAAAATACAAACACAACATGAAGAGACAATGGTCATGTCCTTGCCCAAAATACGAAAACAGCAAACACGCAAATACCAACAAAAGAATTGCCCAACGAGTACGAGAAAAAGAACCCAACATCACAAAAAGATTTTTTCCCCTCCTTATACTTCCATCAACCTCTAATGGCCCCTTCGCACGCAACATCCAATTCTTGAATAAGTTTGCCTTTGGTCAGTCAATAAAATCTTAATGGCCTGTGTACCCAAATGCTTGGGCAGTGTTGTTTAGGCGATATATTTTTAAAAAATATAATTGCAAATCGTTTTGGTCCAATTGGTCATAATTCTTCCTCCAAATCAACTCGGTATATGTGTATGCTTCCAAAGCCTTGGTCATTGTTGTTCTGAGATATTTTCACAAAAAATTTTAGTGAATAGTTTTGGTCCGATAACTTCCATCAAGAAAATTGAATCAATTTTAATACCTTGGTCAATTGATGCACAAAAATCGTAATGGTCCATTTACATTATTGCTTGGTCAGTTTTGTTTACTGGTAGGTGTTTTAGACTGTTTTGGTCCAACGACTATTTGGGGGAAAATATTTTGCTTACCACTAATAATATACAAGGTACTGATTTTGAATGAAGTAATGCGGCGGTCACAACTCCCGTACCTTCGACGTGCAACTCCCTACGATAGATTTCGTAGAAAATTCGTGCAGCGGAGGTACAATGCATGTACGACGTGCATAAAGTTTTTACAATTCCCTTACTATAGAATTGCAGGAATCGCAGAAGTTGAATTAGGACCTGTGCATGTATTGCACATGCAACGCAGGCTACGTCGATGGCACGTGCCCCGTAGCCTACTACGAGTTGTGACCGCCGCATAAGCCAAGGAGATAGGGCGCAGTTAGAAGAGAGGAACAATTCATTTCAATAATTCATTTTTAACAGCCCCTGCCAGTGATAGAAAATGAACTACATAATCCACATTATGAAGGCATAACACACTGGCTCTAGTCTAATTGGTATATTGGGGGGGGGGGATTTATGTATTTATTTTTTGAGAGGTTCTCACCAAACCTACACTGCATTCAAGTCTTCACCAAATCAAAATGCATTATAAGCCTCCTTGAGATAAAAAAAATTAATATAAAACAGGGACTTTGTGGGATGACTAGCCATAGTTTTTTTTTCACATTTTCAATATCACACTTTTTGTCTTCTCTTTGTCATTTTTTATTTTTTTGTAATATTTTATTTTATTTTATTTATTTATTTTTTTTTGGTGTGGTGAGGAGTTTCTACTCCAATCTATATATGCAGGGAACCATATTAGTCCGACAAATCCGATCCTGTCTGGACATATGAGGATTACCTTCGGGCGAGAAATGTTCAAATTTAAGATATAAAACCCTGAAATCTTTTGCATATCGTACTGGCACCAATGCACCCCTGCAGCTCTTGGTTTCTCAAGATATTTAGAGACAGGCGGCAAGACTTCAAAACCATTCTGTGCTTATCAGAATCCAGCGGCTGAGATATCAGGGGGGGGCATTTCATCAAAGGACTTTTCGGACATTTTATCCAACAAATTTGCTCTCAGCCAATCAGATGCAAGCATTTCAGTAGCTTGTAACAGATTGTCGGATAAAACGTCCGACAAGTCCTTTGATGAAATGCCCCCCGGGACCTTCGGTTAAATTCTTTGGGACTTGTCATCATCGGCTAAGAAGTGTCTTTGAGAACTCTCCGGAGATTCATGGAGAAAATGTCAGATATGGGAGAATGATATTCAGGGAATCTACTTGAACCTGTGAAAGTATTCTTACATGTTTGGTGATTATGTAAAAAATACTAACTCTTCCATTCCTTGAAAACCATCACTGAAATATTAAGCGATCTCGTCTTTCATCCGTAATATCTAAAAAAACCTGTAACTTTTCATCACCTTCTACATTTTGTGTATATAGCTATGAATACAAAAGAGGGCTTGCAGTTGAAGTAATGTGTTATCTCTATAGATGTACATTTGTAGATCTGTGTAAAGTAGTGTTAAAATATAAATGCCCCTCTCCTGTAGGGTTTTAAGGCTCATGGGACCAAATGGGCTATTAAAACAAAATCCACCAGAAAAAAGGAAGTTATCTTCTAAGATCCTTGTAAGTCAATCATGACTTGGATTATCACCTTAAAACTAGCAAAAAGACTTTGTTGAGGGAAAAATATGATCATCTAATCTATGTTTATTTTGGGAAGGAGCTGCTGACCCAGGGTGTGGAAATGACTCCTGGCAGGGCTGCAAGTGGCAAGAATTCTCAGCCTAATTTGTCACAGTGGCCCAGGACAGTCAGTTCATTGGACGTCGTACCAATTGCTCGTGACAGCTCCCCCAGCTGACTGGCCTGGGCAATCGGTCTCAGGCGAGATGGAAAACGTGACTTGCTGATAAAAAAAATACCACGGACTGGACGTCCTATTACAATTTAGAGCTTTGCTGCTACTTTGCGAGACAAACAAATATAATAAATATCTCAAGATAATAGCCTTGACATTTTCCAACACTTAAAAAGTCAGCGATGGACCAGGTATCGATGTCCAAAAAGATAATTATCTTGTTGTTGAAATATAAGAATTTTCAATCTTCTTTGTCTTGACCAATTTTTGATTTGCCTGTTTGGAGTGGAATTGCTTTCATATTTTTCATATTTTTCATATCATTTCAAAGAGCAACAACCACCCTCAAGGATAAAAATTAATGCGAAACAAGATACTGGACTTTAAAAAAAGAATAAAGAATTTTTCTAACAAACTTTTTCAAATCAAATCAAAACACAATTTCTTGACATTGGCATCCATACTGCATACAGCAATATTTTTTTGAGTTTTCTCTAGTTTTCCAAACAGATGCATCCATTTTTTTTTGTTATTGTTACAATTTTAAGCTTGCAGGATGTTAAAAAGGCTCCAGCTAAATGTGTATTATACACAAAATAACAAGACTTGCAGCACTGTTTCTTAGCACTGCATTGAACAGCTACTACCAAGAAACTCACCTTAAAAACAGGCTCATTCACTGACAGACGATTCCATCTATTAAAGTTCTCTAATTTTAGCTCAACAGGGGGTTTTATCTGGGCTTGCTTCCAAGATCTGAAGCAAGTTTAGAATGTGGGCGTTCCTGAACACAAGTTCAGGGGGCGAGCTAGCATTACACTTAATGTCAACTTCTTGCCCATTAGCACAAGCTGATTAAACTCACAGCTTGATAAGAGGATATTGAATTTGAGATAGATACATCTCTCAATAAAATTTACTGCTAATTTCATGAACTATCCTCACATGTTTGGCAGGATGAAAAGAAATCCATGGGGAAAGTTATCAAGATGCAAAAGAATAGTTTGTTAAATTTGGAAGAACTATGGGGGTGCGTCCAGCATCAAAGAAAATACCCTGTTCAAATTCTTATTAAAGATTCCCCATTTAAATATAGTCATGCATATTTAAATGAGTTGAGATAGGACCATTTTACCCCTAAGAAACTAAACTCTTCCATAAATCCTTCCAAAGAGATCACTAGAGGGTTAACCCATATAGGATCTACCTCCATCCAGGGGTGCGGATACCGGAGGGGAGGGGGGCAGGGCAGGTGGCACGTGGTAGAGGGTCCTCAGCCGCTCTGCTAAACTCTTCCACAAATCCTTACAAAGGGGTCTTGAGGGGTAACTTGACCATATAAGGGATCTACCCCATCCAAGGGGTGCGGATACGCCGGAAGGAGGGGGGGGGGGGGGCAGGGCAGGTAGCACGTGGTAGAGGTCCCCGGCCACTCTACTGATTGCCAATTTCCATGTGTCCTCTGAGCACATCCTTCATGTGATAGGGACTTCCTTGCCGAGCAGCTTGCTACGTCATCATCACCAAACAGCTTGCTCTATTTCTAAACCCCTATCCATATCTTCCTCAAGTTCTTTTCTTGCTTCGCCTCCTCTAAGTTATCTTTATCTACTCCACCTGTGGTTTACATAGCATGACTCTTCAATAATTAATGCTCTTCATTATTGTTTCAATATTACCCTTCTTTGCTTTCTGTTTAATTAGTTAATTAATGGTTCCTCCTCCCTTTCATTAAGTACATACATGTGAGATGTCGGATTTTACAGGTATGTCAGCAAAGAATTTGAATTCTATTTTGAAATTTTCATAATGTTGTATGCATGACAAAATACAGGAATTTTGTTCTTACATTTTCACTTCTGTTCTTTCAGTAGGCCTACATCTGTCTTTCTCTCTTCCTCCATATCAATCTGTATCTCTCTGTCTCTTTCCACTCCCATTTCTATTCATTTATTTTCAATGACACCCATATATTTATTTATTTCTAATTCCCTAAACTTGTCCAATCTGGAGAATTTTATGTTAGAACTGTACACATCTCTCTCCCCTCTCTCTTCTTCCCTACGTGTACATGTCTTTCTCCTCCTCACTCTTCTTTTTCCTCTACGTCTCTACTCCTTACATCACAACTACAAATTAGTCTCTTTACTAATTTCTTCCGAAGCCCTAGAAAGTATTTCTATCCTTACCTTCAGATCAAGATGAGCTATGTTTTGTGAATGTAGATAATGAACAGCCTCAATGATCTGCTTTAAAAGTCTGACAACATCTCTCTCGCAGAACGCTTCATCTTTCTCTGCCACGCAGTACTGGTGAAGCTCTCCCCCGCTGGCACTGCAAGTAAACAAAACAAATGAAGACATTTAAAGAGATCCAAATTTAGGTGCCATGGTTCGGTTTGATCTCAAATCCCCCCCCCCCCCCAAAAAAAAAAAATTTAAAAAAAAATAAAAAATTTGGAGCATTTAGGCCTGAATACATACCCCACAAAGAAATATCCCAGCCCGTTATAAACTACCTTCTGGTTAAGAATAAAATGAGACAAATACCTGAAATTAGTTGTTTTGTTTGTTTTTGTTGTTTTTTTTTGGGGGGGGGGGAGGGGTGTCTAAAATATTTCTGCATCCATTCTCTTCTTTGAAGTTAGACAAATTCAAAGAGCCCAAACCCTCCAAGATCCCCTTTTCCCCCTCGCTCTCTCTCTCTCATCCCTGAGAGAGTCAATAAAATGCACGCTCTCTTCATAGAATTTGTAAAGTATTCGACATTCAAATATTTTGTTTCACAATCATGCGGATGTACATTAGCAACGATTTCTTTTTCTGTATTTTTCTTTATTTACTCACAACAGGGATGCGACACATATTAACAAGAAGCCATACAGGTTTATCTGATCAGAGTGATAACTATAGAAACATTGTATGGTTCATTGTGTACATGGATTAATGGCACAAAGTCCAAGTATTTCTGGATCGACTTAAATGCCAATCATATCAGTTTATCACCTAAAAATAGCCCTGCTCTGTTCCAACCCTTGTAATTGTATGTTCAGCCACACGCAACCAGGCAACATACTGACAGCTCGTTATCAACGGACCGACCGGTAAAAAAGGCCTTCTTGATATCATCAAAATCTGATATCGCAGTGCTCACGTTTGATAACAGAGTTCTACTTCTAAGAACGATTACGGTAAATGCCCATACGCTCTTGAAGAAATGAATGTCAAAGTACATGACGTAATTGTTTGGGAGAAGGGAGGTCGCAAATTCCATCATCAATAATTTTGCATATTTCATTTTCATTTTCTTATTTGCATTCCATTTCATCAATTAATTTTAGATTTCAACATCTGAGAAAGACCTATTAAAAATCATCTTTGAAAAACCAATATCTCGTTTCTATTTTGGATGACAATGAAACTGATTAGAGAATAGAGAGAAATACAATGTAAGCACTCATCTCATGGAATGAAGTGAATAAAAGAAAATGGAAGTCGGTCTCTGTATCATCTTCACTCAAAGATGATATCCCGTTTCATGGAGTGGTATCGATCTCGTCCATTATTCCTAACTATTTGTATTTTCCCCCCCATTTGGATAGAAATTGAATTGGCAACAAAGAAAATAAGCCCTTATCTTCAGCGCAAAAAAAAACAAATTTAATGGGGAATTGCTTTGCTTGATACAGAGATACACAGTGTAGCATTAAACTTAATGAAATGATTGCTAATATTAAAGTTTGTTATTCATGTTTTTAATATTAATACAGGACCTTGTTGGAAAAACAGCTTATTCTGAACTTGTAATCTTGTAAAAAGATGTTTTAATATATAAATAAATAAAATGACACTTTGGGACATGTACATGTATATACCAGAAGTGACGTTACTAAAATTCTTTTACACCCAAGGTGAGAACCCTTGCTGTGCAACCCCAAATAAATTCTGTTTCCCGCTTCAAATCAACGCAGCGGGAATAAATTCCTTGCGTTATGACTTCTAAAGTATTCCTAGAGAAAAGGATTTAGCTCAGATTAAAAATAACCTATTATCGCAAACCACTTTGATATGAAACGCACCAGAATTTCATAATAGCTATGGTAATCCTGTCATCTACATGACTGCTAAAAAGGATAAATGGTTGCATGATGCTATCCTTGATGCGTTACTTGGAATACCTTTATACGAAGAATAATTTTGCAGTAGAAGGGTATGACCAACACCAATCTATTCTTAAATTGTATTACATAAAATCTTGAATTGCATTCGTTGATGGAACATAATCTTTAATTCTCAGTATATCTCAGCATTTATCCTCTATGTCAGTGATTTTGTTTGGAGTAATTCAATTATCAATGATATCCTTCATGTACTTGTCGCAAATAATCCTGAAGCAACTGAAAGTAAGGTTATAACAGGCAATTACCAATAAAAAATAATAATGCTTGATCTATGCATACATGTTTGTCTATGTTAGAATGGACATTGTGTCTACATTATTGTGCCAATTGATTCAAAATAAAACTCTTTGCGTTTGTGTTTTGTGTGTTTTAAATTTTGTTCGGTTTTAAACACTGTACATTCAGGTACATTGTAGCCCTACATGTACATCATGAAAGACCTGTAAAATATCAAGAAATATGATGTACATGTACATGTATTCTAGTATACATTACCATTATCTACAAAATAACATTTTGTTAGTGGTGACATTTAATTCCACTAGAGTGTCATTAAAAAAGTAACAAACATAAATCAATAAAAATTTACCATTTATTGTTTTTAATCCAAAACAGTAAAACTTTTCTCACAACTTTTGCTCAAAACTCCTCTTACAAATACAAGTGCATCGTGAGTTCACTGTTGTTCTTACATCACATTACATAATATCATGTGGTTAAAATACTAATTACCACAAACATTTAAAAGCAACATCACATGGCTATCTGCATGGATGCTACATGCTTGATGATACTTCCACCAGTATGTTTGTCAATAATTATCTTTTATTATCTAAATATGAATACATTTCTAAGAATTTCTTACTTTAATAAATTAAGCCCTAATATTTCATTGTAATTTGTACACAAAAATATATTGTGTGGCTTACATTACCTGGTAATAACCAATAACATTTAATATCAAAAACCAACATCACATGGAATTTTGCGTGCACATTGTATACATGTAGTACATGTACATTGTGTACATATAATATAATTGAAAAAAAAATGTCTTCAGAAAATAAAATTTATGTAGGGTTACAAAGCATGTATTAAATTTGGCATAGAATTAGAAAAAAAAATTCTTTATAAATACAATGTACATACATGTACATGTAGATGTTTGCAAACTAACATTGAATTTTGAGAATATTATGATTTTTTATAATAATTATGATTAAAACCATCACAATTAATAAATTTATAGGGAACTAAAAATTGCAGATTTACATAAAATTCTCATCTTCTAGATTCAGGATATTTGATGCATCATGTTTTGCAGTCTGTGAAAGACAACTTGATGAATCTAATCTTATATCGCTCTTTGGTTTTTGCCTAATCATCCAGGTGGATAAAATACATGTGTACCCCTTGAGCTACATTAATAGGAAGCTTATAATTGACCCTTAATTAATTGTTAATTAACATAAAGCTAAAAACAAAGAACAATGCCAATTTGATTGGATGCATGACCTATCAAATTCTGTTTGGATAAAAGTGATTTCAGACAGTATATGGATGCTAACTTTTATTTCTGAGATGGCAATTCTTATCATTGGATAATTTTATATTCAGAAACTAATAATGGTCTGTTCGTCATCTTCCATGAGACAGGTTTGAAACTAATCTCCGAGACATCTCCTGAGTCTCAGCCATGTCTCATAAGTCTCTGCGACATCTCATGAGTTGCGGCAAAATGAAACATGTTCAGATCTACAGGTGTATGAGATTTTTTCTGTCTCAGAGATGTCTCCTCAGGTCAGATACCACCTTTGGCCAAAAACTATTTAAACAATTGTTTTAATATTAGATGAATCCTTTAATTTTCCAGCTGATTTTTTTAATAGTTCACTTTTGTTGGACTTGTAATAAAATTCTCAAAAGCCTCGAGAGGACAATGGCCAATGACCTACAGTGTATGCAGTTCCTTTCTACGTTTATTCTTCTTTCTAATAATTGTACTGTTGTTGCGCTATGTTATTATCTAATTTACTGTTTGCTTCTTTTAAAATTTATATTTGTAATACTGTGGAAAAAATACACTTGAAAATCAAACTGACAGTTCATTGATTAGGTTCAGAGTGAACAAAGAGTGAATAGTTAGGACAAATCCTACCAGGGCCCCCACATGGTGATTTTAGTGACCTCATACATTATGCACATATATTCATTCACCAGATGTGACGGCCGACTCATCCAAACAAAGCAAAATCACATGATGATCGTTTCCCATTTCACAAAGAAAAGATCACCGAAACAGACCCCAAACATGATGACTCATTAAGGGGGGGGGGGGGGTGGCTAATTGGAAAATTTTTCTTGCCATATGATACAGCAGACCTGGGGGAGGAATGTTTTGTTCCAAAAGGGACCAAATCCACTTTTGACGAAAATTGAGTCACATCATTTTTTTACGCGAATGCCTTTCTTCTTCGAACACAAAAATTAACCAAATGTTGAGAGAAATTATTATAAAATGCCCTTTTTAATATCATTTTCCCAACGACACCTTACAACATCAAGTACCTGTATCTTTTCAGTGGATAAATTTAAATTTTTAACTTTTGCTAAATTGTATTATTCATAGGGTACATGTACATGTATTAGTTTATGTAAACTACATGTACTGTATGTATATTTTTCTTTGGAAAGCGTTTCTGGCAGTAATATTGGATGTTGCGCTTTAGAAAAGACATTTGTATATGTGAACATATACTTTATTCAAAGAAATTATATAAGTGGATTTAATCCCTTTTGTAACGAAACTCACCAAATATGGAGAAAAACCCGAGTTGTTCGCCAGATTCAAAGCCACAGCTGGCCGCATTGGCTTGAGTCTGAGAACACGTCATAACGCAGAGAGGGCTTTCCTGGATTTACATTCGTGTGAGCCCGTCCCCCGCTTCCTAGACCGAATTTCCTGACAGGATTTTGATTTTTTAATTCTTTTTCAAATAGTTTGTTTCCTGTTCATCTTTTCACCACTTTGAGCTTCCTATTGCACACTTCCTGACAAAAATGCTCTCCTGTTTATCAATGATTCCTTTTAAAACAGCACTTTCAGTCCCAAAAAAATAATTTCTATCACTGATGCTTTTGCTCTCTATCTTTGTCTTGAATCTCTTAAAGATTACCATTTACATATTTTCTTTCTTAATTTCTTCAAGAAAGATACATTGGATTCATATTTAGGGAACGTTCCTTCCTATACTATACGAAGCATGTTCGTTTTCAAACTAATTTCATTTTTTTAAACTGATATATTGTATACAAAGTCAAATTGTCAATTCATTTTCATTTTTTTGTTTCTTTTCAGGAATATTTCGCCTTGAAGTTGGCTATTTCTCAAACTTTAGGCTGATGGGGAAATACCCAAGAACTACCTGATGAGTACCTCAAAATTTCAATATTCAGATTTAAAGTGGACACTTTGATTGCTCACTTAATTACCAGATGTTTCAAGAACACACTCATCATCACAGGACATGAAACAACGCAATAAACCAATCATTATTTCCTCATGCTAATCTGATACAGTTCCGCTAATACCAAACACCTGTCGTATTGGTATTTAATCGTAGGTCTGTAGACCAAGAAACTGACCTAATGGCTCTAATTATATTACCCATGTAATTGAATGTCCAATCCACTAACTCGTTTGCAAGTACAGCGCAACATAAACACGTGCAAGTACATACGTAAGAGATGTACGCTTATTTGTCCCCCATTTGGGAGAGGATGTCCCTGTTAGTGGGACATCCCCAGAAAACGCATAGTGTGATCACTCGCTGTGAGCGAGTTTTTTGTTTTGTTTTGTTTTGTCTCGTTTGTTTGTTTGTTTAGTTGATTTTTTTTTTTTTTTTTTTTTGGGGGGGGGGGGGGCGATTGGGTACAAGGAATTCTTGTATTGTCCTTCAGAAATGCACATATGACCTTCATCTCATCCACATGTGTTCAAATGAGACATTAAAAAAAAAATGATACCACTTAAATACGAAATCATTTATACTATTATACATGTAAATCAATATGAAAAGGGGAATTATGATACTTTAACTGAGTAATCTTGCACTCAATGAGGAAGGAACAGGCTTTATTCTCAAGCCAAAATCATGAACTAAATCCCCCTTTTCTTCCTCTTTTTCAATACTTCTTTTCCCCGATATCATGAAACAAGTATTTTGCGTGCCTGTCATTTATGAAAGGAAATGAGGGCGGAGGTCAGGTCTGACTCGAGACAAGAATCTGCGTTATCGCCAGATTTAACGTAACATGAGACCGCTGCAGTAGGTTCAGGGAGCTAAATCCTCAAAGAATGTGTCAAGTTTGAATGTCTGAAACAGAGCCGTTCTGGCATTAACCCCCAGCACGCCAACCCGCATCATTCCTCACCCTCAAGAACCCATCAGACACCTCATATTGGGGTTGGAAGGGTTAAAAGTTTGTTGCTTCTTTATATCACTACAGTGCCATTGAGATGATTATCAGTTTCAACAGCTACAGTAAGGCTAAATCCAGCCCTAAAAGTGAAGTATCACAATTGGTCGGTCGACTCTAATCGCTAGGGCTAAGATACATGGCAAGATTCCAATAGCTATCTTGGGCCATGATATCGCACTTGAACTTTAACAAATTGGAAATCCAAGGTTTGCTCAAACACAGAGATTAGGATCGAGCAAAATATTGGGACGCAGTAAACTGAATGATCTCCCAAGTCTAAAGGAAGTCAAAAGTAACCTTGGTGTTTGTTTGTTTAATTAAAAATGCTTATTACATCCTAATATTGCAACATAATGAATTGAATTAAATTTCTGAAATATAAATATATTTCACTATTTTGTTTTTTACTAAATGAACAAACTTACTATTCCAGAACAAGGATGACTTCCGTTGAGGTTTCATAGACCTCGTGTAGACCGATGAGGCGTTGATTTAAGAAGGAGTTCTCCAAGATACGGATTTCTTTGAGGATATCTTCCCGGCAGTCCCGTCCCATCTTGCGCTTCCTCACAAACTTGGCTGCGTAATGGCGATTGGTCTCCTTGTGCTTGCATTTGCGGACAACAGCAAAGCGCCCTCTGTGGGTGAAAATAAAGGAGTCATGATTTAAACTGTTTATATTTTATGAAAATGTTGATATCATTTGAAGAAAAAATGGATATATTTGGAAAAGGCATTTTTCTGTGAGTCTGAGATTGAAATAAAATATCTAAGATTAACATTCTGTAATTTGAAAGGATATTCTTATTTTGTTTTAATTTACATGTGGAAAAATAATTAAATAACAGTATGTGCTAAGGCATTCAGATTTCATATCCACTGAAAACATATATTTAGAGCAATAAAGTCCTTACTGTATGCTTGCACAAGATTTCATCTTTTCACCCCATTTCCTTTTCCTCTTTTTTTACACACTCACCAAGCTGATATTGTTACGAAGTACATGTATTTCCAATGGCCTCTTAAAGATCATTATGTTGTTTTAATTCCATTGGTTACTCAGAATCACCATTTGGGCATATAGTCTTCTTGGCCATCACAGAGATTAGATGGGGAATTAATTACTTCTTAAAGTATCATACTAAGACCCGTTGACACCTTCTCATGGCCACACCCGACTTTAACCAGGATTATTTTTAGTCCCATTTGGGCAGCAAGCCTATACATGTAGGTTTGCCTGATCATAAGACTTGCGTTAAAGCAGCCATTCCGAGGTCCCGGTGTACAAAGCATTGCTTTTCAAGAACGAAGATCGGATTACCAACTTCAAGAATGTAAACTCCGCAGAGGTTTCACAAGGGCACAGTTCCCTATCGAAAAACTTTACATGAACCTTCCAAAAAAATTCACACAAGCATCCATGTATGCAGGGGTTTGTAACCCATTGGTCTACAACCTATTGGTCTACTACTAGTTGGTCTACTTCCATTTGGTCTACAGCCATTTGGTCCATTGACCAATAGGTCTACTAGGCGATTGGTCACATGCCAATTGGTTACTAGGCGATTGGTCCACATCCAATTGGTCTACTAGCGATTGGTCCACATCCAATTAGTCTACTAGGCGATTGGTCCACATCCAATGGTCTACTAGGCGTTTGGTCCACATCCAATTGGTCTACTAGGCGATTGGTCACAATCCATTGGTCTACTAGGCGATTGGTCCACATCCAATTGGTCTACTAGATGCGTTTGGTCCACATCCAATTGGTCTACTAGGCGATTGGTCCACATCAATTGGTCTACTAGGCGATTGGTCACATCCAATTGGTCTACTAGGCGTTTGGTCCACATCCAATTGGTCTACTAGGCGATTGGTCCACATCCAATTGGTCTACTAGGCGATTGGTCCACATCCAATTGGTCTACTAGGCGTTTGGTCCACATCCAATTGGTCTCTAGGCGATTGGTCACACATCCAATTGGTCTACTAGGCGATTGGTCACATCCAATTGGGTCTACTAGGCGTTTGGTCACATCCAATTGGTTTACTAGGCGTTTGGCCTACTAGGCGTTTGGTCCACATCCAATTGGTCTACTAGGCGTTTGGCCTACTAGGCGTTTGGTCCACATCCAATTGGATGCATGTACTACGCATCCTTGTCTTCTAATTCATGAATTGGACTAGTAATTGCCGATCGAGCGACCTCACCCTATATACCCTATTGCTCTCATATATGGTGACCTTCCGGGGGGGGGGGGGGGGTGGGTGGAGGGTGGGGTTGAAATTTTGGTCTACCAATTAGGTCATGGTATATCAGCTTAAATCATATTAGCCCTTTTTTCATGTTTCTCAATTTGAAAAATTAATTTGGAGCGTCACGCTGGACGAGCGAAAAGCGGGGGGGGGGGGGGGGGGGGGGGGGGGGGGGGGGGGGGGGGGGGGGGGGGGGGTAAGTTTTCAAAATTTTCCAGCCTTCGGCAAACCACGAGCTCATAAATCAACGTATAGGGGTACAGGGCGGATCCCGCATTATCCAATAGGGGGGGGGGGGCGGCGAAAGAGAGGTTAAAACGGAATTATAGAAATGGAAACAAACTGAAATATAAAGAGAGTTTGCAACGCAATGAAGGAAATAGAGTTGAAAAATGGGTCAAGAGGAAAATTTTAATAATGTTTATAACGATGATAATAATATCACAAATAATAATAACGATGATGATGGTAATAATAATAATGATACTTACTATGAAATTCGAACGAATTTGGATGAGTGATAGACCTCGAGGGGACTAACACGGATCACGTGTTAAATAGTCACGAAAGGACTGTTTTCACGTGGATATATTTGACAATTTTCAGCTTGCGCTAAGCACTAATATTTTCTGGTTATGAAAATTTGTTTCATTTTAATGAGGATGAAGACAAAAAACAACAAAAACACTAAAAATATTTCGTTTTTGACTTAAATCATAAAAAATTTGCTCGTGCTTCGCGCTTATTTTTCTTTAAAGCCAGTATGAACTTGGAGGAAGACTCCTCCAAGGTATGAACTAGCAGCCTTGTATACCACCACCTGAAGTCCTCAATTACTTGATTCTGCCTGATTCCTAACCCATAATGCAACATCCTAAATAGTGTAGTCTTTTAATTCAGGCCCATTTGAATGAAAACACACCTTTTCACTTCTCAATGAATTCAATGTTGCCAAGTATCAAAACACCTACTTTTCCCCTCAAAACATTGTAGATTCTCAATAAAAATAAAATTGTAGGTTAATTTTACACCGTTTTGTTAAGAGTTTTCTCAAAAGGTATACTTTAAGACTAGCTATTTATAACACACAGTCA
>CALNVZ010000641.1:20417308-20486916 GCA_940671915.1 Paracentrotus lividus | reverse complement strand
CAGTCCCCTGGATACACCACTGGCCCATGTGATTACAGTTCATGTGCTAAACCCTACTGGTGATTAGAGGCAGGCTTCCTGATGTCACCTGAATTCTGTCAGCTCCTTTGAATGGTCCTTGTTAAGGCCATGATTGTCTGTAATAGTTTCCTTGAAGACATCGTAAGGATGTAAATCACCTGACTCAAGTCTCCATTCTAAATGTGTCCCTTTCCCCGCTCACATGTAAATGTGACCCCTGATAAGACCCCTTCACGTACACACGTACATGTATATTCTGCTTTTAATCATTAGGATAAAGATTCCTAGTGTCACCTGACTTCTGTAACGTCCCTTGAAAGGTCCTTGTTAAGGCCAGGATTGTCTGTAATGGTTTCCTTGAAGACATCATCAGGACTCAAATCACCTGACTCCTGTCTCCCCGCCTAAATGTGACCCGATAAGACCCCTTAATGTATATTCTGCTTTTAATCATTAGGTTAAAGATTCCTGGACAGGTGATAGACAAATTTCTTATCTTGGGATACCATAATCAATAATGCAATCAACTCTTAAGTGCTCTAATCTTGTGGCAATCTTTGCCACATGACGTAGTACAGCAGAAAGTGTAGGCCAACATTAAGTGGAGTAGAGTGAAATCTACAGACAGTTCCCTTCGCTGTCCGCAGACCACGTCACAACACAATTCTGATGCAACAAACACTTGGTGCCTAGATATATGTAAAGTGCGTCACTAACACACCAACACGATCATGAGATTTAACATTCATGTAAACATATCTATAAAAATAAAAGAAGCAGGACTAATGCAATTTTACGGGTGAGAGCCCTCATCACATGAAAATCTGCCTTTCCCTCAAACTACATTTGCGAGAATGGACTCGTATTCAAAGGTTTTATCACAGGTAGATAAGTCTTTAATTAGTCCTCGGCAAATTGTTCCCCTAGGGGGCGGGGTAGGGTGGTGAATCACGGCACCCTGCGGACGATTAAGAAGATATCTCAATAATATGAGCAGCCAAGGTGTCAGATCCGGTGAGAGATGATGAAGGGTGAGATTACCGGTATCTTCAATCGGCAGTTATGGAGATCGGTTTTCTTACATCTTCCTTAATTTGAAGATATTCATAATTTAAAGGAACAGAAGTCACCAAATGACACCACATACATGTATCATACAGAGGTTAAATTGCTGGGATACTGATGACTGAATATCACCATAGTCATAAACTGTACCAGGGTACATTTAAGTTAATACTGTAGTTTATGGATTGAAAATAATCACTTTTTTACTTACTTTATGAAGCAAGTAAAAGATGCTTTAAATGGATTTTTTTCAGGGTTATATCTTGACACATCATTACATACATGTACATTGGCAACATGTAGGGCCCCACAGGTCAGAATTTTGCAAGCCTCAACAGGTGCGGACCCAAGATGTCTGAATTGAATACATTTCTCGGGTCCAATTTTCTAGGGACAATAGCGGCTCTTTTATGTTTACGCATGGGCCCGATACTTTTATTGTGTGACGTCAGGCTGCGTCTGCTACTGCTCTACAAAGCTACTCAATACATGTACCTTGAAAGAATTGGTCCCAAATTTAAAATCTCTTTGCATCATGTACATTTGTACACAACATCCTTTTACTTATTATAAACACATGCATCTTCTTTCCAAACATTTAATTAATCAATTGTATTTTATTTTGGTGACACAAATGTTGACAAATTTTATATTGTTTACAAAAAATACTGTAAGTAAACATAAAATCCATGTACTTAAACACAGACCTGCCCATCATTTCATGACAATGACTTTGCAAAGTCAGTGAAACAAAATGTCTTCCACATTTTGAGTTAAAAGTTAAATGAGGCATCATCAATATCTCTTAACCCTGATTATCAGATAAGCAAAAACAAACCCCCAAAACCCGCCCACATCAGATGTCAATTATCTGTCTATTATCTAATCCCATAACTTCCTATCAGACACACACAGTAGCCAATCAATTAGGCAATAACATGCTCTTCTCATGATAACTTTGACTGATAGCTGTCTACTGTCTACAACATGTAGGCATGGGAATTATCCTTCACTCTTTTGATCCACTTTGCTATTGTTTTTGTTCCGTCTCATACCTAATAACTACCAAAGCATTTCCGTTGCCCTATCCCTGACTTTTCTCCGTCTTTTCAAGTTCATAGAACCATCTCGCGGAAGGACATTGACACATCAAAGTAAAAAAAGTTATTATTATATTTCAAATATAGCGTTTCATAATGCCTCGTTGATCAGATCAAAGCAATTCATTTTTTTAAAGGAATTCCTATTATTCATCTTGAAATTTTTGAAAACATGTCATCATCATGACCAAAGATTGAACTTGAGGCCTACGATGAACTCTTTAGTACAAAGACTTATTTTTGTTTGTCAACAAATTGTCATGCACGTTTGCGCTCCTGAAGTAATTCTCGGATAAAACAAACAATTGCGTACAATCTTTAGACAAGGAAGAGATAGAGATAAAAGATATACTATCTGACTTTCTCTCCAACTCAAACTAGTTTTATTCTTATAGTCTCGGCATGTACATGTAGTTTGTAACTGAGACTACATGTACACAGAGACTAAACTACACGGCCTGCGCTGTAGGTTTTGTTTTCTGTCAATGGGGATGAAATTCTTATCCTATTGTGCTCTTAAAATTATTTTCATTATCCAGTAATCTACTCTATGAATAGGAATCTGATTTATGATGGCTGATCTATCATTTTTGTCATCATAATTGTCCGGGTCTCGTTAAAGAGTCCTATTTCAGCACTTTTGTCCCTCATTTTGCCCTGTTAAAATGGCTCCCGTACATTTACCAAACGGGTCCAACGCTCCAAAGATCCTGACAGGGTAAATGGCATGATGTATGGGGGGACGGTAAATGGGTGAAAAAACGCTCCAACAATCGCTTGAATGTGAGGAATGTCGTACTTTACAAAACAAACTAAGGGAATATTGAGCTACTGGTTTTTCATTCTTTCCCATGAGAGCGTGTAGCATTTTCAGGTCTGGGCATTTTCGCTACTCTTTTCAATCCTTTCTGTTTCCTGCAGGCAAGCGTAGAGCCACCACACGAAGGCAGGTATTCAACAGAAAGTATTGTAAAGAGACACAATTAGGGGAAAAAGACAAAGGTAGTTTGTATGGTTGGGAACCGGCAAGAGTTTACTTATTGATTAGCGAGCAAATCGATGGTGGTGCAATATACTCTCAAGTGTGGGTTCTATACTTGAAGACAATTCTATGCTTGTTTTACCCCATTGCAATTTGTCTGTTTACATGGTGATCGATAACGACCTGTACTGTACTCTAGGCCTATACACTGTTGTAGTTCTTGGCTAAATGTAGATGTACGCAACCAAGCGTTCATAATAAGTCACAAGCTGACGTAACATTCATGTATGTGGTTGTGTAACTTGGACTTAATACTTATATCTACAATGTACTCTACATTTTGGCTTCAATCATTTACAACTATAATTGGAAATATCAATTTTACTAATTAGAAAATTTAATCAGTTTATCTTCATTTTGCCCCTCCCCACCACTTGTATTATATTTCAAGATCGAAGTCTAACAATTTTTTTTTAAGCATCCGTTTTTTCTCCCCCTCCCCGAATAAAAAAAATCATGAAACCCAAGCATCATGGAATTCCTCAAATAAGGCACAAACATTTCTTGTTCACACAAAGGTTTTCCTTCCCAGCTTCAAATTCAAAGGTGGAAAAAAAAGAAAGAAAAAAAGATCAAGCTCTACCATTTACAATCTGAAACCACAAAACACTTGTTCCCCATATACAATGTGTAAAATCGTGACCTAATCCTGTTGACTTTTGGGGAAAAGCGCAAAATACCCGACATATTTGGGGTAAATCTTTTGCATCCCTTTGCTACCCTACTGGCATACTTTTTACACCCCATCCCGCTCCCTGACATAAGTCATCCTGAATTCAATATTGCCATCAATAGAACTACATGTACAAGAATAGAAAGAATCAACATATTTTCTTTACCCTACGCAAACACAAACTTTGATATTGAGAGTGACACAAAAGTCATGAAATAGCGGTTTCCTTTTGAAATGGGTAATGTATTGGCTCAGGTATTTTGATTGGACAATGGTAGTCATGGAAGCAAAATAGGGGTGATAAACTTCATGGGTGTTGCCCCCGCGGCTTATAATGACCACAAAAAGTTGTGTCCAAAAAGTTAAGATGGACAAAAATATATTACATTTATGTCTGTGTATGATTATTTTGTAAAAAACTATATAGGCCTACCTGTAATACTGATATGAAGGGCTGCATATTACATGTAGGTTTAACATTTGAAGAAAAAAAAAATATCCTCAAATAAACATAATGTCCTCGACTAACAGGAATACCGGTATATTTTTTTATTCCAGTTCAACCATCAGAAAGTATATTTTTGAAATATGGCTATAAATAGGTTCATATAGTATGGCAAATTCCTGTCTGATCATAATTCATTGTAGTGTAAATTAGTATGTGCCATTATACCATTAAATCTATTTTCTGCCACAAAGTGTAAATAAATTAGGCCTAGGTCCTTATCATACATGTAGCAAACATTGATTTCACTTGTATGTTTAACAACAAATGAAGAATTTTAATGCACATAATGTATTATTTATTTATTTATTTATGAATAAATCATTAACATAATGTTGCCTAATTACTTTAATACTTAGCAATAAAGATATTTGACTTCTGGTTATAAACTTCAACATACATTGTACATGTTTATCAGTCGAGAGAGGATTTAGTGAGACTTCATGTAGTGAAATGTAATACTGAACATACAGTACCTTGGTTGCCCAATGATATGAGACATATTTGGGGCATACCTTTGGACTTTTGACTTGGATTGAGAACTACTTTCTGAAAGTCATCGCTTACAAATGTCAAGAGGTATGCCCATTGCATGCTAGTTGAGTAACCTTAGACGTAAAGGTGTTTTATCTTACCTTGATTTGATCATCAGACCTACATGTTCATTTCTAGGGCACGTACAGAATGGCTTTGAAATTCCAGGGCAAATAGTTTGCAAACTAAACTTGTATGGTTTCAGGTAATTGGGTTTTCTCATTTCAGGGATTTGAAATCTGTTTTGACATCTTAAACATGTATCCCAGTTGAACCAAACTAGTTCTCACATTCTTGAAAATTGCACAAAGTTCATGGATGGTTTATGACATTTGGCTAAAGTCAAATGTACATGTAGTACTTATTAGACCACACCACATTTTAGTTTTAAGAACAGGCAAGGATGTTTAACAGAGAACTACTTTCGTGTGATTCAGCCTAAATTATTAGTAATGAAAAGAAATGTTTAATTCTATAATATCACAGGAGAAAAGTAAATTTATGAATTTGTTTCTGGTAAATAAGATGAAGTAAAATCTCTTCAGGCAATAAACAAGTCGAAGGGACTCTGTCAAAACTCTTTTGGCATTAGGCCGATGTTTTCCTGTTTCCAGAAACAAATCACCTGTCTTGAATTTTCCGTATAGTATTTAAATCTCAAAAGATGTTGCAAGAAGTGGGAAAAATCTTTAATCCTAGTTCATTTACAAATTGTTGTTCCTTTTTCTTTCACAGAATTTTAACAACAACAAATACAAACAAACAAAACAAAATTCCCATTCTGTGTCTGACAAGTGTACATGTAGGTTTACCCTTAGCATGCTAGTCTTACAATAATGCTAATAAATTACTTCCTTCTTAAAAGCAAACAGATCAATAGCATAAACTATTGACAAGCCTCAGTTTTAGTTCTAGTCTAGGATAGAACACTGAACAAAGTCAAAGGGACAGCTCATTAAGACCAGGACTAAAGCCATAGGATCTATGCATGGTTGGCTACCATAGAAATCGGGCCAGTCGCTGCAGGGCTTAAAGAGGTTCCCAGAGAGGTACAACTCCACAGGTAGACAGAGAATACTGGTTGTCACGGTTTCTGATGCATCCCATTAGCGCAGAAATGGGGCAAGAAATTAGGCATTAATATTTCTGTCTTTTTTCATATTCTACAGTGCGAATGAGGCATGTATACAATGTATTTTGGTGAGATTTCAATCAACTTTAGAACCAACAAAACATGTTTGTGAAAGAATTATAGTTTTTCAACCTAATTACGATCACCTAGATGTGAGCAAAAGGTCAGAGATTAAGGTATGCCTTGCTGAAGTTTGATACTTAAAAACATAATTTCTTTGTTCATTTAGAATGTATAAAGGCTTTAGGCCTATCTAAAACATTAAAAGTGTGCCAGATACTTTTCCGACAAGGTCAGTACTGTATTCAGTTTCACAGTAATATTCATGAAAGGGTACTTTGCATAAAATATTGTATGTCTTCAGGCCTGAGAAGGGCTTGTTAGGGTTGGGACAGAAGTTCATGTTAGGGGTAGAGTCATTTATTCAAAGTTTCTTCCAGGGCTGAAGTTAGTTATTCAATTAGTGTTCAGAATTGACAATGGGGCAATTGTCGCTGGAGCAAATATCCTATGACCATTGCACCTTAGAACTTGACCTACATTGTATAATTTACAAAAACAAAAAATCAATTTTGGTTTGCCACAATAGAGTGTGATGTCACTGGACCAACCACACATTGACCCTCACAGTCTTCCTTCTTGGCAGACTCATCCTACCACATCATCCAATCACATGATCAATATTCAATCACATGACCTCATCACCTGATCAAGACTCTCCATGTAGACAAGGATAGTCCATATTTAGTCATCAACCAAATTTAGAACAATGTAATTATAAACCAACTACTTGAGTATGTTTTTTTTTTTTTTTTTTTACCTATTACAATGAAAATTAGTTCCATTGTTCCAATCTCCAGTGTGTAACTTTAATATTGAGCAAAATATAACACAATTTTATATTCTGGATATCATTACCTGAGGACTTAACCTGCAGTACATTTTAATGTTCCCCCCTTCTCCAAAAAAAAATAAAAAAAAACAAAATGCTGAAGATAAGCAACAGAATACTGTAGCCGAAAGTACTAACTGAGCACACAATTATTTGGTCGACAATTGAAAAAAAAATCAACTTGCCAACCAGAAAGTAATCATTCCCAGAAAGGATAAAGTACAACAGAGTGAGTAACAGACATGCAGACCGAATGTCCAATCAATTATCCATGCCATGTTGTTACTGCATACATGTACTTGAACATGATAGATTTGTACAAGCCAAGGACATGACAAGTGTACATGAATATGCACTTTATAACACACTTGATTTCATACTATATTTCATGCAAGAGAGAACACCTGCTTTATAGCAACGTCTTCTGGGAATAGAAAATACAGCGAAGGAGTCCCGATTAGAAAACCCCAAGGGCGAGGACTAAGTTAATCGGCACCAAGTGCATGCAGAACATTTTTGGATTACCCCCTCCTAACGTGCTTAGTGGTATCTCCAGAGACAGTTTTCCGGATGAATTTGATATTCATTTGCTACGAAACATATGTCAGGTGGAAAATTTGTCTCCCTCGTCTGGTAAATTTGGGGAATGAGTCATAAATCATGCGCTAGATGAGGCCAGGGATTTTGCGAGGAGTAGGAATGTGTCAATATTCAGTTAAATTTGAAGTGCACACCAATTTTATGTTTCAACTTTGAAGATACTGTGGGCCCCCATAACGCAAAGGTTTGCAATCGATTGTAAAACTTGAAAGAACTATTCCAATTGGTTATTGACCAGTATTTTGAACAAAAAGCGTATTTAATAATGATCAATTGGCCAATGCCATTTTGCGATTGATCGCAGCCTTCAACATGGAAATGAATGCAGTATAACTCTACCATTACGTACATGTAGGCTCAATCTCTCATTTCAAAACTTTGTGAAAAATATACATTTTGTACATTTTCTTCTCTTTTTATTAGTTATTACTATGAGAAGTTATAGAAGAACCTGGAAAGGGAAAAATATCACAAATCAATGCTAAAAACTTTCATACTACAGTTTGCGTTTTATTGACCAGTTTCCATGAAACGCTTCGGGGTGGGCTTGTATTTTACAATGTGGTTGTATTTGCGCACCTTTAAATTTGGTTGTTTGATAAAATGCCTTCGTAATTGAAGATTCCTCTAAAAGATTGTTTGCTTTGTGTGAGACATGTGGGGGCACACAAATTTCTTAAGACTGTCCAAATTCTCGACAACAACAAATTCTGACCGATTCAAGCGAAGCAATCCACCAAGTCAGTGACCAGGAAACATATAATAAACCCCTCCTATAGTCAACAAGCTGTTTACTCGATCTTTTCCTTCAAGTATAGGCACAAAAACTGTGCCATCAATGAACAAGAAGGAAATCATTCCAAAACAAACTTACTGATACACAGTACTAAATAGGATCAGAATTGTTGGAAGTCGGTGGCCAAGTGCCGCAGAACAAAAGAGGGGTAGAAAATTTGCTTTAATCCATTTTCTTCTTGACAGCCCTGTTGTCTGGTGTTCTTTTATGGCTATAGGTGGATTCACACCTGCCCGATCGGGAAAAATACCCGCAAATTACGGGAACTTTTCCAACCACCAAATTACGCGTAATTTGTTTTGCATGTTCACACCTGCCCGAACCGTCTTTTTCGGGGAAAATACCCGAAGTTATAAACAAGGGAAGAAATAGAAAAAACAAAGAAATACATAAGAAAAGCGGGGAAAGAAGGAAAAACAAAGAAGTACATAAGGAACGAAAAGAAAGAAGGAAAAACAAAGAAATACATAAGGAAAGACAAGAAAGAAGGAAAAAACAAAGAAATAGATAAGAAAAGCGGGGAAAGAAGGAAAAACAAAGAAATACAAAAGAAAAGCGGGGAAAGAAGGAAAAACAAAGAAATACATAAGGAAAGAGAAGAAAGAAGGAAAAAACAAAGAAATACATAAGAAAAGCAAGGAAAGAAGGAAAAACAAAGAAATACATAAGGAAAGAGACGAAAGAAGGAAAACAAAGAAATATATAAGGAAAGAGAAGAAAAAAAAGGAAAACAAAGAAATACATAAGGAAAGAGCAAAAAGAAGGAAAAACAGGGAAATATATAAGGAACGAGAAGAAAGAACAGGAAAAACAAAGAAATACATAAGAAAAAGAAAGGGGGAATAGAAAGTTCCCGTAATTTATGTTCACACTACAAAAGTTCCCACGACCTTGACGAAACTACGCGTAGTTTCGACGAAGTACCTACTAATTTACGGGAATTTGTCTTCGGGAATATTACGCGTAATTTGGTTTCACACTTGCAAAATTACGCGTAGTTTGTGATCGGGGTAAGAATACCCGATCAGAGATTACGGGAACTTTTCCAGATCGGGCAGGTGTGAATCCACCTTATGAGTTCCTGAGGTGCGAGGGTCTCTCTGAACGTCTCTTCGAGTGGGGTTGTAAACCTCTTAATTCCGAAGTGGTACACTCTCCTTTCCCACTTACATTTGTACAGATAGCATTAGAATGATTTGTTTTGTCTTGAGGAATGATAAGTGAGCTGTTGTTTCTTGAACTGAAGGCATCGCTAAGAAGAGTCACTGACTTCCCAGAGAGAGAGAGAGAGAGTATAAAGTAAAATTGTCAACATTGGGCGACAGCCCAAATACCTTCCCTGAATCATTCAAAAACTTGGGAAAGGAAAAAAAAAAAACCACATTGATATCAAGTTGGTATTGTTTCTCATAAATTGCATTCCATCCCGGCCTACTGGAACTTTATCAATGGGGATGCAAATTGATGTATTAAAATATAATCTAATGATCTCCAAGTTGACTTGGTCAACCTGCTCAGTTTAATATACATGTATGTATCAAACATCATAGTTCAATATCAGGGGTAAATGATTTGCAGCCGAAAATATTTCTTCTCACAGAAAACACTTGTACAAACTTCCAGTTCAGTCAAACATCATAACTTTAATATCAGGGGTAAATGATTTGCAGCCGAAAATATTTCTTCTCACAGAAAACACTTGTATAAACTTCCAGTTCAGTTTATATCAAACATCATAACTTAATATCAGGGATAAATAATTTGCAACCGAAAATATTTCTTCTCACAGAAGACACTTTGTACAAACTTTCAGTTGAGAAAATTGTACAAGGGACCTTGGAAAATTGCTTAACTTCTCTCTAAAAAATGCCGAAGAACAGAAAAGAACAGAATAAAGAGAGGCCTGGCTGCCTGAGAAACATTTTACCTTTCCTATTCAAGGGGGCTGCCAATCTGGGGGATACTGTGTTAGTTTCGAAACCAATTGTCATGGCAACCTATTGATGCTACAACACTCTTTGAAAGGAGAATGGGAAAGCGGTTTGTTTTGCTAACTCTAATTCACACCTATCCCCAACAGTGGCCGACACCACCTCAAAACAGGACAAGTACAAATGTACTACACTGTTCAGACTGAAAGCCTCCTTGTATTCCTGATGCTACAAATGTACTTGTCTACATTATACATTGAACAGCATTTAACAACAACTATTTATCATTTTCTCTTTAAAATCATCCCCAGAAAGCATAATTTACAAAGTGTATCAATTTGCAAACAACGTTAACATTCATGAGCTTGTACGCACACTCGAAAAGATTCAAAGTAAGGGGAGGGGCATATCAGGGGGGCATTTCATCAAAGGACTTGTCGGATGTTTTATCTGACAATTTTGCTCTCAGCCAATCAGATGCATGCATTTCAGTAGCTTGTAACAGTTTGTCGGATAAAACGTCCAACAAGTCCTTTGATGAAATGCCCCCCAGGAATTCATGTAGGCCTGTGTTTACAGTGGGAAATTCTGATATGACGAAATATAGGCCCTACTTCTCCGACTCCAAGTAATAAGATCGATTTCTTTTGTTTTACTATTGTTTTACATCAAATAAACCAACTTTTCGGTCACAAGGGGTTTTCACTGTATTGTAAAAATCCTGGACGAGTTTCTTGTATGGAGAATATGGTACAACTCTGATCCTTCAGCTCGTCCATAAAGTACATGTGGGTGTATGACTTTTTTTTTATGAAGGTTTTTCAATGCTTCTTCGTTTTAGAAAATTATCATCTACGCATCCAGGCGTCTACATAATTAAAATGGGTTACATGTATCACTGGTGCACGAAAAATGCAAAGAATGCTTGCTCCTTTTGCAGTCCTTTCTTTTCCTAGGTTCCCTTTAACTTCTCTCTTCGTCTCCTAGAACAGGTTCAGTGATCCTACAATGTTAAGATACTTTTTCAGGGCTGTTCTCACGCCCACATTTATCATTCGTCTTCACTTTTTTAAGCCATTTTAAATCAAATAGTAGCCTGTCGCGTCTTCTCATTTTTGGATGAAATCTACATTTAACATTACGTATCTAGAATGTAGTTGGAGAATGACATTGTGGGTTACATATGGGTTACATTAGGTGTAAATATGATTTAAATTCATAAAAATCATCGGCTTTTATTTTTGACTAATCCTGAATAGTTTTGAAGAATTTTCAAGATAATAGATGTTCCGGTGAGTGGTGATCATTTAATTCAAATCTTCGAAGACCATGGACAATGATCTGCATGAACTATTCTATTTCAGTTGACCCACCATTTTGAAGGCCAGACAATAATGAAGCGGAACGTGTGGAGTCAACAGCCCTTAACAAGTGTGTGCGGATCATTTGCGGTACGATGAAAATTACATATAAGGCTGTGCTAAACACCAGCACGACCAGCTGCAAATCAATTGTTTCGATACACAACGTGTGAGAATAAACAATGTCCTACCATCTCACCATGGTAGCTGCGCTTGTGGCATGTGATTTACGCACGGACGTAAATATTATTCGTGGCCATATGATAACTGTAGAAACGAATAAATGAATACAACAGTTGTCACAGTTATTAAACAGAAACAGGAAGAGGCTACAGGAACGAACTTATAAATACGGTAACGCCAAACAATACAGTTAGAGCAAGAGAGATGCCACTCTCGCACCAAAAGTCTACAAAATCAACGAACAGAACAACAACAACATGAATGAGGTACTAAAGCCCACTAATTTTTCATATACCCTAGTGGCATGGGAAGACAGAGATGATTTCCTTCAGATTTTTATATTCACTGTATTGTATTGTTATGGTTAATTGCAGCATAAAGTGGCACCCAATTAGGCTAATATGCGGTCAATTGTAGACAGGTTATGTTTGTAATGGGCTTTGCGTTCTACAACATAGTACCATTCTGGCTGGAATTTCAAAAGTAAGAGCTTTCAAATGACAAGGTCTTAACCTTACACGTACTATGCCCTAGGGGGAGAATGAGTTAAGATGGGAGCATTGTTAATAAGAAATTGTTGTGGTTCTTCAAGTTCCTAGAGGAGTATATGAGTTAAGAATACCGGCTTCATCGTTTGAGTCGAGTGAAAGGGTTTCATCGCTTCCTGTAAAAGGAGATAAAGAGATTGTGTGCCACGAAATCGAGTCACACAAGCGAGCGCAGGAGTCCGGAGAGGGTGGGTGGGCTGAGATTGGTGGTGCTAGAGGGCACGCCGCCACGTACAGACGATATGGAGACAATCCGTGAGGCATTAAGGACTTATTGCTCAGAACTGCAGTAACCGAGAGCTTTTTAACAGGGCACTCCCGTCAGAATGGTAATCGACTTTTTTGTTGTTTTTGTTTGTTTTTTTTTTGCTGTCAGTTGTTCGAGAGAACGGTAGGGAACACTAACCATACCCCTAATATGGAGTATGTTTGGATATTATTTACCGGCCGAAGGCCAAATTTTTCAGACACCTACCCCCGCCCCCCCTCTCCCCCCGCCTCTCCCCCCCCGCCCAACCCCGAAGTTAATAGCCTGCCACATGACGGAGACATACTTTTACGCTACCACCTCTTTTGCACCCCGTTAAAAACCGTCTCTGGATCCGCGCCTGTAGCAACAGTAGAGCATGAACAAAACTTGAAGCGATACTAGGCAGGGGATGTCAGCTGTGTGTTGCAGATTACGCCAACTCTCTGAATCCTAGCTTTTCTGGGATATCCGGACAGTACTTATCCAGAAAGAGAAAGAAACATGTGGTTGTTGGTTTCAGTAACATTCATGTCTAGCCTTTTTTAAGGACAGAAACTATTAAAGCGTATGTAGTTTAATGTACTTTTTAGTATGATATCGAGTCTAGGATTATCATTGCGGGATACCAGTTGGTATTTGAGGTGATGATAAGTGATGATGTACATGTAGTGTATAGAAAAATGAAAAAACTGCCTAAAATTGATTAAGAAATGTATTTTAAAATGTGTACATTGGTTGTTTCAAGCAGAAAAATATCAAGCATGGGTGACATCCATTCTTTGGAACTTGATTATTAAATCACCACATTTTCACCCATTTTTTTTTTCTTTTTTCCAGCTAATAACTTACATAGATTGTACAATGTATGTTCTACCATCTACATGTATAGGCAGAACTTTTTGTGATTATTCGAAATCAATGCTGGTTCACACACACTGTACCAGTCTCTCAGCACTGCACAATGAGAATGTATTCTCTCTCATGACTACAGTTTCTTTCCATTGTTGATGTGTCTTAATCCCAGGGTAGACATGGATAAGAAGCTTGTCTCAGACACAGTTCTTACAACGTAGTCGACGACAGAATGTGTTTCCTGGTTCAACAATCTCAGATGCGCCTTTTTTTTAAATTCTACGTTTTCAGGGAAAGTGTGAACTTTTTTTTATTTACAGTTCAATTTGCACACTGTTTACATAGAAACGTAGGCCTATGAGTCAGTCTGTTCTCTTGTGGAAGTAAATAACCATAGGCCCATACTTGGATTTCTCACAATCTTTTTATGACCATTCCACTAAATTTAGCTCAGAAACTGTGCAAATAGTTATTTCTATCAGCAAATAGTACATGTATACCAAGACATTAATGATTGTAAAATACAATATGAGTTGGCAAATATTGAATAAAGTATGAGTACGTGTACATGTACATGTAGGCCTATGTATTTCTTCAAAGAATTTCACAAGGACGTTTACATGTATCTTACTGGTGTGCAGAAAGTATATACAAACACATAATGATTGTAAATAAGAAAATTGCTTAACTTATAATTGCACAAGGATTCATGACATTCTTTATTGCCATGAAAATATTAAACAACATTGTTACTTTATATGAATGACAACAATGACAAAGTTCTTCATCCTGCTGTGTACTGTAGACGTACATGTACATCCTGTGTATCAATAATGTACTCAATGAAGACTCTTGTAAAGAAAAATTAAAACTCAAGTAGTCAGTTCAGAGTCCAAGCATGGAATCAGTTTCATTTCCTCATTTATCATTTTCCATGCCTCTAGTCTTATCAAAAAATATATTTGGTTTCCATAACAATAGACAGGTGTAAGCACACATTATATAAATAGTGCATGCTCTACCATGCAACATACTAGATTATGTGCACGACAAATACTAAATTATCCCGAGGGCACCTTTATTTGACGGGCCGTAGGCCGCAGGTGAAATAGAGGTGCACGAGGGATAATTTAGTATTTGGAGTTCACATAGTCAGTACTGTTGCATTAATAGAGCATGCACTATTTATTATAGTAAATACCCCCTAAAATCAGCCGGGGCCCCCCCCCATGGGCCCACCCATGTTATTTTCTTCTAAATTTGAAATAATAATAATAGGCTAGAAAAAATAATAAATAAAATACATTGCTCCTCCCCCCAAAAAATTGGGGGCCATAAAAAAAAAAAAAAACCGGCCCCAATTTTTTTGAGCGCCCCCCCCCCCCCCATTTTTTTTCTTTTTTTTTTGTTTTTGTTGAATGAAGTTTCTATACCAAAAAAAAAAAAAAAAAAAAAAAAATTGGCCCCCAAAATTTTTTGGCGCCCCCCCCCCCATTTTTTTTTTTTTTTAAATGTGATATTTCAAAAAAAAAAAAAAAAAAAAAAAAAAAAAAAAAATAGGCCCCCAATTTTTTTGGGGCCCCCCCCCATTTTTCTTTTTTATTTTTTTTAATTTGACATTTCTAAAAAAAAAAAAAAAAAATTTAAATAAAAAAAATGTCCGCCCCCACAAAAAAAAAAAAAAATTCCCCTCGCGCAAAAAGCCCACTAAAAAAATAGCCCCCATTAAAAAAAGAACAACCCCCAGACATGACCCCATCCATGCGGAAAATAAAAGCAGGTCTGACAAGTAACTTATCCACCCCTCATTTCACCATTCATTTTAACAGTTTGAAACCGTTCAATATAACAAAAAAAACCGTTCAATATAACAAAAACCGTTCAATATAACAAAAACGTGAATGACACGTGACATCATTTCAACCAATCACAACTCTTAAAATACTACCACTATTTACTATAATTTAATGTATACATGTACACAGGTACTTGTACATGTACATGTTATGTAGGACCTACAATATTGAAATATACTTTTATTCCTTTTTCAGCACAATGACTATTACTGACTCAATTGTTTGTTTCTTCATTTGTTTTTGTTTTTTTTATGTATTTATTTTTTTTTGGTTGGAAGTATGTATTTATGGTCTGGTTTCAAATCTGGTGCTAGTACAAACCTAACCCTACATGTACATCTTAGACAAAATAAAGCCTGGAGTAATTGCCGCTGAAGCAAATGTAGTGATACTGACTGAGGTACAAATGTATTAGAGAACACATGAATGTACACATGAATGTTGTCCTTTTATACTACAAATGAAGATGTAAAAACTAGGGTACCAACAGATCAATAAAAGCTGAATGCACTCTATTGAGATAATATTGATTGCATACGTCACAGATACCTGGGAATATTCTTTCTTTCAAGTTTTGATGTGTGTACACAGGCACCAATCAAATAAGATCCATATAGTCACAACATAAAATACAGGCTTAGATCCTACATGTATGGAGCTGACTGAAGAAAACATACTGGCTCAACCCTCATGTAGCCTACATACTGAATGATTTCAAATCTCATTCACTTTTTTGATATTGCCACTTCATTTTTTTTTTCCTCTCTAGATGTTGCCTTTCTTATTATATTTCTCATTTTATAATGTACAGCCTAAAATGTGAACTTCAACTTTGCTCAGCACAGTGCCCTACATGTACATGTTCAAACCCAAATGATCGAAGAGAATACTGTACACTGTACAACCAAGGAAGTGTCCCAGGTTCAGCCAATAAGGAAGAATAACAAAAACCACCTCTCTTTTTTTTTCAAATTTGAATGGAAACAAAGTTCACAACACTCCTGGGATACATGTACAACGTGTAACTAACGATGACTCACTCACGCTGTTCAATGTACAACAGCGAACTGGGCTGATCTTAGTCTCTCATCTCAGACCTTAAAGCCAGTTTAGCCGATATATATGACTTACACAAGTACATAGCCAATTACAGATGCTCTAAATATCAAAATGTTTCAAATCATTTTAAAGTTTAAAGAAAAAAAAGAAGACATTTTGATGTAAAATGTATTCTTTCAAACATGCACTTTATGCTCTTCTTCGATAATTGTGATCATGGGACACTTTTAAAGACTAGCACAAAATCCGCTCCCAGCTCGCAATCGAGGACAGGCCTCTTTCAAATAGAAAACAAGGTTATCATTGGACTATGCACTTCTCTTCTCCTTATCACTGTGTTTAAACATAATATGGGCCAAATTGTGTAATTCTTTTTTCTCCCCCTTTGAACTTGAAGCATTCCAGAGACAGACTGCAAGGAGCCAAATTAATGATATGGATTATTATATGATATTTGATTACAGCAGATAACTTGTGATCTTGAATAGTTCAATGTACTGGCAAAAGTCCTTTCTTCTTCTTTTTTTCTTTTTTTTAACAATGTTGAAAATATAACTCACACAGTGTAATGTCGGCCTGGTTCGAGTTTTCTTTCCTTCCTTTTCTTTTAAATTTATAAACAAAACAGAGATTTTCCAAGTCCCACCAAATTACTTTGTCAAAGAGATAGCCTTTCAGCTCACACAAAAAGTGCTCCACACAAACTTTTTTTCCTCTTGCAGGGGTCCAGATTATTGTACAATGTACTTCATTATGGTTTGTGGGTGTTTTGGAACTTTGGGTTTCCAGAGCTATGTACTGTATTACATGTAGGATGGGGGGGGGGGGGGGGGGGTCTGTTGTCCGGACACTTACATGTATAAAGCAGATAAAAACATCATCTTTTGCTCTCGATTTTTTCAAAATTTGTGCAGTACACAGCAAAAATATTTGTGAATATTTGTGCTTTGTTATATTGTCTGATATTATTTTTAATCTATTAATGAAATATTGATCACAAAGCTCCTAAAAATTGCCGTCTTTGTCCGGACAAACAACCCGTCCAGACATACAACAACCGGGTATACAGTACATGTTCAGGAGAAAAAAAAAGTCACGTGTACATGTACAAGCTTCCTAATTATCAATGGCTTCCCATTCATTCCTCATTTTGGGGCTTGGACTAACCTACAACTGGGGGGCATTTCATCAAAGGACTTGTCGGACGTTTCATCCGACAAATTTGCTCTCAGCCAATCAGACGCAAGCATTTCAGTAGCTTATAACAGTTTGTCGTATAAAACGTCCGACAAGTCCTTTGATGAAATGCCTCACTGATTTCATCAAAGGACTTGTCGGACATTTTATCCGACATATTTGCTCTCAGCCAATCAGACGCAAGCATTTCAGTAGCTTATAACAGTTTGTCGGATAAAACGTCCGACAAGTCCTTTCATGAAACGCTCCCCAGACCTACAGATGTAAGCTTGTTCAGTTATACTTATGATAGACCTACTTTTTTTTCTTCAATTTAATCCCTGCAAATCTATACAACATTGAAACCCTCCCCCCTCCTTTCTCAAAACCATCAGTAAGCAGTTCTTTGTTGTGCCATATGAGGGGGGTTTAAGTCTGAGAGAAGGTAATCTCTATAGCTGTATGATGGGAGAAGAGTTAAAGCTCTCTTGTGGTTTAGGATCTGAACTTCTTTGTTTGTGGGTTCAGCATCAATGGACTGATTCATGAATTTGCTTGACTGTATTGGATGTATAAGAAGAACAGGCGTGTAACACGTATCGTACGGTACCAAGTACACTGTATTTTATTCTGATCTGCAACAATAAATTTTTAAAGCACAATTCTCACAAGTTTAATGCAGATCTTAACAATTATGTCTTGTCATGTAAAGCCCACATTTATACACACACATATTTAGAATGGTTATTAAAAAAAACAAAAAACACCCAGACAACAAAAAATTTACAAACTAAAGCTAAAATGATTTCAGAGTACATTTCAGATCGTTTGGAAATATCAAATTCCTAACCACCCTTTTTCATTTTTATACTTTACAAAGTTTCTCACAAAGACAGAAGGAATAGATAGAAACCAAGTCAGTTTTTAACTGTTAATTGACTTGTTGTTAAAATGCATTAATTAGTAGTAGACTACAAGCAAATGACACCGGAAACAGTGTCAGTGGAAATGCTTGGAAATGAAGAAGATGGGTGGGAAACATGTTGAACAGAATTACATGTAAGAGTCATGAGCTTTAAAAAATTAGAAATCTTATTGGAAAGAATTTTCAAAAGAATTTTTACCTTGTCAGAACTTGTCCTTCTTTTTTTTTTTTTTTTTTTTTTTTTTTTTTTTTTTTTTGTTTGCTTTTGTTTGTTTGTTTTGTTTTTGTTGTTTTTTTTGCTGCTTAGATTCTATAGGGTCTAGATCAAGCCCAAATAAACCCCCAAAACACATATACATTGTAGATCTACAAATGTTCTTTTTAGACAATTTTACACTGTTCTGCCTATAAAACTTATAAACTTCCAAGCGGACAGTCTTCTTCTTCCGGAGACCATGTTATCTTTAATTCTTACCTTCCAAGCTCATTGAGGGTCGAGTATGAAGAATGAAAGTTGCCCTCTCTGTATCTTTTCGTAGTTCCATCAGGAACCACACGTGATCGATTCATGACTTGTACTTGTCGAAGAGGCATTAGAACATTTAAAAGTTAGATGAATAAGGTCCAGGCTGATGAGTTTTGACTTGGTTTTAACTGACTGTCAGTGTCACTCACTGAGCTGAGTCTGCATGTCTCGATTATTTTATGAATGGATCCTCGTGAAAGGTTCAGGTATTTGAATGCTGGATAAAAAAGTAACAATTTATTTTCCGTCTATTCAATGCGAAACATGGAACCTTCGCCTTGACTTCAGTCTTGATCCGAGCTCTTACACACAGCTTCACAGAAGGCGATGGCAGGCGGCGATTCTTCCCGGGGTCCTACCGGCCTGGCAAAACACAGAGTGTGGTGTTGTCTTGTGCTCCACAAAAATCGCTTGTTATTCCGAAAGTCTTACTTTTCTCATGAATGATGACAGAATATCCCTTCAAAACTCCACTATGTTGACTTTCATGGTCCAATTGACAGTTACAGGACATCGTAGCCAGCTAAAAGCGTAATTTCCTACGCAGTCCCATCAGCTTCAACGTTTGTCTTCCTCTCACGGGCGATCGCATGCATTCTTTGTTGTTTCAAGAAAATTCGAAGTTTACCGGAAATGCAAACCAAGCATTGGTTGCGCTATTGCGCATGCGCAGATATCCATTCATACGTCACAAGTCTGAAAAAGTTTTGGCTATTTCGACAGGTGCACGGGGCGGGCATTACATTGCACAAAATATTATTAGCTAAGTGAATTAGCTCTATATTTTGTACATGAAAGGATGATCAATTTTTATTAACATTGTTTCTCCCTCTTGCAATTTTAATGATAGAATTTTTGGGGGAAATGAACACGAAGATTTTGTTTATTGTTTGGTGACAGTTATTTTCTTAACAAAATAGACCCACATCACAACAAATAAAAGATATTAGGCCTAAAATTGTGAAAACGGGATGAAAATATTGAAGATAAATTATAGGTTTGTCACATTTCGGGGAAAGAAAATAATATAGGTATCAAATCAGGAATACAATTTACATTAGCCCCCCGCCCCCCAAAAAAAAATACAATAAAAAAATACAACAACAACAAACAAACAAACAACAACAATAATAAGAAACAAACAAACAAAATTAAAGTAACCAAACCAAACCGAACCAAAAAAATAAAAAAATAAAAAAAGAAAAAAACAGAAAAAAAGAAAAAGAAAAGAAAAGAAAAGAAAAGGAAATAGAAACTGAAAATCTCGCAAAAGAGTTAAAAAAAAAAATAAAAAAAAATAGATATATTTCAGTGGGTTGAAACTTAGAAACATAAGAATCTGTTTTATTATCGGCTTATCAGTGATTGCAGGCTTGGAGATGTTTGACTTATCTTTCTCTTTGACATGGTCATTTCCAAAAACTAAACAAACAAAAAACAACACTAAAAACACATTCTGAAATTAATATCGAAAGAGGGCGTCATTCAAAAACTGTATTTAACATCACCACTGGATAAATAAGTAAATAAATAGTCAGGAAATAAAAAAGTTGACGGTTGTATCATGTTTATTCGTTGCTATTCCAGAGTGTTTAACGCAAATCGATCATCAGGAAACGAATGAATGATTCATTAGTTGCCTGGTGATCGCTTTGCGTGAAACTCTCGAGTAGCAATTAGCCTACGATCGTCAACTTTGTGATTTCTTGACTAAAAAGTTATTTATCAACGCTCTGCCTCCGGGACTGTAGAAGTTACTAGGATATAACGACATTAACTGTAGAAGTTACTAGGATATATAGGCCTTTATATATCCTAGTAACTTCTACAGTGCTTAATGTCCTGGAGGCAGAGCGTTGATAACTAGTTGATAACTAGTACCTAATAACTAGTAACTTCTATAGTAAACATCATGACCAACCATATAAAGAAATATAGATATTAATGTGATACTATTAAACATGACATTGGAATGAAATGGAATAAAGGCAGTGGTGGATCTAGGGGCACAACAGCCGCCCCTCTTTTTTTTTTAACTACTCACTGACTGTTCCAAATTTGTGTTGTGCCCCACTATTTCTCTCAATTTTAGGCAGCGCCCCAACTCCCGAGTTTCGAATCCTGGACCCACCGGGAAGGGGAATTAGAAATGAAAATTAGGATTATAAGAAGGTGACCGGGCAGGAAGAAGAAGAAAAAAAAAGTGATAGGCCTACGAAAAAAAAGAAGGAAAAAAACAAACAAAAACGAAACAAAAACGAAACAACAACATCATCATCATCAACAACAACAACAACAACAACAACAACAACAACAACAACAACAACAAGTAAAAAGCAACACGAATAAGTCCGAACCATAGATGTGTAATCTATATCCACCTCTATGGTCCGAACGAATCAAAATTGCGATATGCCGGGAACAAAATGCGAAAAAAAATATGAAGTGCATAGTACGAACACAGTTCAGATACATGAATTTGTAATCATTTAGTACGTCTAATTTATATCTTGTATACCAACCTGAATCTAGTAACAATATTACAGCTTCCAAAACAATCGATAATGATATCGTTGACCATATGAGGAAATGTGGGCCCCGCATTATTATTGCAGTTTCTCTCCGCGTTTTTCATTGTTTTATTATTTTATTTTATCATAATAAAAAACAAATAATTAAAAAAAAAAAAAAAAAAAAAAAAAAAAAAAAAAAAAAAAAAAAAAAAAAAATCAGTAAGAGCGTTCATATCAGTAGCGGACGCAGACCGGAGTCACACAATAAAATTACTGGGCCCATGTGTAAACATAATAGAGCCGCTTTTGTCCCCAGACAATTGGGCCCCCGAAATGCATTCAATTCGATTTTCTTGGATCCGCACCTGCATATACCCCATGTCATTCTAACGGTAGCCGAAAGTACCGACCGATTATCAAACTATCAATAAAATCCTCCTGCTATGTAAAATAGTTTAACTGTCCTACATAAAAGAATCGGATGTAAAAATGCAGAATAATAAACTTTTTTCAAATTCAGCAGCTCTTAAATAACACAGCAAAATATCTCGTCACGAATCTGCATCCCACAGGAACAAATTGTAAAACAAATATTTATATACGAGTGACCTATGTTTATTATTTCCATTTTTCTCTTTTAATCCTTCCCCTTTTTGTCAAAGACGCTCGCTCATGTTTTCCTCGACTACCGGCGGAAAACCCAAATAAACATGAACTATTTATAGGGTGTAATAATATGCCAAAATGGTTATAAATTTGACAAACTCGTAATCGTATATCTTCCGGATAACTAGAGGATATTCAACTATGGTCGCCGTTTCCTTGTTTTGAATGTCTGATCCATCGAAACATTTTTTTCGCCATTTCTGAATTTTCATTCATAATAATAAACAACCTAAAGGATGTTATCTCTTCTCAATAATAGGGCTAGCCATGGTAGGGGAGGATTGTTCATGACACCATTAAAAAAAAAACAAAACAAAAAAAAAAAAAAACCACCCTTATACGAGTAAATTTTTTAATATATATTTCAATAAAATTTTCGTTTGCGCCCCCCCCCCCCCATTTTACTTGTTCCGGCTGTGCCCCCTATTTTTCGAATTTTGGACCCACCGCGGAAAGGAGAAGAATAATAAATCTTTAGAGGGGAAGAATTGTTAAGAGGATATTTAAATGCACATAAACGGAGGGGGGGGGGGCATTCGAATGTATATATTTTTAGCACTTTATTTGTGGCTGTCCTGATTAATATGTTCGTTAGTCAAATGCCACAAAAACAGACACAGATTTCATGTAAATTTAAGTTTTTTCTTCTTCTAAAGACATGTGCTAACTAATAAGCTCCAAGCACACTGCTCTCCACACGAATCTGGTCCCTCTTGTCGTTGAGTCAGATTATGACATAACATTTCCAGGTAAATTAAGATCATGAAAACTGCCTGATGATTATCGGTTGCTTGGTATCGCTTTTGAAATCAGTCGATAGCTGTGATATTTTGTGTATAAAGTTTAACAGGTTGCATGATGGACGAATGGGATAAAAGTAAACAAAGCGGTATTCCTTTTAAGCCATCTGTTAGTTAATTAACAGAGAGATTAACTTAATTTTCTCCAACGAGATCTAAGGTAAACAAAGAACTAGGATAAAGTTGAAACGTATGATCAGATGTGACATAATCAGATAATTAAATATTTTGTTTCTGATACAAGCCTGCGACAGTTATATTCCATTACTTCCCGATCCTGTTCTGTTGCTTCATTCTATTAACAACATATTCATTTCCTTGATTTTTGTTACTCTTTGACTTCAAACAAAACGTAGAATGATCCTTTTATTGACGCTTTCTTTATTAAAAAAACAATTATGAGTTTGTAATTGAAGATGCTAGTACTAGAGGTTCGTATGTTACATTTTGGCCCTCTGTTACATTTATGTAACAATGTGTCGTGTTCATCCAAGCGTAGAGACATACCACACAAAAATGGTTCCAAAGACGCGGGAGGAGTTACTCTATCGGAATATGTAAAATAATTGAAGATGCTAGTACTAGATGTTCGTATGTTACATTTTTACCCTCTGTTTCTCAAAACTGATTTGATGTAACATAGGAACATCTAGTACTAGCATCTTCAATTTACATCAATGAAATGAATGCAAGTTTACAGTGACTTAATAATTTACTTATTATTATGCTTATAATTTCCTGACCTTTCACCAAAAAAAGACTTCACAAAAGGGCGACATTATTTTGCTACGAATAGCAAATCAATTTGTGAAAGATAATACACTCTCACTTTCCTCTGTTTTTGAGCAACCTCCTTGCTACTCCCTTTCATTTTATTTATTTATATATTTATTTATTTTTATTTTATTTCATTTCATTTCATTTCATTTCATTTCATTTCATTTCATTTCATTTCATTTCATTTCATTTCATTTCATTTCATTTCATTTCATTTCATTTCATTTCATTTCATTTCATTTCATTTCATTTCATTTCATTTCATTTCATTTCATTTCATTTCATTTCATTTCATTTCATTTCATTTCATTTCATTTCTTTATTTCTTTATTTCTTTATTTCTTTATTTCTTTATTTCTTTATTTCTTTATTTCTTTATTTCTTTATTTCTTTATTTCTTTATTTCTTTATTTCTTTATTTCTTTATTTCTTTATTTCTTTATTTATATATTTATTTATTTATTTTTTTATTATTATTTTTTTTGGGGGGGTTCTCTCATTAATTTATTCACATATTCGTTTATTCAATCATTCAACAAAATCACTCTTTGTCTCCCTTAATCCATTTTGTTACCGCTCTTTCAATATACTTATATTTTATTCATGCATTCATTAATTATTTCAAGTATTTATCAAACCAATCACTCATTCATTATCTTCAGCAATTCATTCGTCCTTGCTTTAATTATCTTTTCACAATGTCCCATTTTTTAATTTAAGAATTACTTCAATATCTATTCGAAATTATTCAGTTACTTACTCAAACACCTCAGTCATTCATTTGTATCAAATTATCTATTCACTCAATAACGCAACCAACATTTTGGTATTATTTTAATCAAAATCAAGCACCAGTTCATTCCTTGATTACAGACTCCATGAAACATTGTCATCATTATTCCACAAAAAAACACACAAAAAAAAAAAAAAAAAAAAAAAAAAAAAAAAAAAAAAAAAAAAATCAAAATATCTGCTCATTTGATCATAGAGACCTAATCATAAGAGATACTCAAAGTGATAAATACTCATGAAACATTTCTTTCTTTGTTTTCAGTGAAATGATTTATTGAGAGACTCAGTGAAAATGTCACATTAATGCTCTCCCCAAAAGTTAACATGGTTATTTTTTACATTAATATCATATCATACTGTAATAAAAATTTCTTACAATTAATAACGCATACAGGTCAATATATATATTGAATTTTCATATACTTACAGTCTGTACAAATTCTCAAATATGTAATTCAAAAGAAACAAAAAACAGAAATATAATTACAATCAGGATTCATAGAGTAAAATTATATAAATGTACATTTCTTCTTTGACTTTGATTTCAAAATAAAGCGAGTATGCAAAGCTACAATATCTCCAGTATTCAAGAATATTGTATAATTATTCTACCATATAAAAACTATCTCAGGTTTGATCGGTCACTCAGAAAATGATTTTCCTCCTAAACTAACTTTACTAAATATGCCAGATTTAAACACCAGGAAAGAAATATGAATTTAGAGAAGACAAAATGGAGGACCAGGAGGAAATTCTCTAATTTGGCACCGTCATGTAGGCACTCGAGCTGGGGCTAATCATTTCACTGTGACGTAACTATTCTTGGTATTATATACCCGCCACCGATAAACATAAAGACAAATAGAACCTCCAAAAAAAAAACAAATATTAATTCCTTCGCATCTCTATCTACAAAAAGTTGTGCAATTATTCTACACAACTTGCCATTATTTTTCTTCCGGTCCCCCTTCATGATTCATAAGTGTATCTAAAAGAAAACTATAAATATGCACCGTTATGTTGCCGTCACCATCCCAGCTATGAAAACTAAGATCAAAAGTAAAATATAAAGACTCATAATAAGATAAAAATAGACACCGACAATGCATAATTGCATAACGATACCAAATAAAATATAAGAACTTTCCATGAACAAAAGGCATATCACTGTAAGAGACAAACCGGAACAGAACATTGTATAATAACATAAACTGTCTTATCAAAACACTAAGTTCTGAAATATATGAAATAAATAGCAAAGATATATCTAACCATGTGACTAATAGCATTTCAAAATTATAATATACTTTCGAGATAGATATTTTATTAAAGCAGATATACATGAAGAGTAATATAAATTTTCTGAATTGCATTATTTTGTAAGAGGTTCACCAACTCTTAATTTTGCACTAATTTGCATAAATAACACCGTTTAAATGAAAAGCTATACATATGAAGAATAAATGATAGGTTATTCATACAAATGGAGTTGATACATCGGCCCCATAATCTCTCTTCGCTGATAATAAAGTTATAAAGTAGATAACGACAAATGCCAACATGCACATTAACCTGTTGGAGACGAGCTGATTTGGCTACAACACACATTTCCCATAGACCTCAGCCCGAATATATTCGGGCTCAGTCCCCAACGGGTTAAGAAACTTCTGATTATTTTACTACATGGTACAATGGATAGTTTGACGAGATTCATTATTTTGCTTGGTTGGAGCCCAAAAATGTACAAATAAATGCAAAATAAACATTTGATATACATGTAGAGCCATAGTTTGGCGGGAGTACAATAAAATAATACCTGGAGATAAATTATTATTCAAAGTACTGGCAAAACAGAAAAAAGAAAAACACAATCTGTAAATTTCTCCATTGTTTTTATTCAGACCATTCATTCATGTTTAGGAAGTACTGCTTTTCTTTAATCATTTTCAATATAGAGAAATGTTTGCATGCGAATAACATACATCTGGTTATACACTATCATAATCCAATATTGGAGTAATGTAATTATATGCATACAGAACCAGGTAATAATAATCATTTTCCTCATAATAATAATCATAATTATAATATATCATATACCATATAAACAGTTGAATACTTTGTCTTTGTTTAAATATCACATCATTGTTCAAATATACATATTTGAGAGGATTTGTATGAGTTATAATAATTCATGGAAAAAAATTACAAGCTGATAACCCATTTCATAAATTGCAGTAATAGAACCCATCCTCAGCATCACATATATTACAATAAATCAAGTTTTCATAAATATACATTCAAATTCATTCATAATAAGTATGCTTAACTATTTTATACATGCCTTTCCTTTGGTTTGAGGAAAACTGCCCCCGGATAATTACCCCCTGGAGAACTACCCCAACCAAAATTCTACTCCCTAACTCTACACCTACAAGCAACCCTTACCCTATTTATGGGGGTAGTTGTCCTGGGGGTAATTGTCCAGGGGATAATTGTCCTGACACACTTTCCTTCATTTAAATTCATCTATTTACATTTCTATATATTTTGGCTGGTCTATTTTCGGTAACTTAAGTTTCATGGAAGATATATCGATGAGGCATGGTTAAAAATTTGGATCATAGTTCAACACCAGTTATCCTTCAAAATGAAGTGAGCAAAAAAACAACAAAACAAAACAAAAAATGACATGCTAACGGAAGCATGCCTATCGAGATATATCGAGATGTAAAACTTTCACTTTAATTGTGAAAATATTCACAACATAAAAGAACACAAGTACATGTACCATTATACTGTCTATCACCATCCTTTCACTTTACTTGCGAAACAATCTCCCAACAGTAAAGAATATCAGTATCGGTATACTGTTCATCATACTGTAGGTGCATTATAACATGTAGCTGCATTATAACATGTATGTGTACTCAGGTGTATTAATAAATCTGCACTTCTAGCAACTGCATTTAACATATTCTGTAACAAGGTTTGAAGTTCAAAGCCACAAAACGCCTCAAATGCACAATACCCTTACATGTATAAAAGCACCATACATGATACAGTAACAAGTACATGAAATGACAAACATTCAACAATGATCTATACTTCATTATGTTCAGAAAATCGCCATGTTACAAATCATAAATTGAACGAGCAAAGATGGTACTTATTTCCAAAGTACCTCGTCCTTAAGATAGGACATAACAGTAGTAGGTCACATTGCTGAAAATCATCTCCTACAAACCCTTGAGAGATCAATTGATCACAGAACCAGAAAGAAGAAGGGGAAAAAAAAACAACAACAAACAAAACAAAACATTTGAGTATACCAATAGTATAGTATTATTATTGTATAGTATCGCAGCAGCAAATGATTTATATATCACTTCCAAGAGGGTATCAAACTTAATAACAGGGTAAAGCAAACACTTAAAAAAAAAAGATGTCTCAGACCCAGAAAGAATTTAACTCATTTCATATCGAGGTAACTCTCAACCCATTTGGCTCTCCACAATTAAGAATTCATTTATAAGACTGTTCGTAGCTTACGAAAGACTAGGTGCAACACCACCAGCCCTTACATCATAAAGAAAGCAACTTCTGTTGATAGAAATCAGAGATTCCAAAGACTGAGCTGCGGAATTACTATATACGGAAGAAGCCAGGGAGCATAACGAAGATATCCTAGCTAAAAAATGTAATACATCTATGTTGTGTTCCTGAATTTCAAGAATCCTCTATGACCAAAGATATTGTCTGTTGAGAGCCAGAAGGGTGTTACTGCATCTTAAAGATGTTCCGTTGAGAACCAGAAAGGCGCTATTGCTGTACAAAGTCAATGGTAATAGCGTCCCTTCTGGTTCTCAACACAATATTTTGATCTGTAATAGCGCCCTTCTGGTTCTCAGCCGACGATATGTAATATGATGCCTTATATTTGAAGATTTCTATTTCAAAAGGGACTAAATCCATTTTCTATGAAAACTGAGTTGGTGATATCAGACCATTGTCATGTCTTCATACAAAAGTTTTGAACTCAATTTCGAAATAACATGATTAGAAAATTTACCTTCTAATTTCACTTTACCATAGATGCCTGTACAAAATACTGTAAACAAATGCATTTTCTCTGAAGTTACAAAAGAGGATTTAGTCCCTTTTGGAACAAAAGTCTTCATTTATAATTGATGAGTGAAGAAAAATCCTGCCTGGGATGCTTATGTATACTATGCATGTTTGATTGAGTTACACCAAAGCAATATGCACATGATCTCCCAGTGAAACAATGTAAGGAATTTAGGTGAACATGCCTATCTACCAGAATTGAAATCATGTACAAATGTTGAAAGAAGAGTCCAATTGTCATGTACATGGATAGCAATCCGATATCATCTTTCTCAATCCTAAAATATCTTGGTTACGTGATGATGCATGGCATAGGGAGAAGAGTTATATGTAACCCTATTGAGTATGTAAACTGTTTTTTCCTGTATTGCACTAGGGGAATGAGAGAATTAGGTTTCAATCCACTTGGTCTAAACCCATTTGGTCTACAAACAGTTTGGTCTAATTTCCGCCTGGTCTAATACATACTTGGTCTAATTCTAAATTGATGTAATGGCCACTGGGTCTACTTGCCAATTCGTCTTATAACCAAATTGTGTAACTGTATTTTCATCTAATTCCTAAGTGAGATTTGGCCTATAACCAGTTTGTTACAAGAATCGACTAAGTGGTGTTAAACCAAGTGGAGATCAGGGGGGCATTTCATCAAAGGACTTGTCGGATATTTTATCCGACAAATTTGCTCTCAGCCAATCAGATGCAAGCATTTCAGTAGCTTATAACAGTTTGTCGGATAAAATGTCCGACAAGTCCCTTGATGAAATGCTCCCCAGATGACATGGACATTAAACAAATTGGGAATGAGGCGAAATGGTAAATGGGTGAAGCAGCAATTAGACCGATAGGCCATTTGACGAACTGGTCAGAGATGAAATGGAATTAGACCTTGTGGGATAAGACCAAACAGGCCTTATTAGTCAAAATGGGTTTAGACCAAGTGGCAATTCACTGATAATACAGTAGTCGACAGGGTAATTCTAATCAGAAGCAGCCTGGGGTCGATGAAAGTGTCTGTGTGACTATGAGAAGTATAAAGAATGTCTCTGGGACGCATGGCGCTACAGAATGTATCGGTATTCCATTCCAGAGCGAATTGTAAGAGATATATGCTTTATCATCATAGCTCAAAAAGTAAATGAAGGGGTCCCATAGATTAGAAATCCTATTCTTTATTGAATCTTGACATAAACGTCCCGGTCAGAGTTCTCTCTGAATGAATTCTCAGTCAACGGATCGTATTTCACTATGAACACACAATGCAAAGACAGTTCCTGTGTGTGGTACAAATGAGCTTGAACAGAGAGGATATATTGCTTCTTGAGGGCCCAGGGCTGATCACATTTTCCCCGGGGACACACAATGTAAGCATGATGTAGTTCCCTTTGTTTATACAAATGAATGTGAACCGATAAAGGCATAAGACAAATGACATATTCCTTCTTGGTACACTGGGTGTCCAGGGCTGATTTCATTGGACCATCTTACGCTTTAACTCCTTACACATAGTGTAAAATGTAGGAGATATAATGAGCTGAAATATCAGAGCAGAGCTTCTACACCGCAGATACGCTCCCTCTCTCTCTCCAGCAGTTTACAAACACGAATCGTCAAAGAAGACATAGTGCAAAGATTTGGCATCAGATACTGGTCAATGATCTTCCCTTCCATCTCTTTCCATAGAAGCTGGGACCATAATGGTTTTCTTCAAGAGTAATCTTGAATAAAATCCACTCTCTTCTCCTTCTTCATCTCTGTCCAATAAGGCTCGTTGACATGGATACTATCTTCAAGGTTGCCTTCCTATTTATCTAACTTCTAAGTTGATTCATGATAAGCTCAGCCCATTTGGATGCAATCCACAAATCCCATCTTGAAAGGCCTCCACTCTCTGTTTCTCCTCTCAGGTGATTCCATACAGACACACTCCTTATCACCAAAGATCATCTCAATGGCTTTCCCTTTTCTGACATTAACTCCAAAGATTCTCAAGCTTTGTGGATGTCATCCACAACCCCATCTCTAAAGTCCTCCACTCGTTATTTCTCCTCCAAAGCGATCAAAGATCATCTTAATTACTTTCCCTTCTCTCAATCTCCTTTCTGTTAACTCCAAACAAGCTCAGTCCAAGTGGATGCAATCCACAAACCCATCTCGAAAGTCTTCCACTCTCTTTCTCCTCTCAGTCGATTCCAAATGTGCTTGTTTCTTCCACAGCGATAACCAGTTTCTCCATAAGCATAGCATAGGTTGGATAGGCAGGTAGGTCTAGTCGGTTAAAGCATGTGTGAGCTCTGCAAAACACAACAAGGAAAGAAAGCTGTTTACTACTTAGTTCTATGAATTTAACTTATCCAAAAGGAAGTTCCACACTGAAGGAAAATTGGTTTTGAAAATGAAGAAGTAAAAATAAAACCAGTTACTGAAACTGAGAAGATTTAAGAAAAATTTGATAGTGGATCTGCAATTTAAAGAAATTTTTGTGAATATAACCACTTTTACAGTAAATAAATTGAGATTAAAACAAGCACAAACCTTGGCAAAAAGGAGTTCTTTCCCCACTTCTCGATGCAGAACTTCCTGGGACCGTTGCTTCCCCTGAGAGCAGCAAAACCCTCGTATGGAATACTTGATGTTCCCGTCACAAACTGGAGAAGACGAAGCCGCCTCTCATTGTCAAACCGCTCCACAGCCATCCAGAACCAGTTGATCACATGATGCTTGTCATGGAAACCTGGAAAACAATCCATTACAAAATGTTTTTAGAGTTACAAAATGTAATCATATGGTAATTTGAGTAAATTGGGTTTTGGTACACCTTATCAGGACAACACCCCCTACAGTCCCGGTGGCAGACCCCAATTATATGCTCGTAAAGTCGTAAAAGCTTTTGAATTCGTAACGGCTACGGAAGCCGTGCGCTGAGTGTAGAGCAAAAATCGTCCAAAATTCACCTGCTTATATCTCTCTTTCTTGATCACCAAAGTTCATGATACTCTCAGAGAACTTAAAGAATGATAATATTAAGCACCATATCAAATATCATTGAAAATGGTTGTGTATTTTTGGAAATACGGGTATATTTCTGTTTTTCGAGAGAGGTTTCATTTTTTCCCGACACAAGTCTCGGACGAAATGAAAACGAAAACAAAAGACATGATACTGCACAGTACACACCAGTCTCACTTCATGCGCATTTTGGTGTTTGGGCAATCAGTAGTTTTGTCTAAATCGTCCTTCAAATGTTGAGTATTTCGCTGGAAAAACTCTGGAAACTGCATCTATCAACGACAAACCGCTTATTTGCGCATGCGCATTTCCGCACCTCACTTCCGGGTTTGCCGAAAAACACTCGCCAATATCCATGAGAAACCTGCTGCGATGACCCTACTGCAAGTTTTAAGCACAGTAAACCACTATATTTTGTTATAATCCTCAATTATTTTTCCATGAATTAGTTCTATATTTGACATTTGTCATTTTCATTGCTCGATTTCAACGTTTTCTTGCCATTGACCGCTGGGAGAAGAGCGGAATATTTTTTCGTGGGGCTATACTATAGCGGTCAAAATATGCCTACATCACGAACCACAGTGTGTGGGACCACAATGTAACTTGATGGAGGGTTTTTTTGAATGACTTTGATACGGATTTTTCCCGACATAACCGTGGGACAACATATTATGAAAAGATATTTCGTACAGTATTTCGATTTGATATGCTTTGTATCATATCAAAGTTTCGTTCTTGGGCAATTTCAAGAAAGGTGAAAAATAATCAACTTTTTTACCGATTTCTGGGTTTTTTTCGGGGTGCTCCCGAAAAGGCCTATTTTTCACAATTTATAACTGATTTCAACCATAATTAACATCATGAGAGGTTAAAATGACTCTTTATTGTGAAATAGTCGTTGGATTTGTTTCATTTGGTGGTTTTAAAGGCGAGATATCGCAGTTCGCCCTAGACAAATTGTAGCGGTTTTTCCGTGCAAAACTTGTTTTCTTTATGCAAATTAGGCAGACCCGGCGATAGGTTTCTCGGAGTTAATTGGGGTGTAACCCCGAGACTGCCCTAGACAATTATCCCCTAGGACAACTACCCCGTTGAAACAGGGTTAGAGTTAGGTGTAGAGTTAGGAGGTTGGGAATAATTGTCCTAGAACCTATTTATACCATTGAAGAAAGACATACCTGCCAACATTGTGTGTCCAAATATAGGGACAAAGTGGGAATACAAATTTTAAAAATAGGGACAATTCTGTATGTCCTATAGATTACTGTACATAGATTTTTCAAAAAACAGGGACAAAGGGTTGTAAATGATGATAAATGCTCATTCTTTTCCCCTAAAATAGGGACTGTCCCTACTAAATAGGGACAGTTGGCAAGTATGGAAAGAAAACCCCATACCAATATATATATTAACATAGAGAAAACTGGAAGCCAAGTAAACTAAAATATAGTAATGCTATAGAGACAACTCATGAGTCTTGAGTAACTATACAATTGACAGGAATATACCATTTCAAAGCTGTGTTGGTTTCATGCACATACGTCCAAGGAAAGTGTTGATAAAAAAAAGACGAAAAAAAAGTATAGGAATTTCCTTCTCCTTTATTTGGCAGGAATTCTTCCTTTAAAAAGCTTTCTACTTCTGATTTTAATCCGCCATGTACATATAAATTATTTTAAGGGATGTTTGTTGCTCACCTCCTCTGTACTCTGTATTTCTCCTCCAATCAGCAACATCAATCTCAGCGGTACCAGCGATCACCAGCTCCAACTCCCTTGCATCAAACACTGATACCAGTCTAGAGTCAACAACCTACAATAATTAACAATTAAAGGCATGTTAGTAAATTCCACCTCTTCTTGAAAAGATTTGCATATATAGATCACTAAAGGACACTAGAAAAGATAAACATTCTCATCAAAAGATATATATACGTATTAGTCTACATCTTTTCACTCAGGTTCATTTTCTCGTTATGCACTAGATCTACATGTATTTACTCATTTCTTTCAATTTTTCACTGCTACAGTTCAAAACCCTACCATGGTCCACATACATGTACATGTATCTATCAGCAAGCATCAATCTACATTTTCCACTCTCAACCCAAGCTGAATTAAATGGATACTCAGAGGAAGAAAGTCCTTGTGTAATAGATTTGTCATCAGGAATGCTTGAAATGAACAGGCACCTGGGGGTTTGTTCCACTTAAACTCCAAGTGCATATTGTGTTTAATGCACACTCACAGTCACAGACTTCTCAATAACATGCATCCAGTGAACATGATTTGCACAATGAAGTGATTCTTAGTATATTGCATGCAACTAGAAAATTGAGTGCATAGGTAAGTCATGTGTAACTCTTTGTGAAACATGTCCCGGTACACATGGGCTGCTAGACTTGAGCTTTAAACTTCCCGAAATTCAAAATTCAAATGGTTGCATTATGCCCCTGTAGCAGATCCGGCCTTAGGTCACACAATTGAAAGTATCAGCCCATGACCAAACATAGCACAGCCACTATTGTCCCCAGACATTTGGGCTTGCATAATCTCTTTAAACTGCAAATCCTGTATCTGTGCCTGTGCCCATATGTTTTGAGCCCTGGTTTCAAGCATTTGAACTAACAATATTCAGCTTTTCATATCTAGGGAGGCTTTATAAACCAAATTATTGTTTTATGATCCATACTAACCTCATAGAAGCCTCTAACCAAGCTTTCCGTCTGTTCCGACACTCCTCTCTCAATCCGCCATCGTACCATCTTCTCAATATATTCCTTCTTGTTCTTCTCCGTCACTCATTCAATCACTCTATCACTCAATCAATGTTTATTACTAACCTCATAGAAACCTCTAACCAAGCTCTCCGTCTGTTCTGACACTCCTCTCTCTATCCGCCATCGTACCATCTTCTCAATATACTCCTTCTTGTTCTTCTCCGTCACTGCAATGTTCTTCCCATTGGGCTTTAGCTCCCTCTCTGTCAGCTGTAAGACAATATAAAAATTTATGTATCAGATGTAAATAAAATGTATTGTCCACGTGTGGATAGTTGCAAAATAAACAGATGACTTTCACTTTTACCAAAAATGTATGCTGATTGAACCAATTAGAACTGCAATACATGACTTACTTGTGATTTCAAGAGCTACATATATTTGTTATGTCGAATTTTTTATGTTATATTTATATGAATGGATATCCAGCACAGAATAAACTTTTGGCATCACTTATGTTTCAGCTATAAAGTACCATCTTCTAAAAGAAAAAAAAAGCCTCCAAGTTATAAAATTTGCAGAATGCTGCTCAGTAAACTACGGTAGTCGGCACACAAAGTATTGATATTACAGGACGCATTTAAACCACTGAAAGGAACGTATGAGATCACTACGGAAACCTTTCAGTTCAAACCAAAGAACCCTTGGTGACCACTACCGATGTGTTGGCTTAGTGGATAGAGCATCCTCATAATCGTGGGATGGGAGTTGCTGCTTCCATGTTTCGTGTTCAACAAGAAAGTGACAGAGCAACGTCATTCTACATGTAGTGCTGCTCAGTGGCTGCCAACACACGATGAACTGGCCAAAAATAATTTCTGTTTCACAATTGTTTCTGACAATAAAATGTTAAGCTTTTTTAATTACTCTGTACCCTTGATGACCACATGAAGTGACCACTACTCACCTGTCCAAAGACCTCTTCATCCGCCGTGAAGGTCAGATCCAGCTGGTCAGTGATATCATTGTCCTTGACCCATAGCAGACTGCGATAGAACTCACTGTCCAGAGACTCCAAGTCAGTTAGGCTACAGAGCTGCCTCAGGAGGGCTTTGTAGAACGGCCGGGTGAAGAAGGCATCCAGGAGGAAGTGGTGGATGATTGCCAAGCCGATCACGCGCCCGCAGAATCGGAACCTACAGGGAAGACAACAATTAAACAATTTATTATAGTAAATAGTGTCAGCATATCAGGAAGGCTGACCTCAAACAAAGAATGAATGATTAGAAAGCCAGGGTTGCTTCTGACAAAATTCGGTAAGGGTGTTTTCAACCAAACTTTTTAAAAACATGGGTGCTCAGTCATCCATGACAGTACAGGTATCATTAATGTATCAATGGATAGAGTATGAGTTACCCTTTGTCATAACATGAAAATTAGAGATACATAAGTTTAATCTACAATCTTAATATGAGGCTCTCAAATTTGGGTTTAATTTTATTGCAAAACCCTCTCATTTGCAGCCACCAGTTCATAATATTGCGATGCACATAGGGGATCAAACGAGACAGGCTCTTTTCATCATTTTCTCGCTAGATTTAATACAGGCTTATTGAAATAAAATGTCAAAAGTTCTCTTTTTTCCTCACCATTCTAGGTAGTTATCGACGAAGGCTGACATAGGACTGATCTGTACGGTGTAGGTATCGATGGCTGAATACTCGAACAGTCCATAGTACGGGTTAAACAGCTCCCTCGATAGAAGGAAGAAGAACTCTCGAGACGGGCCACCATAGTCCAATCTGAACAGATAAGTAAAAACATAATAGTAATGATACCATTTTCTTATAGAGCACTTTACTTGTTAAGACCAAAGCGCTCACAGTTTATTATTACCCCAGTCACTGGATTCATTTCACGATCCCACGCTTTCATTATATTCAATTATTCTCTGATTAAGGGACAGAGTAGACAAACTGTTTCCAAAAATCTGAAATTGACAAGAAAAAAATAGACAGGTGGCCTTTTTTGACTGATTGAACGCTATTGGATATAATTTTTTAAGGAAATAAATTCCAGTAGCAACAACAGAATGCACACTAAATACAGGTTGCGATTATTGAAAAAAAAAACAAACAAACAAACAAGTATTCATTTATGGGTGAGCTAGCAAAGGGCTTACAACTTGAAACCCTATCTGACAAACTTGGTAGTGAGGAATAATGCCTTATAACAAATTTTGAACTGGTGCATTGGGACTGAGCTCTTAACACTTCTTCACTTTACCTTGTTTTCTTTTCGTAGCAGAGGGGGTAAATTTAAGTTCATTTACCACCAACAAAAAGTAACAATGTATGACAAATTGTTTTAAGTTATAAGGAGACTTATTTAAAAAAAGAAGAAGACTAAACATCCATATGGTAATGGCTATATGTGGGACTTACCCTTCTTCTCCAGCAAAGCAGATAAAGAGCTTGCACTTCTGAATGTCCTTCTTGTTGATAGCCATGATCTTACCAAAGGCATCCTCCAGGAGATGGTCTCTTCTGATTGTTAGTCTACAGGAGGCAAGAGATAAGACAAGGATTAATGATGGTGGAACATATATTCTGGATTTGATTAGATATTTCTGATAAATACAGATAACTCTGCCTAAGTCGAATCTCTAGGGACCATAGAAATCTGTTCGACTTATGAGATATTTGATTTATGAGAGGTGACTAACACGTCTGGTATAATCTGGACAGAAAAACTGCTTCAACATCACCATCATCATCATCCTCCTCATCATCATCATCACCAAGAGTGATCTGTCTTGGGATAGGTTTATCAAAAAACATAATTGAACATATTTAAATTTGCAGATTGCAGATCTAGTTGATTGTTGTTCATTGAAAATTGTGCATATCTTCTTTCTGTACCCCTTGTCACTGTGAAATGTACGAAATTGGCACGTCACAAATATTTCCACTTTTACAGTAGTGTACGAAATTGACCACAGAGCAAAACCAATTATTGTACAGTGACTCCATATGGGGAAATCAAAATTCAGTCTTTCAAAGTTCTGCAAAAAAATTAACTTTAGTAAAGAGATATTTTATCAATAAATGAATTGAGTAATTTTTTTAGATGGGACATCATGACAAGGAATTGGGGTGGGTTTTGTTCTTGTTTAGATCGAGATTGACCTACTTTAATTTAGTTGGTCCCTGGCCAAATCCCTTGGCTTCCAGCTTCCTGTAGAAGTTCCTCAGCTTTGCATCAAAGTCTCGCTTGTACGGGGCCGGTGCTCTGGCATTGGCACGACCAACAACTGAAAGAAGAAGCGTGAATAATAGATGAGCATGTCCGTCATCACCACAATCATCATACTCGTAATCATAAGCATCACCATCATCATCATCCTAATCATCACCACTATTACCACCAGCACCACCACCACCACCAATGCCATCCTCATCATCATCACCACTATTGCTATCATTATCATCACCATAACCATTATCATCATCTAACATTACTATCAATACCACCAGTGCTACATGTATCATCATCATCACCATCAACATCATCATCATCATCATCATCATCATCATCATCATCATCATCATCATCATCAACATCATTATCATCAACATCACCATCATCATCATCATAATCATCATCATCATCAACATCACCATCATCACCATCATCATCACCACCCCCACCACCACCACAACCACCACCAACAACACCCCCATCCCCACCACCACCTATCCATACCTGGTGATGAATGCCGTGAGTGTTGAGGTGAGTTCTGTGGTGATATTGCTTGTGCTAATGTACATCTCAAGGCACCATCATATATATCACAAACATCATCACCACCACCATCATCAACATCATCTTCATCATTGCCATGAGAATCATAAGCATTATTTACATAAATATGACTGTACTATTACATGTATTACTATCACCTCCAAGACCACCAACATCATTCTCATCACTACCATCATCACCACCATCATCTCCCTACCACCACCACCATCATCATCCCTACCACCATCATCATCATCATCATCATCATCATCCCTATCACCATCACCATCATCATCATCCCTACCACCACCACCATCATCATCATCCCTACCACCACCACCACCACCATCCCTACCACCACCACCATCATCATCATCCCTACCACCACCACCATCATCATCATCATCCCTACCACCACCACCATCATCATCATCCCTACCATCACCATCATCTTCCTCCTCCATCCTTAGCTATCCTTACCCGGTGATGAATGCGGTGAGTGTTGAGGTGAGTTCTGTGGTGATATTGCTTGTGCTAATGTAGATCTCAAGGCAGCTGCTTGTTGAGGGTTAGGCATGTAGCTCATGATGTTCTCCTCAAATAAACTGAAAATAATAAGGTTGACACAAAGGTTAGGGTTTAGGAAAAACACCCCTAAGAATGTTTGTTTGCCATTGTTTGACACAACTCAAAAGGATGGTCGGTAGATCAGGATTTTTTTAACACATGAATTTTACAATTTTGAATGTGAGCAGAAATTAAGAAAATTGAGACAAAATTTTTATTGACTTTTCCAAAAATTGTTTTAGCTACAAACCAATAAGTTTGGGATTCAAAATGTTGAGAAAGTTGTAGAGAGAGAAATTGGAGGAAAATTTTAATTCAAAGAAGGTTAAACAAACAATTATTATTATTATAATTTTTTTTTTTTTTTGGGGGGGGGGTGGGGCCTTTGCTAGGTTTAGGGATAGGGTTATGTATAGTTTTTAGTCCCAGGCTGAAATTAGTCTTCAATTAGATTTAGGGATAGAATTGTTGCCTGAGCAAATATTATATACCAAAACATTTATTACACATTTACTGCTGCATACATGTAGTTTCACTTTCACATATTTACATTGTGACATGACAAAAGAAAATTAAACTCACCTTAATAACATTATTAATTCCATGTCGTTGGAGAGGTTTTCTAGGGCTTCAATACCATCTTTCCTGATTTGTGCAAGCTTGTCTCTGTATTGGGAGAAATCGAGAAGATGATTAGATTACAAATTATTCTCTTCATATTTGCTAGTAAGACAATCAGCAATAACATGAGAGAATTTTTAATTACTATATTATAAACTGGAAGTGTGATTTTGGAATTGTATCTAAAATAACTATTATGAACCTCTCAACTGTTAGAGTGTTGAAATTCAGTCATGAAAGCTGTAGTAGGATTTAGATTATGAAAAGTCATCTTTTGCACCAGCTGTCTCTTTAATTTTAGACATACAATTCCATTGCTACTATCAATAATATAATAAAGGGTACATGTTCTACTCAACAGGATTCTTTGAGAAAGCTTCCGTTTTGAAAATTACAGCTCCTGATTATCTGCCGTACTTCAATAGATTTACAATATAATTTTCAACAGGTTGAAGAATTACGGCAGCAACCAGAGATGGAAACCCTACGGGAATTTTTTTTTTACAACATTAGAATATATAACATAAATATTGCAAATAGTTAAAACAGCTGAAACACATGTCTTGGTCACAAGAGAAAGAAATCTATTTATATGAATGCATTCCCCAAATTGATCAAAAAGGTTATTATTCATATTTTCTCTCATGAGAAATCATTTGGTTCAGCTGTTTCAAATATTTGCGCTATTCATGTTCTAATTTCTTATGTTATAATCAATCAATAAGATTGGCATCTCTTGAGTAATATGCAATATAAAAGCACTGTTTTAGTAGTCACATTGTCATCATAAATAAAGGACATAATATCATTGGCTGGTTGATTATCCCTTGTTGTCTTACTTTAATTTTTGATTAGCACCAAGAGCGGCTTGTCTCTCCGCAAGAATGTCCATAATGTTAGGTTGCCGTAGAAACGCTATCACCTTCTCATTGTATGCTGGAAGTGAAAGAAAATAGATATGAATCAATGCAAAGTTAACAAAATGGAGAGGATGTAGTTCAGTGTGTGTGTGTGAATCTACACACACTGAACATCGAGATATAATAGTTCTGCCAGTTAATTAAACATTCTAAATGGCTTTTAAAAAAAAAAGAAGCAGATTCCAAGTTCAAAACATTCAGTACAAAAATACAAAGCATGATTTCAAATTTGATCCAAAGTCAGATTTACATGTGGAAAGTCATGAAGATGCACTTTTTCTACCAAAAAGTGAAATTTCTAGCACTAATAAGATTTTTAACATTAACCCTAGAGCAAACACTACATCAAACCTAACTTTAAACCTCTCTATGTTAAAAATAAAAAACCAGAGGGCAATCCATAAGTATTTAGTCCAACCCCTATACATGTATGAAGGACCTTTCAGAAATAATTTGCCTTTGCTCACCAGTTTATATGAAAAGGTACAATGCTCTCATATCATCATGACATGATTAGCTCTTGAAGTGAAGTAAAAACTGCAAAAATGGGGCTCGGATGTATAAAACCATTAATTAGTTTGAGGACTTGACCTAAAATCGTATCAGGACAATTACCCCTTGGACAATTCCCCCCAAGACAACTACCCCTCAAAAATAGGGTTAGGGTTAGGTGTTGAGTTAGGGGGTAAATATTTAATGGAGGGTAGTTGTCTAGGGGTTAATTGTCCAGGGTGAGTTGTCCTAGAACCTAGAACCCTAAAACAAAGGTTTGCCAGAGCTAAGGAACAATGCACCTTAGAATATAACTTAAACCTGCATAAGATAAAGTTATAAAGATCAACAGGAGGGGATAGTTCTTACCCATAGGCACTTCTTCCGATCTTGATGACCCCCCTCGTAGGGTCTCTACAGGTCTAGGGACAACAGGAGGGGGTCCTGTTGAAGCCCGGCTACCTCTGGAGTTATGGGCTGCTTGCTGTAACAAGAACATCACAATTAACAAGTTAGAAATCAAATATTAGCTCAAGTTATGATGATGATGATGGAAAAATAATGTCGTACAGGATCACAAGATGTTCACAATGAGTGTGTGGAACCTAACTGAAAACAAATGATAACTGCAAATTGATTTGGGTAGCGAATATATGCCAGTAATAGCTGAGTTATGAGCAAATAATAACAATTTAAAGTTCAGACAGGACACACATGGAAGTTTAAAATAATACTAAAAACAATTCCTTCCACCAAAATTTAAGATCCTTGCCCAAATGACATTATGTGGATTTAGCATATACATTTTTAACTACTTTTGATCGTCATCTTGATTCCCCCTAAATCTCTTGAATCCTCTTTCACTTACAATTGCATAGGTACTGTTTGTCAGCTCATCCTCTCCTTCGCTCCGACTCCTAATCCTGCCTCTAGGGGGCGCAAGCATGGCTCCGGATGTATCTACGATGTTAAGAGGAAGACGAGGGTCGATGAAACTGGTGGCTCGGTTGCTGTGATCGATGAAGAAATCCTGCAAAAAAAAAAAGAAGAAAAAAAAAGAAGAAGATGGTTTAGATCTCAGATAGATAATACATTTACATGTACTTGAATGTGTTGTCACACTATAGCTATGGTAATTGTGGCACTGAAGCCCTGAACTCTTCACTTATTCATTAGTGAAGGACCTATTACACTAAAACAAGAAAAACCATGAGAAACTATTACAAAAATTTTGCACAAAGGTAAAGTGTCATCAACATTATGCTCGTGAACCTACATTATGCCACAGCGCAAAATTAACATCATTATGGAGTAACCCATGTTCAGTATATCAAGGTACATGTAATTGTTTGATCCAAGTCAGATCATATAGACAAACTGAATGGTACCATTTTAATTTTGTCGCTATTACCTTGCCCGACTTATCCTTCTTGGTCTCCCATCCCCTTGGGAGATCCATTTGGGGATCGGCGAAAGAGTTGAGCAGAGCCACCAAGTCACGATTGTGCTGGTAATCGGCAAACTTTCCGGGATCTCGTCGGATCCTATTCACCATATGCTTCACAGACGAGTTCTTTTGGAATGTGTTTTTAGCATCCTGTAAAAATGAGAAGAGTTAAGTATAAAATTAATGTTATTACAAAACAGTGACTGAACATTCATTTGTATAGAAGGGGCATTATTAATTTGTACTTTTTGAAGGAGTAGAGTGTATTCAAGCATCAATAGCGCAGAACAATATTCATATTCTAAACTATTCATAAAATCAATTTATTAACTTTTCAAATCACTGTACGATTAGAACGATTCCATTTTCCATCAACAACTAAATTTTTTATTTTTAATTGTAACTCCTGATGAAGACGCAGGTTGTTGGCATTGAATATCTGAAAAAAACCCCAATGAACTAATTGGCCAAAAATACATGTAATGCATTAAATGTTTACTATCTTCTTACACATTTAATTGTAAGGATAAATGTCGGAGTCTAGTGGTCATAACAATTGACATTGGCAAAGGTCGTGAGTGTGATTCCCGGCACAGGCACTTTAATACATGTATACCCTTTGGCAAGGCATTCTATTTACATATGCTTCATTCAACTCAGGTGTAAATGGGTATCAGGGAGGATAAATTCCATATAGCATCTGTAAAATGTACGGCAGCTGGAATTTAAGCTGACGAACGGGGTAATAATACTGTAAAGCATTTTGAGCATTATGGGAAAAGCATATTATACAATTTAAATATTATTATTATTATTTTATTATGTATCAAAAAATTGAAGTAAACCTGTGTGGTTAACTCACCATGTTTGAATGCAGGAAGTTAAAGAAGTCTGGCCTGGTGATGAATAGAACCGCCGGCGACTCCATAAGGGACTGGTGATTCCTTGGGTTCTGTACTTGTGGTATGCTCTCTGAAGAACCTATATGGTGAGAAAGGAGAACATTCTCAGGATAGATCCCATAGATACTCATAATGCCTGCGGGGCAATGCAATCACTAATCCAGAAGTGTGCCGACACATTGATTTGCGGAGGGTCGATACCGTCTAGTGAGCCCTTGAAAATCACAATCTCACGGAAGATTATAGCCCTGTGCTTATGAATTTATCCAATAAAATCCAGTACATGTGCTTCTATCGTATCACGATTCAACATTGTTATTAATGTGGAACATGATGAGTAAGACAATGCGCAACCCAACATCAAGATACCATTGTGTTATTATGGACAGCGATTCCCAAGGAGCATTCTGCAAATCACATCACGATTCAACCCACAAAAGATCAACATGATGAGCTACAAAGTTGGTATGATAATCAGTTCTTGCATCCCGATATTGCAAATGTCCACTTTGATTGCCTAACAGTATTCTGCAATCATATTACATGATTCACTTTTAATGACCGACACAACAATCTGCAAAGTGAGTTCGATCATCACGTCCAACATCAAGACAATGCCACATGTATTGTTGTCTACAGCAATGCAATTGCAAATCATGTTAAAAATAAACGACTGAAGTTGCAAAGTCTGTCCAATAATCAGCTTCAACTTCTAGAGAATATCAAATGCATTGTTGTCTACACCAATTGCCCAACAGCGGTCTGCGATCAGATCATGATTGCAACTCAGGTTAACAATGGTCGACAGGGCAAGCTACAAAGTCAGTCCAATAATCAGCTCCAATCAACATTCAGAAAATCCTATTGTTTACAGCGATAACCTAACAGCATTCGGCAATCACACAATGATTCAACTTGTACGGAAAATGTGCGACAAGACGAGCTACAAACTGATATCAGCTCGAACATCCAGAGAATGCTATTGTCTAGAGCGATAGCCTAGCTAACAGGCAGGCTGCAGTTGCTCTGTACACACAACCAGTTACTTCCTGTTCCCTGTCATAGACACTAATGAAGGAAGACAGATGATCAACCTGGCGCACTTTACCACAACGTTGATGTTTCTCGATCGAATAATGACAGCTGATACCTGTTTGTCAGTGAAATGAATAGCTTGCCTGACATACCACAAGGATACATGGTGTGTTGAGAGCTAGATAGACGTTTTAACAATAAGTTAACGCTGTTATGGCACTACATAAACAGATGACACATGAATATTCTAGTTCATGTAACATGAAACATGAACATGCCCTGTTTACATTCATACATACTGCCGTCGCATGACAAAAGGAAGCAACTCTTAAAAAAAAAAAAAAAAGAAGACATTTTCTGTAAAAGAGCAAAATGTATCTGTCATTTACATTTACGTCAATGGAATCTTGAGATGTCTTAGGTTACATATCTTCAAGCTGGATAAACTTTTGAATATGAAACTTGGCAAGAAGGAAGTTGGCACTAAATGAAATATGAAAACATACAAAACTCAAAATTGGTTGATATGTCACTTACTTCCTTTTGTCTTGGGACGGCAGCATACATGAAACATACATATTGACTGGGTAACATCATACAGGGCTCATACATGTACATTATATACATGTAAAGGACCTTCATGTATTCACATCATGGAATGCTTGTATTCACTTTATCATACTTTAATTACTCAAAGTCAAAATGATTCCTTTATTTACATGGATTCATACATAAACTTTATCTACTTTTTACATATTTTCTTAACAAAAGCCTGATCAAGAAAATGCCACATGCATGAATGCATAAAAACTGAACTGTTTACAAGAATATGCTGCATGTTAATGTAAACATTGAACAAGACATCAGGGCTCGAGATCTGTAAAACTATCGATTGCAAATAACATTAAAAAAATGGTAATGGCCAATCAAAATCTGTTTTGCATGCATTTTTGTTCAAAAGACTGATGAATAACCGTTTAGAAATATTCTTTCAAATTAGCAATTGCTTGCAAACCTTTGTGAAGTGCATCCCTGTTTCGGCTATCTTTTATTTCTCTAACTTAAAGGGATGTAGTAACATTGAATGATATTCAAATCACATTTATTCGATTTAGCTTTATATTTTGCCAACATAATTATAAACACTTAGGTCAGTCTGGTATCTCTTCAAAATTGCAAGCTAATTGCTTGCTTTACCTTCGAGATATCAATGATTTCATACTCAAAATTTATAAACCAACAACGGATGGTTTATGAAACCATGTGCTTTTCCACACACCCATTTCCTGTTGTAAAGTCCCCCGTCTGTAGCGGCCTGGTGAGCTATCAGCAGAGGGTACTGGTGTTCGGCTGTTTGCTTGGCATTGTCTGTTACAATGTTTTATTTAAAGGTAGTAAATGACTTCCATTTGATCTGAAACTTTCAGTAGTTTGTTTTTACTGTTGGAACAATATAATTTTATTAATCTTGATATAATTGCTCTTGTTTTTGAAAGCTACTAAATCCCTTTAATAATAATTATAAATACATGAGATAACTAAAGCGTCATCATCCATCTTGATGAAAATCTCAAGGCTTTTAATTCTCACGTCTCGAAATACATGCACGCAAATTGGGCCCTTAATGTGATGTCACTCCTCCGCATTCATCCTAAGAGATTGGTCAAAAAGAGAGTACTCAACTATGCATTAATCACTGTGTTTCTCTTTTAAAGTGATTGCAAAGCTTAATTAAGCAATACAGTTTTCCTGAGGTGACATCATGTAGTTCTACTGATTAATCCTTATTCTTCCCTGCGCTTTGGATTCATTGTTCAGTTACATATTTCTTTAATTACCCAATTCTCACTCACGGTGCATGTCATAGGGAAAATGATTTGTTGACCCACAAGGTAAATTAGGCATCTTACATTGTATGATCATAAACATTGGTGGTGCATGTACAATGTATTATGAAACGCAAGAATTAATTGCACTTTCTAAGAGAGGAAGAGTCTACTTACTGGATGCTGATGGGCCTTCGGAACTGTTTCTACTGCTGTCGTTGTCATCGCTTTGGAGAGTTCTCCTGATGCTCTGATACCTGCGAAGGTAATAAGGCAAAGACACATTGATCACCACTAACACAATCTAGGTCAGAGCAACAGAAATGGCAACCTCTGTGCTATGTTTAAATTATCCTTCCATGTTTTTATTGTGATCATGAAACACTATCCGTATATTCACCTTCAAAAAGACCACTACTCTCTTGAAAACTGCCAGCATTAATCTTCATATTGACCTCATGACAGTCATAGGTGTATATTGAGAGTTGCAAGTTCATTTCATTATATCCCCCAGAGGTTAATATTGACATTGCTTACAGGTAAACCACACGAATGGTCAAGGTCGTTGTTTGTTTTTCAGTGCTTTTTATGTTTTTTTTTTTAGTTGCTTTGATGTATAAAATTATCAAAACAAATAACTAACACATCTACTATTTATAAATCAATTTGTTTATTCTACAATTAATCAGTTTATTAGCACTTACATGTTACTTCATATCAAAGGGTTCATCAATGTCTACACTATATCAATCGATCAATAAATCTCTGATGCTTCAATCAATTTATTCTTGTGTTCTACCACACTATCGATCATACAACTATTTCTTCCATCCTTTCTTTCTATCAATCATTCCAGCTATAACTGCCTTCTATCAATCATTTCATCTATCTATATCTTCTTTCTCTCAATCAATCTATATTTAATTAAATCTATACATCTATGAACTATCACTCACTCACTCAATCAATTTATCCAACCTTCCAATTTGTCTTTCTATTTATCACTCCATCTACTATCGATCAATCAATCCGCCATCCATCTCTTCTTTCTACATATATCAAATCATTTCAATTATTCCTACATTCACAAATCAATCTATCAATCGTTCTGTTCCTACTTTTTTCAATCAATCAATCAATCAATCGATCACTCTAGATCCATCCATTCTTTCTTTCTATCAATCACTCCATCTCTTCCTACCTTCTATCAAGCTGTTGTCTGCTGTGTTCTGAAGCCCTGGTATCTCGTGGATGTCTACCGGTCTGGTTTCTTCCAGGTTTGGTCCAGGTAGTGGCTCTGCTGTGATGGTCTATATAGAACACTCGGCCGTACTGGTCTATTCTTGCTTCCCAATCTAAGAAACAATATCAAAGATGAAGAAATAATGTCAGGTGGGAATGTAATGATTAATGTCAGAATGAACTGAATAGAGAAGTATGAAAAGACTGAAAGAAGGAGAAACAAGGCACATGTGGAAAGAAAAGATCTGGGGGGCATTTCATCAAAGGAATTGTCAGACGTTTTATCTGACAAAATGTTATAAGCTACTGAAATGCTTGCATCTGATTGGCTGAGAGCAAATTTGTCGGATAAAACGTCCAACAAGTCCTTTAATGAAATGCCCCCCTGTTTAGTCTACAGACTGGAATTAAGTAGTACTTCTAGTATAATATTACTATCCACTGATAGGATAGAAGTGAAGAGGGCCATGAATAAAAATAATAATGCAAAATAGAGATATCAAGATATCAAGTCAGCAAAAATGTTCATTTCAACTGTAAGGCTACATTGTATTTACATGTACATGTACAGTGAATACATGTACATGTAGAAATGAAAACATCACAAAAGACACCACATTAGCCTTTGTGAAATTCCCCACAATTGTGGAAATAACGTAACGCAAAAAAAACCTCGCCTCATACAGTATCAGATCTCAGAAAGTGTGTGTACACCACTTGTATACACTTTCCATTCCAAAATCTTGTTGTTTACAAGCGTACTCTAATCATGGCAGACAAACAAAACAACTGTTCCTTTGACATCAGAATTTTCAGACACCTGCGTTCAGCATTCCTAACATGTTTATACAGTACTTCTAAAATCTGTTATGATTGGCAGTCAGCTAGGATTAAAAGTTTTCAACTACCCAAAAATAATATGATTTGCTGTTTTGATTAAGATATTTCTGAAAAGAAAAAATTATGAGCTTAAAACTTGAAAACTTAAAATTGTAGGTAAAAAAAAAACAACTAAAAAATAAAAAGTTAAAATCATAAAAACTTCTGTATTTCATCTTATTTCTTTGGTAAATTGGCAATTTTAAAATTTTTTTTTTTTTTTAATGTGACATGTCTAAAATCAATTATTTTCAACTATGTTTGAAATCATTATGAATGCAAAAATTGTTTGGAAAAAACACTGATTTTTATTGTGTCAAAACATCAATCTAAGGCTAATGGGAAGAGACTTACTATCTGGTAGCGGGTCTTCTTCCACAGGAAGTACGTATCTTTGGTAGGCGTTTCGGTGATTAGGGGTCAGCACAGGGGTCGTAGGTGACTCTGTACTTGAACTCTCAGAGGTCGCGCCTGGAATGGTCACTGCAAAGACAAGAAGATTAAAATTCATCAACAAACAATCCCAGTCATTTCATTCATTTATTTATTTGTCCACAAGTGTAATTACATCTGGATAATTAATTTGTTCACATTTTACTTTTGACTCATGATTTGAATACAAAGAATAGAATATATAGAAATAGTACAAACAAAATCAAAATTCCTGCACTTATAGAATTACACATCTTCCACTTGAGGTACATCGCAAATCTGTATTCTGTAGAAACTGACCATCACCCCTCATCCCTTTCACTTCTTTTTGTCTGTGCCCCCTAAACCGCACATTCCGACACAATCTTCGTCTAACAGACTAATATCAGTGACTGTTCTTCGTATTACCCATAGTCATACAAAGTACTAACAGGTTTTGGACAAACATGGTCAAGGAAAACTAGAGTACCGGTAGTCTTTACGAAGACACAATAGATTTTGAAAATGTGTCACATTAGAGTCTTTGCTTACAGACTACATCTACATGTAGTTGTGTTATTCCCAGGTGTCTGTGGTATGACCCTTATCGAGGTCAAATTTCCTACTGTTATCCATTACCAATAATATCATAACGGACGTTTGGAGCACAACAATGGTTAATTAAACTGATTAAAACAATGCACATTTTGGCCTTTCACGCACTGTTTCACATCATGCTTGATACAAGTGCATATACTGAACATGCATGGATATTCACGACTGAAAGCTCTCTGTAACTTCGTGACTGAAAGCTTTCTGTAACACCATGTTGATTATGAATATTCATGACGGAAAGCTTTCTGTCACACCATGTGGATTATAAATATTCATGACTGAAAGCTTTCTGTAACACCATGTGGATTATGAATATTCATGACTGAAAGCTTACTGTAACACCATGTGGATTATGAATATTCATGACTGAAAGCTTTCTGTAACACCATGTGGATTATGAATATTCATGACTGAAAGCTTTCTGTAACACCATGTGGATTATGAATATTCATGACTGAAAGCTTTCTGTAACACCATGTGGATTATGAATATTCATGACTGAAAGCTTTCTGTAACACATTTTGGATTATGAATATTCATGACAAAAAAGCTTTCTGTAACACCGTGTGGATTATGAATATTCATGACGGAAAGATTTCTGTCACACCATGTGGATTATGAATATTCATGACAAAAAAGCTTTCTGTATAACACCATGTGGATTATGAATATTCATGACAAAAAAGCTTTCTGTAACACCATGTGGATTATGAATATTCATGACTGAAAGCTTTCTGTAACACCATGTGGATTATGAATATTCATGACTGAAAGCTTTCTGTAACACCATGTGGATTATGAATATTCATGACTGAAAGCTTTCTGTCACACCATGTGGATTATGAATATTCATGACTGAAAGCTTTATGTAACACCATGTGGATTATGAATCTTACAGCTGAAAGTTTTCGGTACCATGTGGGTATGAATATTCATTACGGAAAGCTTCTGGTGTTACCATAGCATTCTTTCTACCAAAGCTTTCAACAGGGAATTTACTCACCAGACCATCACGGCACAAATGAGATTTCCACAATCAAATATTACCTACTGTATGCCTAAGTTGTTATTTTCGCAGTGGTTTTATTTTTGCGGATCTCTCGAGTTCATCTTTGCGAAAATTTCCACTTCAACACAAGTCTATTCATATTGATGAAAACATCACAAAAATTATGAAATTATCCACACGCGAATTTCCCAAAGTAGTACAAAATCACGAAAATATTGGCTTAGGCCTATACAGTTTATAAAATACACTTTGTATGTTTTGATTCGTTTAAATTTCACACCCAGTATCTGAATATAGCACTGATCCCTCCCTTTAAATTCTTATTTTAAAATGGCTGTCATTTTCATGTCACTTCGCTACACAACCCATCCAAGGCTATACAATATCAAGAACCCTCTCTGCCAAAAATCCAATTAAAACGGCATAATTGGACCTGAAATAGCCTTCCCATTCCAAATCAGACACAATTTGTTGCATCTTTCTCTTGTTATTTTCCCCATCACTATAATTAGGATATCCTTATTCCCCTTGACGAAGAGGCAAATTAAGCAAGGTCGTCAATTTCTGATGTTTAAAAAAAAAAAAGCTTACGTAGTCCTTGTTCTAATTTAATGTCTCCCACTAAAACATAATAATAACAAATTCCCAGAAGCTAATTTCACCATGGTCCATTGAGAATCGTTGTCCAATATATGTGACAGACCGGAGCAAAACATTAATTTATGACATTTTTTTTGTCAGGCTATCTCCTGAAATGTCCTTGATTATGAATGTTTGGTACTTTTTGATTAATCACAGTCATCCGTTGGTGGTAAATATACCGGTAATTTAATGCAGTAAGATTTTGAATGCATTACTGAAATTATGTATTGACAGCTGATAGTTGTTGACAAATCAGTATACATCACTTAGTAATTGTAATTTTTATTGGAGAATGTGAATCGCATACCACCCAAGAAAATGTTCCAGTTGTTCGTAAAGACATTCACAACGTTCCCAACGACTTTGTGAAACACACCGTGTTCATATATAAAAAGTTCATGTTCAAACAAAACTTTCACACTTATACAATTTACCAAAGATGTTGCTCACAGAAACATCTTTTCAGACAAATTCACACTTATACCAAATGAATATTCCTGCCATTATCATATCATTTTTTTTAAAGCAACTACTCTGCCACAACTTTGCAACAAAATCACTACCACATCTGCCACTTACCATGTAATCCAGCTGCAACTGTTCTAATCTAATCAATAACCTGTCTTCCTTGCCACACATCTTTTAATTGTTCCTACAAAACATCATTCTTCTCAGACACTCACACCAATATTCCCAGCAATTATCATTTACATTTTTTAAAACAACTACATGTAATCGGTCACAACTCCACAACAAAAACACAACCCAATCTGCCACTTACAATGTTATCCAGTGACAGCTTTAATCCCTTGTCTCTTTTGCTATATATCTCTGGCTCCTATAAAACATCAAACAACTTTCACACTTATACCTAGAATGAATATTCTTGGCCTTTATCATTTCCCCCTTTTTAAAGCAACTATTTTGCCACAACTCAGCAACAAAAACACTATTAAACTTGCCACTTACCATGTAAGCCTGCTGCAGCCGCTCTAATCCCTTGTCTCTTCTGCCACACTGCACTGTTCCTATGACTTGATCTTCTTCTTGTTCTAGTACCAGCTGGCGGTGCTGAGCTCTGGGTCCCCATGGGGGGTACCACGTCTTCCCTGCTTGTGGAAGCAGCTGAAGTCGTTGCAGCCGAACCCTGGGAAACGATAGCAGGATAGAGAGAGAGAGAGGGAGAGAGAGAGAGAGAGAGAGTGAAAACAATGGTACATGTATCATTAACCTGGGTTTTGGCCCACTAAAACTCGTAGTCACAACAATGCTTAGGTACTTTCATACTCACCGCCAGCCACATGAGGGCCATTATAGATCCAGTTTGAAACTTGATCTGATATCAATCTGATATATTACCATGGTTTTATTGAACGAGTTCATGTCGGGGTAATTGAACAGAAGTGAATTAGAAATAAAGGATTGTTAATTTTAATCTAAATCTAATATGTAGCAGTCAAGCAAACAAAATCTAGATTTGAATAGAAGTTATTATGACAAAATATTAAAAGGAAAGGATTGTTCAAATTTTTCCTTGAATATGTTAAAGTTGGGATCGTGAGTTTTCACTTGATATACTTTTGATATTAATGAAACCGAAAATAAAATTGATTTGACACCTACTTGAATCTATCCTGTACTCTCCTGATATATGCAAAACATGAAACCATTTGATTGAAGCAACCATTCTGATTGGTTTACAGTGCAACTATTATTCAAAAAGTCCATGCAACAATGATCCTAATTAAGTAATGCAACGAACTAAACATTTGTGTAGAAATTTGAAACAAAAATAGTATGACTTTTTTTTTTTTTACAAAAGACACTTGAAAACTGCATTGTGAAAGTGTATCACTAACATCTATCCTGAACTACTGTATTACAATGACATATTAAACATCAATCAAGGTAAAAATTGTAAAAAATGCAACAAAAACCCATGTTGCACTCTAATAAAAATAAATGGTGTTTGTGTTGGTATCTTTATTGAGAGTACAATGAATCATAACTTGTTTTACAAGCCTGTCTTTATCATATAAAAATAAAAAGAATAACAAAAAGAAAAAGTGGTCATAACTGCTGAATGCTGGAAATATGAGTTTTCTTTTTTGTCACCTGGGACTACATAAACATGTTTACTGAATATGAGCCATGAAATATTTTAGGATGACTTGGCCTACATTTCTCAGTATTACTGTGTCAAGAGGGCAATTATATACAAACATATATTCCTGTCCTGTTTATCACATAGTTACATCCCCGCAGTGGTATAGCTAAATATAGCTCATAGGCTGGCCTGGGATCTATATCCGATTGGTTTCAATAGGGCATTGTTTTCATCTTCGATTAGATTGTGACTATAAACAAGAGAGGAGTTCATACATGTACTTAATCTTTGAGAAGGTATTGTAAAAGAGATAATGATTAAGGTCCTATCTCACTGGCATTCAGACTAGTTCAAGACTATAGTTACAGAAAGGAGTCTTTGGAGTCACAGGCACATCAAACATGATTGATATTTTAAAAAGACTTTGATGTTGCAGAGACTCTCCAGTCTACCAAATAAAAAAAAAGAAATAGTCCCTGCAACTAGCTTGGATCTGGAAAAAGTTGACTCCCAGAAGCTATATTGACCCCACCCGAGTTGATCAAAATGTGTACCCGGTAGGATTGCGAATGCTGTGTGGTTCACTTTAGCATGTGTGCGCCTAACAGGCGCCCGGCTGGAATGCTCCCCAGGGAGTGGAGATTGTGCACTGTAAAGTGTGGGATCGAAAAACGAATCCAATGACCGGGGTAATAATATACTGTAAGCGCTTTGGTCTTAACAGGTAAAGCGCTTTATAAGAAACCAGTATTATTGTTATTATTATTATTATTATTATATTTTTTTCCTGTAGCCCAGATGGCACTTTTTATGTATTTAGCCGATGGGAAGGGTTAGGGTACGGGTTGTAATTGTTAAAAAAAGCCCTAATTTGTGCTGTGGAAAGCGAATAATGTTCTCCAAAGACTCAAACATATTTTGATTTTCCCACGACTCTGCGGCCAGACTCAGGAGACTTTGTGGCAAAGTCTTTATGACTCAAGAGACTTGACTCGCAAACTAGTCACAAACTAGTTTCATGGACAATGAAATAGGGCCTCTAGGCAATATGTGACTAATCACATCAAAATCAGACACAAGTCGCCAGAAAATAAGTCAAAGATATTGGCAATACAATCCATTTTTTAAATACTTTCCCATTACTGTTTGTACTTTATATTTTTACAGAGCACACATGAAACATTGAAGATTCAGAAAGAAAAAAATATTATTCCCCCAAATTAGACATTTTTAATTATTTAGCTGATTTCCTCCACCCTTTTCTGAGTTTTCTAGGCGACTTGTGTCTGATTTTGATGTGACGGATCTCATATTTGTTTGACGTGCCAGTGGGAATGGTACACACAAAGTACATATATTTGAAGACACATTATAACAGTTGTGTGAACACATATAAGTACGTTAAGAGAAGATTTGGGTGAAAGTCTGCCATGTGTGAACTGCTCTGATGCAAAGGGACAGGTGAGAAAGTGGGCTGGAAGGCTGTTTTTGGCGAAGATGGCAAAAGTAATGTAAACATTCAACTATTTATAGATTATAAAGTCCTTGTTTTTACATCTATTTCATGCCATAGGCAAGAAATATTCTTGAACAGTTTTCAGGAGCCTTGGGTTTGAGGTGGCGGATGACATTTGACTATATGATTACCATTTTTCTCATACATGTATGACCAGTGCTTATAGAATGATAAATCCCAACTGTCGAGAATAGATAGGAGAAAAGAAATTATAAAGTCTACTATAAAGTGACGGAACGTTTACAGTTTCGTGTGAGCTTTTGGCTTCTTAGGCTTATTCTAGGTTCTTTGATTATGTGTTGGGTATGGCTTTACTTGATATATATATATTTTTTTAGAATATAAGCCTATATGCATCTAATAAGATGTACAGTTGACTCTAAAACCATTTATTTGAACATGAATATGAAGGTTGCAAAAGGTTTTTAAATATAATTAAATGTATCAAAGGCCAGTGAAAGTTAGTTAATATCAAAATTAAAAATAACTTCAAATATAATTTAGGTTGAAAAATAAAGATTGAACCTACCTCTGGTGTGTTTTTGCTGCTATCTCCATTAACGCTCGGTGTTTGTTCTCCCGTGGAACTCGGGCCATTAGTTACGGTTGCTACATCCTCCCTTGAAGCGTCCCCGTTTACACTAGCAGCTATGGTGGCTGGAACGGTGTTCTCGGTGGCTCCTTGTGACAAGCTATTGTTATTGTTCCTGGTGTGAGAAAGAGCAGCACCATCTGTAGAGTCTACTGTGGTCTGTTCCTTTGACACAATGCTTGGACTACTTCCATCTACATTGTCCGAACCTGTGTCAGGTTCTGTTGCCACACTGTCCTCTGTAGAAGTCTGCTCAACTGATGCACTGTTTGTTCGAATAGATGAACTGGAGAAGGGCGTGCTAGGCGAAGTGACGTTGCTTTGAGATGATCCTGATTCAGAGTTCAGCTCGCTTTGGTGAGGCGACGATTCCGAGTTTGAGAGAGACGACCTGCTTCGTAGTCTCCGGACCTCTTCGTCGATCTGCTGCTTTAGAAGGATGTCGCTCAAGGCACGATGTCTGCCCTCCGGAGAACGGTTGAGACTGTTCGGTAACGAGGAACGTGGGCTAAGAGACGGGTGAGACCTCACTGACTCACCGTCGTCTGTGGATCTTCTGCGGGAGACGGCAATAGGTGCGCTCATTGAGTGACTGGAGGTACCTTCCACTGGGCTTGATGGGGCATTCGCATTCTCCTCTGGAGGTGTTATATTAATATCTACAGCACCATTCTGATTTCCTTCATTTGAAGTCCTTCGTTCTGTACCCTCGCTTCCCAAACCTACAAACGATCTTCCTGAAGCGGAAGGCGTTACCTGCGTACCGATACTAGACACTAAATTTGGCTGAACACCTGGTATATTAATTGTCAATGGCCTATGTATACTTTCACCACCATTGGTCCCACTCGTTGTAACCGAAGTCTGTAGCTCCCTTGAAGGACTATCTCCAGCACCGTGAAGCGAGTACATACAGTTAATACTCTCCACCTGGTCTAGCGACCGTTCCGACATGTCTTGCGTGGCTTGAGACCACTGTTCGTTTGAGATCGGTGCTGTGATGCTGGTATCTGTCGGTGTTGGCGGCTCTATAGGGGGTATATGAATAGCTTTAGGTTCTCTGTGATGATTGACAACATGTGACGGCGCAGACGACGACCTTGCGACGGAGTTGTGCGCATTCTCCAACTCTTCTGAAATGATGGAATGGCGTGGTGACGATTCAACGGAGCCGTCGCTGGATATGGTGAGTGATACAGGGAAGGATGCAGACCGTGTCATGTCAATGATATCTGGAGGACCTCCCATGTCACCGTTAGGGAAAGGGTCATCTGGGAAAAGAGACAAAATCATTAGGCTGGAAATATCTACACAATGTATTTAAAATCATAAGGTCTATGAATGATAATACAGTAGGTTGTATCAAATATGTGAGCTGTTTACATATCCCAGGTGAAAAATTCTGATCATATTTACTGGATTTTTACTATCCTAGTAATTAAAGATTATTGAACCTTGACAGGAACCTCGATAGGATTATTGTCTGGATTTTAGTGGTATGAAAGTTGATTAAATTTAATACTATACTTTATTTCTAACAAAAAAAACAAACTCTTTTACATTTTGTTAGTTGCACTTGGCCTACAAATATTCTTCTATGATTATCTGGTTAAATTCAACACAACACATTTGCAATATGTTTTAACGTTAGGTTTTGGGGAGGGTATAGTAATAGTGTTATTAGTCATTCGATTAGTGTATAGAATTTACAGCAGAGGAACAGGTTTATTCAGTTCTTTCATCTTTCATACAATGAACTGATGGCAATGCCCACCACTAAGCGATAATTCTACAGTGCAGTTAAAAATTTATTGTCCAAACTATAATACAAAAATCCTTTCTTTTCAAAGATATAATTTCTCATGGCATTCTCATAGTGTTAACAATGTGATCCCATGCTACAATCAGCTGATTGTACTAGAATTCAGTCCCATCATGCATTGCATAAACCATAAATGCATGTATAGACCTTATATATCGACTTCATTGCGCCGCCATCTTAGAGGCTGAGGTCATTGCCTTGCACGCGTTTGTGACCTGCAGCCGGCGCATCTCTGACAACTCCATTTATGCGTATTCCTATATCCTCTGAGAAAGGGCGCTAAGAGATAATGATCAGAGTGGATAGATAGAGAGAGTGGCGACAACGGAAGTCGTCTCTGATTGGTTAGTTTTTTCATGGGGCTCAAAATGGAACTATTTAAAAAAGCAGTTGATGCCCTCAACAGCTGATTCAGCACCAATGGAACTTTTTTTGCAACCAGCTGCATGTGTTTTTAATCATACGCTGCCAGGATGCGCCGTCAGGATGCGTCTTAACATAATTGCGCAATGATCACAAAAATAGTTTCTTTCAGCTCCCCATGTTTGACCTATGACTGTGCGCCCCTAGTTTTGGGTACGCGTGTCGTCACTCTCTCTATCTACCCACTCTGATAAAGATGTCATAAATGTCATGGGACCTTACCTGGAACCTCCTCCATGTTCACTGTGAAGGTCAGGTATCCACTGACGTGGTCTGACGGGTGCCTCTTGTTCAGGCTGTAAGTCACGGTATGCTCCCTGTATGTAATAAGAAAACAAAACACACATTTAAATTCAGCCCTTGCTTAAAGAGAATCTAGTGTAGTGGGAAACATGAACTAAATTATTGTGAGCTCTCATTTTTTTTTCATGTGTTTTACGAAGACTATTTATATAGAAAAAGGACCACTAGCAAGGATTGCCCTTCAAATGCCCTTAGAGCCAAAATATTATAAGACACAGCTGACTTGTTTGGCCCATACATGCATTTACGGGTGTAGTGCATATGACTCTCTGCAGAATTGAGTTGATTTCTTATCATTTTGGTGATTCCAAATAGGAGGAAAGAGAGGAGACAGAAAGACAGAGAGATATATAGATAGAGAGAGATAGAAAGAAAAAGAGGCGGAGAAAGAATAAAAGGAAGAGAGATAGAGAGAGAAAGAGAGAGGGGGAGAAAAACAGGGAAGAAAGGGGGAAAGGAGAAAGACACAGTTGGGGGTACAGAACAAGGGGGAAACTACACATGGAAAGAGCTTCAATCAAGAAAGACTTTAATTACCAATTTCTCATGAAAAGCAACCGCAAACATAATCTTTCAAAATCCCTCCATCCCAACCACCTCTTTCCATTGTTTTATGAGATGCTCAAGCCAAGTTAGTTTCCAAGAAAAAGAAATCCTGGTGAATGGTAATGCTTGATAGAACCTTCCTGTCGTCTAGATTAACGAGGGACAGCCTCCATTAGTTATAATGATCTCATTACACTTTTCATTACAGGCAACAAAGGTCATTGTACTTCTGAGAACATTCACTGCGTAATCAATTCATTCATGATCACCCTATTAGTCAACAACCAGAATTGTATCTTGGATGCCGACTTTATAGAACTTTGTACTTTTTTGTTGCTTTTGCTGATAATAAAAATAATTGGTTACTTCTCCAAGTAATGTGGTGACATGATGATGGGAATTTGTGACTAAACTGTGGTGAAATAAAAATAGAAAAAGTAATATTGTGAAAGCTTCTCAGTTCCCTTCTTGTGCATCACCATGAGCTTTAAAAAAGAAAAGAAAAAAAGAGGACTAAGTCCTTTTGTTCCAAGCAGTATTCACCAAAACATATTTTCTTTTCTTAAATCTTGTGTTTTCAACATCATCCTTATTCTCCTGTACTTTTGAAAACTAGGTAAAAATCTTCCTTCTAAAATTTAGGCTTTATTTTGAATGATGAAAATTTGGATTGCTAAAGCCCTTATGCAAGAATAGACGCTGATGTTTTATTAATGGTAAGGCGCTTTACGCTTTATTTCACGAAAGATGTAGGGTTAGGGAAACCGCCAGATTGGGAATCAAATAAGATATTTACGGGGGTTCCATGTACGTTTAGGCTTGTTTTTCTATACAGGTTGTATCCATAGAAGTTTGAGGCCTTAGGGCAAGTTTTTTCTGGACCAGGAGTATCATAAAAAGATCTTTGGTTTGTGTAAATTTGAACCTTTCTGAAGGTGTACCTACTCTAGTGCCACCTTTTTAATGAGTCTTTGAACTGGGATAGAAAGTTTGATTTGGTTTGGAGTAAACAGTGAATAAGTTGGATGATTTATACTGGACTTGATTATCATTACAAGATCTTGTAAATGTCCTTTCTGAAGGTGTACCTACCCTAGCGCCACCTTTTCGATGAGTCTTTGAACCGGGATAGAAAGTTTGCCCAAGAATCGGCTGATGACGGGATGGCTTCGGTTGAACTTATCCTTGACTTCAATCTCCAGTACATCTACACGGGTCACGTTGAAGGTGAACTCCTGCAGGGTCAGAGGTAATGAGAGAGAGAAGGTTTCATTGGTTGAAATGAATGTCTTTCATTAAAAAGTGTTATAATGTTGATGTACGATCAAACAGGAAGAGAATAAGAGACAAATAGTTAGGAGAAAGTTTGCAGAGGCATGTATTAAAGAGACAGAGAAAGAGCGTGAGAAGAAATTTGGGGTTCTTTCGTAATATCTTTCATTAACTACGAAATGGATTATTGCTAGTCTTGTTGCAATAATAAACAAATCAGCAGAGAGCCAAAATAGTATCAACATACACACTGTCATACATGAAGTGTCAATTAACGCCTTTCTGCTTTTAAGCAAGGGACATATGATTTTTGTCCGATGATGCATTCCGATAGCAGCTTCCGCTTCCTGCTGCTGGCCGGGCGTTCGCCACACAGAAAACTAGGGAGGAAAAGCTGTGTTTTCTTATCGGAAGTTGGAATTAGTCCTCTGCCACCAGGCATAGACAACACATCGATCAGTCGTTCTTAAGACCAAAAAAAAAAAGAAAAGTAAAAGTTTGAGATGATGAGGACATATTGAGGGGGTTCTGATTTGTGCCAAGTTTTGTTGTGACTAAGCTGAAGTAATTTGCAAAGAGAATAGTCGGAGAATGGAGCTATTTATAGCAGATTTTTGTCTGACTCGGGCAATACATGTCACTCTAAATGGATGTCAACTGTAAAATTCTTTTGGATTCTTTTCCGCGAGAATGTGAGAAATGAGGAGCCTAAGAATAATTTGTTTAATCGAAGACAGAACTTTGCAAAGACAAGGTTGTTATTGATCACTTCCATGTGTCTGTTTTTGATCATGGAAGAGATTCTGTTAGTAATGGGAGGAATTATCTTTATAGCATTAATCATGCAAACCCCTTGAATATCACAGCAACTCACATAAGATATCGGATTATTACAAAATAAGGATATTGCCAAGGGGGTGTTTCACTAATCTGTTCAAAAGTTATATGCACAACTTTATGAATGAATGACTGACTGGAATACATGTATGAAGAGCCAATAGCCTAATGGGATGCCCACATTCTTCCTGATGCGTAATTGTATATTCCATCTATAATCACAATCAAATTGTTGCTTAACCTATTCTACACATTCAAAATGCTTGTAAATATCAATACTTGTTTATTCAACTCTAGCTAATTGGATTAAAAACAATAGACCATTTTACTAAGTTATCATAATGTTATGCATACTTTTAAAACAAAGACTGTTCTTGAAAACCTGAAAGCTTGCCTGACATAGCAACCACCAATGTATGCAAACTGAATTCCATGTATTGTAGTTCATTCTTTTATATTACAGGTTGTTTGAATACCTTGTTACTTTGTTGCCAGGAAAGAAACATGGATAAATTATAATAACTTAGTAAACTGGTCTATTTGAGCCTACATTTGGCTCTTCATAGTTAAGTCAACCATAAAGCTATGAAACACCCCCAGCTTCCAATTTCATTTATCACATTTATTCACATGAAGAACAAAAAGTTTGTTCAACCATCAATGAGCACATACAGGAACCATGGATAACCTTCAAGAACTTTTTTCTTTTATGATCAGTGCTTTCAAAGATACCCTTGTACCCAAGCAAAGCATGGAAGTGCAATAACTTAATCACTTGATCCCCGGTGAGCAATAAGAATTCAAGGGGGAAGGCAGCGGACACCTCAACAATTCAATCTTTCACGACAGGTAATCCCTCTACAAAAGATGTCTGTCAACAGAAGCTGCGGGTACATCCTAAGGGTTTTTTTCGGCAAAACGGAGCAAAACGAGGAATGCCCGACAAGATCTTGTCACTTGTCTTCCTCTCTGTGAATGAGTTCCCTGAATAGGGAAGCTTAGTCCCACTCATTCAAAAGTCATCAATTTGCGTCCTGATCAAGCTTTCCGGCTCAGATCGGACTGGAGGGGGAAGTCTGAAGGCCCCGGGAGGACGGTATCATATCAAGGAGGAAATCAAAAACATCCACTAGCAGTTCTGGAGCTTGTTACAGATCATTAGGGGAGGGGGAGGGCGGCAGTGTATCTGGATGGTGTTTGTGTATGGTCAGGATAAATAGCGCAGTGCACGGTGTAATGTTAACACCAGATGGACTAGTCTAGTGTTGGTGCTACAATTTGCGGTGGAGAGGCGGAGTGTGTGTACTCTGTGTAACTCTTTTTTATGTAACTAGGGCCCTGGAAAGAGTAAATGCTATGAAATCACTACTGTGTGTGTGTGTGTGTGGGGTGTAATGATACATATAACAAAAATTAGTCAAGCTTGTCATTGATGTAAGTTTTAATGAAGGAAGATACTAGTGTTGCTTTGCTAGGAGAGTCTATTTTTGATCACTGGTCAAATGGATGATATAAAAATTGCCTTGGAAATCCTGATGTGGTGTAGTGTAATGTTACCATTACACCAAAAAAATACAGCAACACCAAAGTATATATGGTTCAGTGTATGGTACAATTACACTGAACCATATACTTTGGTGTTGCTGTATTTTTTGCATTGAAGGCAGCATCTGGTGTAAATACTAACACTGGATATACTCTGAAAATACAAACGATTGTTTCGCAAAAAGACCGATTTGATCAGAGCCAAGTTCCAACCCAATCTTGAAAAGGTGTTAGAGTGAATGATGTACAGTATTGTTCGGTTGTAGTGCTAACATTTGAATGCACACTGTTAAATGTATTCAGTGTATTGGTGTATTGTAAGGGGAGGCAAAGTTGACGTGACATGCTTATCAAGTGCAAAGAATATAAACTTGTAATTTGGAAAATGTAGTCAAAAACTAATTTGTAAGTGATATCTACAGTAGATATCGACTCACTATTCAAATATCTTCTTTTTTTCCACCCATAATTTATTAATCTTCTGCAGAATTATTAATTATTTCTGTTTCTTAAAATACAATCAATGAAATGGATGACACAGCATCCAAAAATAAAACAGCAATAAAAAAAAAGTGGAAACACTACTTACATCATTTAGTGAAAGAGTGAAATGTTAATCTGTCATCCAATTTAGTTAAGCGTTCATTATGTGATTCTCAGGGAGTAATAACAATGCATCTAAAATTCATGTCTATAACAGTGACCTTGAAACCTTCTCATATTAGATTAAGGGAGAGAGAGAAGAGAGAGAGAGAGAGAGAAGAGAGAGAGAAAAGGGAGAGAAGAGGAGGTTAGGAGATGAGAGATCGTGAACTAGCAAGGGATTTCGGAAATGGGGGGGTTTGCTAGAGCTGTAGGAAATTGGAATGCACTATTGGTATTATTACCGACATATCTATAGTGATACGATGAATAATTGTCCCACTCAAGCTCATTGTCGGTTTTTATGCTATTTAAAGTTCAAGAGGGTGGCGGCAGAACTGAAGTGGAAATAAAAATTTAAGTAAATGAAAATATAGTTTCGCTACTGATAAGTACTATTGCATATTACTAGGACTATTGTCTTTATCATTAAATGAGAAGGACAATGAGTAATCTTGGGAGGAAAAAAGAAAATTTAGAGAAGGTCATGATAATAATATATTACCTATTGTTCTAAACTACAATTGGTAGTCCCGACATATGTGATACTAATTGTAAATCTTCTGCCGTTACTGATTTTATTTCTACTACTGTAGTAGATGAGTAGTACCACTGATAAAACGACTACTATTGCTTATACTATGGCTAATCATACCTTTATTATGGATATTTTTAACAAATTGAACATAATAGCTTAACAAGGATGCAAGAGAAAAAGCAGGCAAAAGTTATGGGGGACTTTGAAGACTCTAAACTAAATTTAGAAACTATTGAAAGACATGTTTCTAGGCACCATGATGTACATGTGATGACAGAGGGGTAATCTATGAGGGTCATGTTATTTGGACGATAGGTATGTGAGGGGTACGGAGAGGGGCGAAAGGGAAGGAAAAGAGGGAGAATAGGGGATTAATTAGATTTGCAGAGGGATTTACAATGCACTGTTGAGAAAAAACACAGGAAGAATTGAAACGAAGACCCTGGTTTGAGATGATTGATGTATTATTAGTCAAAGTGATATGATGGGGTGCGGAAAGACAGGTAAGTACTTTCATATTGTTTATTGAGAGCTATTAAGGCACTAAAGAGGGTATTCAATTCAATTTAATTAAAAAATAAAAAACATGTGTCACAGCTAATGGTTATCTATGTTTATTCCTTCACAAGTCTTTCACTCCATCTCTTCTTACTTTTCTTCCATTTCTGTGCAGACCTCCAATTGGAGTATTATCGGACAACGGTAGATATATATTCGACCTTACCGGGGAGTGTTTAGGTGCAATACACCGGGTGAAACACCCTTCTCTTTTTCGAATATGCAACACCTGCACTGTATACAGTGGCGAGGCACGGCTATACACACAACGTTTATAGCATCAGTCTTTTTCAAGACGTCTTTCGGCATGCCTGGAAACGAGCGTTCTCACAACTGAGCTACATCTTTCTCCATCTGTGAAACAACAATTTCATGACAATAGCTCCACTGTAAATGCCACGCATTAATAAAGTGACTAACTCCAACACTGGAATTAACACTACACCCTACCTTAAACCTAATCTAAACCCAACGTAACACCCTATAGCAACCCTAACCCTAACCATAAATCTTAGATGAAATAAAGCCTGGGCAATTGCTATGAGTCACCGAAGCACAGGCTTCTTTGGGCAAAATTTAATCCTTTTATTCTTATGAACTATTCTTCAAAACTCTCTCATCCTGATTCTACATTCTTGAAGGCCATTCTATAACAACCCAATATCCCTTTTCTCCATCTGTATCAAGTGGAGGTTTGGTAAACCACATTATGCAAATCAGGATAGATGCATGACTTCTGTGCCGGTCGTGTACCTCCATTGTTCTCATAAAAGTATAGTATAATGCCCAACATTATACTGTCCAGAATGCTGCCGCTCGTCTTCTTATGGGCCTCAGGAAGTTTGATCACATCTCGCCCACACTTCTTGAGCTTCATTGGTTGCCAGTACACTGCAGAGTGCAGTATAAGATCTTGCTGCTTGCTTTCAAGGCTCTACATAACCTGTCCTCAAGCTACGTGTGCACTCTCCTCACTGTTCGTCAGATGCGCCCGGGACTACGCTTTGCAGGACTTATACTTCAAGTGCCTAATACCCGTCCTAAAACCTATGGGGATAGAGCATTCTCAGCAGTAGCTCCACGTCTTTGGAACTCTCTACCCATTCATGTCCGTAATCTAAACAACATCGAAACCTTCAAATCCAAACTCAAAACTCATCTTTTCCAGAAATATTGTGAATAATATACATGTACATTTTTGGGGGAGCCAGGCACCTTTGAATGTCATGGCAGAGAAATGGCGCCTAATAAATGCTGTTCATCATCATCATCATCATCATCATCAACATAATTCTCTTTATAGGATAGTATACTTAAATAGAAGTAACAAGCAAATTGACAACTGCAACTGCTCAAATTGAACATGTTTGAACAAGTAGCAATTGAAAGAAAAGGCTCAACTATTTGGAAATCCAAACATATTATTTTAATTTTCTATGTTTTTGCCCTAAACAAATCTACACTTCCATGAAATATATTAGAGAGTCGTTAAATTGCTAATTTTTTCAAGGTATACATGCAGCATATCGATATCAAGAAAAGAGGATGGAAATTTTTCAACTAAAATCATGAATCCCGAGTCTGTGATGGTAGACTAATAGTTTTCCACAGGTTCATAAATATTCGGTGGTTTATTAATGCTTATTTTGATGCATACACTCTGATTAAAAACATCAGATTACAATGCACAAAGCCTTCACCACATTAGTCAAAAATATAGTGAGGCCCTTTATGAGGGGCACTTACATGTATGTAACTCAGAGAGTGATTTCAAATTATCACACCAAACAAGTCGTGTGATAAGACTTGTCTCTTCAACACATCTACTGTACAATTGTGCAAATTTAAAAATTGGGAAAGGCTTGAAAGTAAAGTGTCATGAATAGTCATTTAATATACCGTAATAAGAGTTTTTCAAGATTTATTTCATCAGTTGACATGATTTTAAGTAGATGCAGAAATGAGCTGTCAATCCTGTGATTGGGTCATTCTATTTGAGGGTATAGTGTAATGTTGACAGTCCAAGCAGGACATTGGGAAATAGGCAATCATAAATAAACAAGATTATCACCGATTACTGGTATTGATGCCAAGAAGCTCTTTACACAATTAGGAAACTTGCATCCTCAAAAATGAATACAATCCAGAAAAGTAACCTCCTAAATGCCCCATCTTGTAATGACCGGAAATTTCTGGAAGATTTGTATTTCGGAGAGGATATAGTTCTCCAAACTTGTAGAAGAGGAAAAAATATTGAGGATGTAGTTTTTTCCAATTAGAGTTCTGTGACTAAGTTAAAATTAGTTGGTGGTAAATCTGAGTCGTGTTATAGTATAAACATCTTTTATTTATTATCTGTTATACAACACACACAAAGATTGTTGACAGCTGATTGGATGAATGTGGGTCACATGACATTCAGCGGAATGAACTATTGAACAGATGAGGAGGGGTGGGGGTCATAATTTATAAGCATTGCTTTTTAGTGTATCCCCATTTTTGTGAGAAAATGTTATTATTAAAAATGTAATATATCATGTAATTATAAAAGAAGAACATCAATATGTGTATTCTTCATCTCCTCTGCAATCACATTTACTCCTTCTGTTGGAGATTAATAAATCTATGAATGTTTAATTTACACCTATTTTTTCTACACCTTTGTAATCTTTTCTGCTGAAAAATTGTAAGAATTTTGAATTTGAAAGATAAAGCACCTGACAAAGCAAAATAGACAGTAATTCATAATTCTTTTGTTTCGTGTTGCTGTTTATCTTTAAAAAAACATTACCTTTGAGCGCGGGCCTGTGAAATGCGATTGTTACCCCTGTGGCGGAGTGATTTTTTGTACACTGACAGTATAATAGAAATTTGTCATGTTTTGTGCTTTCATTACTCCTTGCATCTAACTCGGTCATTTTCATGATTTGCAGTAAATATAACATGAAAGGGTAGACATTTTTCTATCTAACACTGTAAGGGAAAGTCATCAAAACGAAATATAAGACGCGTTATTTTGTAAAGAAAAACGGTCATTTTGGCAGAAGTTCCCCTTTCTTCCTTTCCAGTAGATTCACAATGCAAAGTGCGTAATGCATGTACAGCACGCACGGTTGATCGATGAGCCTACTGAATAGCACTTGAAACGAGGTCCTGTTTCTTTCAAATTATTTCTATAAATATGGATTAAAGATCATAGCGGCCGGCTTCGCACCTCTGGACAATGGCATCTTTGACTAAGCACCATTCATTAAAAGCGCAGGTTAAGTTTTGAAATAAAAGCGGGACTTTTAACTTATAATACCTTACTGCATGAGGCATACTTTACATTTAATTACATCGTTATAGTTACAACAAACTAGTTCAAGCAAAATTCAGATAATCAACCTCTCTCATTATCGTGATAAGTATATATAACCTAGGGAGAATCGGAAATCGACAGGCTTAATTTCCATGCAACTAATTTTTGATATATCTGTAACAATGAACATTGTTTTAATCCCTTAACCTTTCTATTTCTCTCTCTTCTTCTCATTCAATCTTTATCTCTCATATTTCTCTCTCGAGCTAGCTTTATTTGATTATTTCTTCCCTCCGGACGCGTACGCGTACGCCAAAAGTTAAGATCGGAATTCGTTTCTTATGTAAAAAAATTATGGTAATGCTGAAATGAAGTGAATTTTTCTTGATTTTTTTCCACGTAACTAGGTTATTTCTTAATGGATATTAAAATGATATATTTTTGTCCTGTTCCTCAAGAATTTAGCCCCAAAAAGCTGGTGAAAAGCTGAAAAAGCTTGTCAATATATTAGAGAATTATCTCGGCTTCTGTAGAAGCCCGTCGTAGCAGACTGAACACCTCGCTCGGCTTCTGTAGAAGCCCGTCGCACCCAAAGGGTTAAAAAAGTAACTAGATACCTTTAAGCCTCTTCTGTGTGAATTCTGGATCATTGGAGGCTTCCATTTGGGCTATTAGTCAATTAGGGGAAAGATGAGTGATTAGGAATATAGTCACATTCATACTATGTATCAATTACTACAAGGTGAATGAGCATGTCTGCTAGGCAACTACTTTACTTTATTAACATCCTCTCTAGAGGAAAGCGTAAACTCATATTTCGACGGCAATTTACATCCTTTTGGCTCAAAATATACAACAAAATAATATGCTCAGGTAGCCAATGTATGAGATTTATAAAACATGGATTACAACAAAGGTAAAATATGTTTAATTAAAAAGAACTAACCCCTAAAAAAAACACCCCAAAAAATTAAAAAGAAAGATAAAAATAAAGAAGAAGACACAGTTGAAAGTTGGTATTTTCTTTTTCTGGGATGCCAGTATTTAAGCTCATATCCAATAAGTTCACATCATTTTTACCTCTCCAAAGTTATTACCAAGACTCAATACTTTGGCCTTCTTTCAGAGCATATATATAATTTTAAGAATTAGGAAGAAAATAAAATGAGATGTTTCTTCAGGCATAGTGAGAGAGAGAACAGAATAAGAAAAGAGTTGAAAGTATATGAATATATCAAAAGAGATAGCAAACATAAGGAAGAAAGAAGAAAATACTATGACATTACAATATATTCCCCCCATCTCCTCCCTTTCACCTTATAATAAAAGTAAATTAAGATTAGTCATTATGAAACAGAAAAAAGGGGCAATGCCTGTTGACAAACATCTTCAGCCAATTTGTAGGTAAGTGCTGTGGGATAAGGCTAATCAACAGTGTTATTCTATCTGACCAAGGTGTGATGCCAGTGGTTACTTATCGTTTCAGATGAAGGCTCTTAACGATGGACAGCTAAGAGGGTCAAAGGTCAAGTGCTCTTCTCGTCCCAGTGGACATCTTATTTTGTGACATTGTAGCTTATTGTCACAATGGTGGAGGAGAGGAATTTTAGGTCTATAGGGGTTGTGTTCAATGTCGATTTTTCAAATTTAAATGCCAACATGACATCATGATATAAACGCTGTATAAAGAGAGACAAAGTGTGTGTTCAGTGTCCCATTCCTGGTCGTAAAAGTAAAAATCTTTCAGATCTTTGATTTGGAGGAAATTTAAAAGAAGAAAAAGGTGCGTTTTGAAACACGATCAGCTTTGATTTATGAGCTTTAACATCGCGATATGCCAAAAATGCGACACTGAATGCAATTGAGTTTTCAAACGTTTTTAAATGAGCTCTCGCAGTTTTATTGTAAAATATAATATCTTTCTTTTGCAAATTTTTTTTAAGATGAAATATTTTATCTATCTTGTAATAAATTGAAAATAATGAACAAAGTAGTGAAAATATATAACTTATTGGTGTTTCCATAACCATCACATAAACAAGTCAAAGGCAACATGAAAAGATATTTACATACTTACTTCAATAAATATCTGTTTCTTCATACAAGTGTAGCCATAATAAAAAACCAGCACATTTAATATGAAGACGAATTAATTTGTCTGACTTCTGATCAAATTGCGTTTCTCCTTTGTAAATTATTCAAATAAATGCAGGGTGTATTTCTATGCACTAGTTGCTTGTGTAAGGTGTGTTTACTAAATAATCGTATCCATACTAAGTGATTTGTAATCAAGCAACATCTTACAAATTCTCGAAAACACCCATCGCGGCGCGTAAACCTCGTACGATTGCGCAAATAAATTAACAGAGTCCATGTGATTGACTGGACTAGAGCAAAGAACAGTCTTGGCTCTGAACAGGGGAGGAAGAACGGTTAAATGACTCCTGACACACTGTACCGTGACACAATTTGCTCTACACGGTTTGTCATTTCCTTAATCGGACTTCCTCCCTCTCTCCCCTCTCCCGAAAATGGTGCCAATTGAAAGAGGGGTTTGAATTAAATTTTGGAAGTTAGTCAAGGATGTTGAATGTCCAAGGAAGAAGATATTTCCAGCTTTGGGATTCATTTCCAACTAGTCCCAGATGACATTGTTTGTAAAGAACAACATTTATTCAATCAGCTTTAAATAAAATACAAAACAAAAACACATGACTGCAGCATTATGCTATATCCTTTCCCCTAAACATGGGAGAGGTGGGG
>CALNVZ010000641.1:20365129-20415129 GCA_940671915.1 Paracentrotus lividus | reverse complement strand
TAAATTATATATATGATGCATAGTTTACTTGAAACTGCGATCTCTAAAACAACAAAGATTATAAACTGTGGTTCCTGGTTATTCTTGTTGTTTATTTCATTCCTTGAAGGGGGTTGTATTTGTTGGTTCTCGCTGAGTAATTCGCAGCACATAAGAAAGTTTTTAGAGGTAATTTACTGAGATATAATTGTTTGATAATATGAGTATAAAAATTTAATATGAAAGTGGGAAAATAAAAAAAAAAGATCACAAATAGCTATGGCATGGTGGCTCATCAGAAACACAGAGTATGTCTTAGTGATGTAGGGACAAATTTGTTTTTAAAAGTTTTTGTTTTCCTCATCTTATGATTGATTTGCTAGTACTGCCCACATGAAGAACATATAATAAATGTTTATAAAAAGCGGGTAACGTTAACGCGTAAATGTAACTTATATTCTCTGTTTGAATTTCATTATTTCAAGGCTTGTTTAGGGGGGGGGTATTAAGTACTAAATTAATTATGGGGAGCAAATATCTTGTTTATTAATTAAAATAAAGCCTTACAGATGCTATCTAACACTTCTTTAGAAAGAAAACAAAAATTTAAAACTAGACAGGCATCAATAAAAAGGTTTAGTAACATGTGATTATCTAACTTTTGATAATTAAAATGAATGATTTTGTTTGTATAAATGGAGACATCAAACATCCTATCCAGACTGAATGAATATGAGAAGAACAGAGGAACAGAGATATAAAATAAAAGAGAAGCAAAGAGATGGAGAGAAACACAGAAAGACTGTGCCAGAGAAAAAGAGAGTTTTAACAACTTTACTACCTTTAAAAGAATAAAACATAACTGGTCATTATCTAAAAAATAATCGAGTACAGACATCAGCAGCATCTATTTTTTTAGTGATCACGAAGCTGAATAAGAAGGTCGAATAACAGCCAAGGCAGCATATAGAAATGCGCATCTCCTCGCCGGCCGAGAATCCATCCCGACTGCATTTCATGAATTTGTAAATTGCGTTCACATTGGGGCCACTCGAGGACAGGAGTAGACCCCGAAGGGCTCCGTCAAGAGGCAAGAGTTCAAATTAGATTTCAGTCGGTGGACGTTACACAATGGATTGCTAAGATCGTGAGTCCTGTGCTTGGTTGATGGATAAGTAGCAATATATACTAGAGCATTGGTGTAGAATGTTGTAATTCATCTGTTTTATGATGATATTCTAGAAGTCAAACTTTGTTAGCTGATCGATTGCGCCATGTGAGCAGAGCTTGTTGAAAGCACTTTTGACAGCTAGACGCAGTGTTTGATGTCTGGGAGGGTCATGTGACCGGAAAATGAGTAGTAACCAAGGTTACGGTATTGTTTAAAGACTAAAAATAACACTGACTGTACAGAGCGAGACAAGCAATTTATATGACAAAGAAATGCTGCAGAAAAAGCTAATAAATCACAAAATTAAACTGTAATTTCAATAACGGCATAGCTTAGTGCTTTATAAATGTTTCCAACAAATAGGTCTCAAAGCATCATAATGAAGTATTGTTGCAAAAGGTTAATTACTTTCATTAGAATTAAACAATTTAAGTTATTAAACCAACCTTCATATATTTAGATGCCTTCTGAATGTCAAAATCCATCTTTTCTACAATGGAATAGCTTAAAATGCTTTGTACATGTATTATGTCAAAAAAAATAGGTCTACAAGCATCATAATGCAGTATTGTTGTAAAAGGTTAATTACTGTCATTAGAATTAAATAATTAAAGCTTTTAAAACAGTCTTTACATAGTTAGAGGAGTTCTAAAAGTTAAAATCCATCATTTCTATGTTTTTGCTCTACTGATATACTACATGTAGTGCACGATGTCGAAAGGGCCCAGACATCAGCTGGGAAGAAAGCCATTGGACAACATCTATTTTGTTTGATTGGCTATGAGCATGTACAAGGTCATATATAGATGCTCTAAAAGTCAAGAGACACTTGACAGCATGGATCCCTGATGACCTTATCCAACCCACAGATTTCTTAGAATGCGAGGTACGAAGAGTATCATTCTTCAGGATTAATTAACAAGTGTGGACAGGGTCTAAATAAGATGGGACACAAGGGTCAAAACATCGGCTAGGAAGAAAGCAATTGGGCATCTAGTTTGTTTGATTGGCTATGAGCATGTACAAGGACATAAATAGATGCTCTAAAAGTCAAGAGATACATGTACTTGATGGCATGGATCCCTGATGACCTTATCAGCCAACCCACAGTAGACTAGCAGAGATCGCATAGAAGTGGAGGTGTGAAGGGCACCTTTCTTTAGGATTAATTAACAAGTGTGAACGGAGCTTACAGATAGAAAATAGAAGAAGATGAACTGTGAGGGATAAGAAACTTGAGGAATTGAGAGTGAAAGAGAAGAAAAGGAAGAGGAATTGAGGGGAGATGTTTCACAAAGAGTATACAAGTAGATTTAGAGTCACACTTAAACCCTAATCGCATCCTGTAATTAACACAGAATATTATTGATAGACTTCCCAATGGCGCACATCTCCTAAGCATGATCTGACCGATGAGGTTTAATATGCATATTATACTGCACTCAACTAGGAAATTAAGTGTGACTCTTAAGGTGGTATCTCACTTCATGGAGACGTATCCGCGACTCAGATACTCGGAGACGTCTCTGATCATTTTTTCTTGCATGGAGACATCTTTGCGACTCATGAGCCGTCGGGGGAAACTCATGAGATGTTGCAGGGACTAGGAAAACGTCTCTCAGATGTCTTTGAGACTTCTCTGAGACGTCTCCGCAATTAGTATCAAACCAATCTCAAATCCATTTCAAACTAATCCAAACTAGTCTCAAATCCGTCTCGTGGCAAATGAGATACCACTACATCTGAGTCTAATTTTAAAACTCTTTTGAAACAACCCCCAGAGAGGGTAAAAATGGGTGACATTAACTGACCTGGTCCTGCCAGGCAGGCATGACGGTATTCTCTGCTATGGTAGTACGTTGCTGCTGGTGGTGTTGCGTTTGGTTGTGATGGTGGTGGTGGTGGTGGTGGTCGTTGGTACGCTGTGTTGGCTGATCTTTTGCTGGTCTTCTTGTCTGAATGCTGAACTTGATGTATGGATGAGGGTTGAAGATGATGCCCTTCTTAAGACCCTCTGCTTTCACACCTGTTGTAATAAAAAAAATAATGATAATAATGATATTGATAATAATAATAAAAAAATAATGATAATGATAATAATAAAAATGATGATAGTAACAATGATAATAATAATAATAATCACATTCATAAGGCTTCATAATGGTGGTCAGGTAACTTAATACATGTAGACCAAAATAATCTGTCCCACAGAAAAGATATGTACATGTAATTACATATTTAGTATAAAAAAAAAGTAAAAGGAAAGCTAACATTTTAAAAGGTGTTGGGTACATTATATTACCAATTATCCTCCAAAGAGTGGGAGAGAGATAGAGAAATGTGATCAAGTCCCTCTTCTCCATTCTCTTTATCACTAGACATAACCTTCTGCTCATGACCTACATCTGAAACTTTTATGATGATTAACTCTCCTCAAATTTCAAACTACCAATACTGAGAACCAAAACGACGTTCTTTCACATCATTTGACAAAGCTATTAACATCCGTCTGTCTCTCAGAAGAATGATAGTTTCCTTTATTGATCTTGGCTTCACTCGCAGGAGAAACTTGAAAACGATGAGTCATATACCACTCTATCCCATTCCAAAGCAAAATTCTCTAAATTGCACGTACACATTAGCAGGAGACATATACATTCATAGATAAACAGTGACATCACTGATGACATCATTATTACTGATAAGCAGGCATTAAAGAAGATAGGAGCAGGTATTTTGGGACTTAATATCCCAGACAAGTCCAAAGTAGTTTGCATACTTCCTTTGTCCAAGGTAAATTGGACTGTCAACAATTCGAGAGAAAAACTAGACATTTTAAGTAATTAATGACGACTTCTTATAATCAGAACTGAATAGGATGTGAAAAGTAAAATACGGTACATTCATCTCAAGACCTATTAAGTCATTGAACTGTGGCCTTTGTGTGGCCTAGTGGTTAGAGCAGTGGACTCATGATTGCAAGGTTGTGAGTTCGAATCCCAGCTCGTCCATTATCTCCACTTTAACTTTAAAAAAGCCCAAGAGTAATTTCTGTCGTCTATAAGGTCAGCCACTATGAATAACGTAAAATGCTTCTTATGTAATTGGTTATGTATCAGCTTGGTGTTGATGCAGCAGAAAGCTGCTTTACCGAGTTCCTACGGGAGTTACTTTAACAGAAACAGAAACTTCATTTTTTTTTTTAAAGATGAAACTGAAGCATCTGAGGCAAGCCTATGGTTACCCCCGGAATAACTACAGCTTGTCCAACCCACTGAACCGTATCTAAACCTAGCATTTGCTACATAAGAGGGTCAACTCTGTTGAATGTACACATAATTGATGATGCAGGAGCACAAATCGGCAGCTGCTTCGAAGAAAGCACTTGTGGCGTTTTTACTCTGCAAACCTTCTCAAAGATTCAAGCAAATAAAATCTCTTTCTACATGTAGGCCATACATACATCATGCTAATAAGAGTAAGAACTTACAGTTCAATAGTGTGATTTTTACCAAAAAAAACTACTGTTTACAAGAGTTTTATATTTTCAAGTGAAATTTTTAAAAAAGGTTATAAGGAGTAGAATCAAAGCCAGTATATGTGACATAATTTGCTCATGGCCTATTAGTAACGTAAGTCTCACATCATCTAAGGCATGTTAATGCTGCAAATATATTTTTTTAATACATTATATGTTAATGATACATTTTGCTGTTGATGTTCTTGCATAAGGAAGAACCATTCACATGAAGCTTTTCCCCTGAATTTACTTTTACATCATAAATTCTATTTGCAATGTGGTTGCAATGTCAGCAAAGTAAATTACAAGATATGACATAATTATACTTAGACCATGACCACATATGAGAAAAGTAAAAGAATATGTGTCAAAGGCAGTAAAAGAATCTGCAAAGAGGCTCACCAATAATCAGCACTACATTGTTAATTCTCAAATCTGCACAACGAAGCCTCAATGGCACATTTTGCGCAATCCTCAACTGATACATGTATATCAATGGATAGCATATCCAAAAAATATTGAGCTACAATTTGTACAAAATGTTCTCTTTCTTCAGTTCCAAGGAGAAGAATTAAAAACAATGCTGTATCCCCAAACAGTCGATCAAGTACACGGATTTACTACGTGTTCCTCCTCCATTTCTTGCACTGATAAATATTTGCATCTTTATTAAAGTCTGCAATTCCCTTTGAACCCAAACAAATAGAAACTAACTTATGGAATTTTCCATTGGGGGGGGGGGGGAATGGTTAGTTTAATATTTTCTACCACTAATGGATTTCATGTTTTCTTAGTCAATTAAAAATTGCGGGATATACACATTGAACCAAGAAAGTCAATAATGTGTATTGTAATAAGAAGATAACATTATCTTCAGCTTGAGACCAAGACAGACATTAAATCTTTCTTTCCACGTAATCTCTGTATGTGTGTGTGCGTGCATGTAAAGTGAGCCCTTTCAGATTAATTAAAGTCAGATAGTATAATGATTTTATTTTTTTTATCAATATCATGTACTCATCTTTGATACCACATATGATCTACTACAATTGAAGGAATAGCAATTAAGGGAAAAGGAAATAATCATTTAAAGTTTTAGGTGGCCAGTATACTAGTTCACAATATTTGTCCCATCCCCTGTTTAAAGACTACAACATATAGGACTGAAATGCCTGACGTTTTAAGCAAAAAGTTGTGCCCAAATATAGATATGAATAGTTTCAATGAGCAACACTGAAAATGATTAAAGTTATATGCTTTTAGAGGATGGTGCTGCCCAAAATCATAAATGCCCTTCGGAGGGCATTTAATTTTAATTTAATTTTAGAAAACACTGGAAAAATTTTCAACAACCAACATTGAAAATCAGGCTTCAAAAGAAATTTGCAATGTCGGTTGTTTAATTTTTTTTTACAATGTTGTTTGAAATTTAAAACAAGAGTAGTATCTAACAATAAAATAAATATGCAATCTGGACATGATTCATGTTACAAGCTATTATCCAGGAGGACCATCTTGCCCCCATTTTGACCACCGTTGAGGGGCTGGAATGGCTGTCATAAATAGATCAAAAATGGATAGCCCTAGTAAGAATACAATCAATACACAATCTGAACATGATTCATGTTATAAGCTATAGTCCAGGGGATGGTGTTGCACCCCCCCCCCTCTTAATCTCTGTGGGGGACTAGACTGGCTGTCATAAATAGATCAAGAATGGATAGCCCTGGTAAGAATTAATCACTTCCTATTAAATCCCAATGAGTGATTTAGCATCTCTCACTTCACCACTGAAACACAGATCCTGGTCTATCAATAGTTGGTGCATCATCAAACCGAAGTTTAGAAATAGCCTGCTTCTTCTGATCCCATGACTTAGAAAGATCACAGAATGTCGGTTAGAAATTGCACAATAAGACAGACCCTATCATCGTGGACTTTGCAAAATAGCGGGCTAGTGTGGGTTTTCTCTCTCTAGTGAAAAAGAACAGTGAAAAAGTTCACTCTTGATGAAGTGAATTGTGAGTGAATTTGACTGAATTTGGAGTGAAAATATGTAAAATGTGTCATACTATGACTATTAAAGCAATTAAAAAGCAATCTTTTATTGTGGAGCTTTTTATAATGATACTCTTCCCAAATAGCATGAAAATAACAGGAAAGCTCACAATAATTTTCTTCATCTTTCCCACACCTTCCCATTTCACTAGATTCCCTTTAAACCACATCCCCAAGTCGAAAACACCTGCTGAGCACCAAAGGTTGTCAAAACTTGCAATAGAGATAACACACTAAACTGAAGCTGAAGAAGCACCAGATTCATGGAACTGGACAAAAATCTTTAAAAAGTGTGTTCACATCTTCAGAAGATCTCATACACCCTTCATGATAATTAGTGCCTGAGGTGAACACACCTGTTGCTAATTCATCCTCCATTGTTTAAAACCATTTTGCTCACTCTCCAATCTTTGACATTGATAATGCGCAAATAATGCACAGGTGTGAGTGTGTTAGTGGCGATGCAGCGCATAGAGGGTATTTACAGCATGCGACAAACACGAAGTGCTTGTGCTGAGTATTTTTGCATGATATTGTGGATAACAGAGATGCCTGCATCACAAAGAAAATCACAAATTTAAAGCTGTGCATTATTTGATAATATTAAATAACGATATTCAGTGTATAAAATGTATGTACATGAAGCTCACATATTTCTATATTTTTTTTCTATTTCTCAAACAATTTACTAAATGTGATCATAAACTTTCCCTTTAAAGCATCAACATATTGGTAACACCCTTAACTGAGCTAACAAATATCAATAAACATGACACGTTCTTGATCTCACTTGCTTCTAGCACACCAGTTTGTACCTTCCATGCTCACGCTAAGAGCCACTGCCAAGTGTCAGTCATTTCATAAGAGGTATAGACGTTGCAATTTCATCAGACTTAGCCTGGGGCTATAAGGTGATATGTAGCAGACATCTCTATACCACTTGATTGATACTCCAAATCTCTTACCATCTTACACCAACTACAAAGCAGATATGCTTTTTTTTTTAGATGAGAGGTTTTGTGCCACTAGCCAGTTAGTTACTCTCCATGAAATTTGGTTAGTTTAAATGATTTCTGTCTCCGATAATCCACTAGCTGATTTCTGATTTTGAACAATTGCTTATTCTGAACTGCTATACAAAATTTTAATCTGCCCTCAATTTTAATACAAAAGTCCAATCATTACAGGATGACGATGATATGATGATGACGGTGGTAGTGGTGGCGATAGTGATGATGGTGATGACGATGATATGATGATGATGGTGGTGGTGGTGGTGGTGAAAATGATGAAGATGATGAAGATGATGATGATTGGGGTGGTGGTGGTGATGGTGGTGATGATGGTGATGATGATGATGGTGACAAAGATGATGTTTACAGCAGTAATAAAACAAAATAAGAGTTCCAAAGAGCAAGACATGTAGCACACATAATGCAAATATACACATGTACCAATACTGTATAAGTGTTTTTTTTCCGCGTACATATATTTTTTCGCGGTTGGCGGGGGTCCCAACATTTTCGCGCGATGTTAAATTCGCGGTCGGCAAAATCTGGAATTAAAAGTAACTAGAACTATAAGTAATCCATCTTTTCCTATCTAAAAAACAAGACATTTTATTTCTAAAAAGACAGTAAAATGGTATAAAGACTTACTGTGCCATGTCTCGACTTGTTTAATTCTACATACCAGTTATCCATGCATCGCGCTGTATCGTTGTGTGTGCTATTAATAGCGTTACATAGACAACTCTGTTCCGCAAGCACATGAAGTTCAAAACATTTTCTAGCGTGGATAAATTTGCGGTACTGTTAAAAAGCTTTTCACGCGATGTTAAATTCGCAGTCGCATCCCGTTTCGCGAAATTCGCTAAAATACGGTAAAAACCCCGCGAAAATAACCATGTATACAGTATACATTTTCTACAAGGGAATCAGGATATCTTGAAACCTATATTTTATCACTGCAAGGACCAAAACATAACTCAGAGTCTCAGAGATTCCTTCGACCATATTCTGTCATTGAGCAAGGCTGTACATTAATTTAATATTTTGATTGCTTGAGATGTGATTGAATTACAGAGTAGGTACAGGGATTTGAATCAATCAAGAATAGTACGGGAAAAGAGCACTACATGTACATATAAAAGGGAAATAGTCTTTAGTTACTTGTGCACTTATGCATATCTCTATGTCCCTTGTCCACAAAAATTGTACTCAAATAATGTGATCTAAACTCAGAGCATGAATAGATGTGATCTTCATGTTATATGTACATTAATGAAGAACTATGTACACCTAGGTTAAAATGGAAAAAAAAAAACACATGAGGAAAGCTATGTTTACATGTCCCATTTCTGCAGTATTATGTGACATTAATCTCTTAACATTTCTATATACCTGTATCACATTTACATCAACATATATGTATTTACAAAAACAACTTAAGACTACATGTATATGGTCACAAATATGTATATTAATGTAAAAAAAAGGTATATCATGGATTGACAGGAGAAACCTCCCAAAATAATCATACATTTTCATGTTCTAAATCTGCACTACACATCCGACACCCTCCATCATTAATAGATAGTACATTGGTATACACATGTACAACTACCAAAGGCCTACATGTACGACATGTACCAGGCAAGCGTATGAATGTAATACTTGCACATAGCGGCAGGTGTCATGAAATACCTATGTTGTCACATTAACTCACCCCTCAAGCTCTTAAACCGAGAATCCCCAGCAATGCCGTCCCCGATACGCACATCCACTCGCAACCGATACGACAACACAGCCGCTCAACGATCGGCCCAGAGCCTTATTCCCCGTGCATTATCTAATCCAGAGAGTGTTTCGAGACAAGACCGGTATAGAAGCCCTGTGCATGTATTCGATCAGTGAGCGTGGTGATACCGGTGTGTGCGGAATAAGAGGGTTGGATGGTATGATGTATTCGTATTTGAGGAGATGTAATGAGATTGTGTGTGTATTTGTCTTGATGTTGTTTGGTTAGAACGATGTTAGCATCGATGTGAATCACTGCACTCAGTAAGGTAACATGATTCACATTGAGTATGACACAATGGCTGTCAGACTTATTCATTTGAATATTAAGAGGTTGCTTTTAAAACACCTGTTGCTTTTAAATTGTTGATTGTTGTGATCATAATTTGTGCTGGAATGATACACAACATAAATATTCTGGGGAGATATTGTAATGACATATTTCATGTATTTTCTGAGGAATATGCTTTAGCCATGTGATACATGCAAATTAAAAACAATAATTATAAAACCGATTTCACCTAATTTTTCCGCATCTTCTACTATGCATGTTTCAAAATTATCTTCTTTGGCAATATTTTAACAACATCCTTAAACAAAACTCATGCTGATCTTCCCAATATATATCAAAGATCTGGTTACATGGTACTTTATAAATTTTGTTTGTTCTTCATATATAATAATACAGTTTGTTGTGAAAGTACTCTATAAATTAATAAAATAGTCAAAATTTATCATTCTCAAACATGTACATGTATATAATTTTGATATTGCTTAATGAAATCTACATTATTAACATGAATGTACATTTGTAATAATCAGCTTATGCGCTTACAATTTAGCTTTTCGATCATAATCTCCTCTCGTTTCTGATATTGCTCAAAGACAGAGCTGCCACTCTGAGGCAATCCCTATTCTACCCCCTCCCCCAATACCCAAGATACTCAATCAATAACACAAATAATCTCCCCAGGACCTAATAACTCCAAGAGCTCCAAGCCGTGTGGCTGATTTGAGGAACCAAATTAATAATAAGGGTCACCCTGTGTCCCTCAATCTGACTACGAGCTCTGTGGAGCATGCAGGCAACAGACAATGGCCGACAATGAATGGGGAGGGGGGGGGGGAGGGGGCGGGGAGAAATGTCATAATTATTCGCTCCGTCAGCATATGGCAGACTTCTGATAATTATGTATCAAATTTAACTTCCTTAAAGTAGAGAAAGGCAAAAACAGATAGGTTCAGGGACCTGATTTCTTTAGGAGGAACTTTCCATAATTCATTAGATAATTCATGCAAGTCTTCAAATTATCAACTTTTAAACACCAAACTGGAAATAAAAAACTATGACATGTCATCAATACTCTCTTTATAATATTTTATTAATATTGTTTTCTCTTTCATTCTCTAACATATTCTCATGATGGCTATTTATCAATTTTAGTCATTGGACTTTTAGTGGGGGATGGTGATTCCCTGGAATAAATTCCGACTCTTCTCCTTTTTATTCTCTAAATTAGATTTGTGTTCTGGGAGGAAGGAGAATTTCTCATTAATTTTCAAACTTTTCCCTTTCCTAGTTCTCCAATTTAAATGTGAGTTATAGGAGGAGGAGAAAATCTCCCTGAATTAAATCTAAAGTTGTCAGTTTCTTACTTCTTCATTTTAGTTGTGAGATGTGGAAAGAAGGATCAGGGTCAGGAGAAGGGCCTCTGAAAAATAAATTCTGACTCTTCCTTCTCTAATTCTCCATTTTTGTTGTGAGTTATTTATAGGAGGGGGAGAAGATCTCCCTAAAATAAATTTAAACCTTTCATTTTCCTACTTCTTCATTTTAGTTGTGATTTGTGGAAAGAAGGAGAAAGGTTATTAGCGTTAGGAGAAGGGCTCTAAAAAATTAAATTCTGACCCCAGGGGCGTATCCAGGGGGGGGCGCAACAGGCGCGCGCCCCCCCCCTATTGGCCGACTAAAAAAAAAAAAAAAAAGGAGGAGAAAAAGGGAGAAAGAAGGAAAAAGGGGAAGAAAGAAGAAAAAGAAGAAAGAGAAGGAATAAGGCTCGATGCTTGTACAATTTCGCCCAACTTTATTCAATAAAAAGCCGAAATAGGCTTTATTTGGTTCTAAACGACCATAACTAAGGCCTTTAATGTGGGGAGGGCCCACGAGGCCGACTTTTCTCATATTGTATTTTGCAAATATTGCTCAAACGCCCTTTTTTTAAGAAAAAAGAAAATACATTAGTGACGAAAAGTAAAAAATATTTAAAACTAAAGTTTCAAAATTTCACAAAGAAAAGAGCCTCTTGGACCCTCTGCCTCCTGGGCCCTCGGCCTCCTGGAACATAGTTGGCCTCATGGGTTTATTAGAAAGTACCCCTTTATTAATTCAAAATACTTTTTGAAACCCCAAATTTTTGGCTCGCGCTTCGCGCTCGCTGATGCCAAATCAAATGCACAATAATAACTCTAAATTTACCTTAAAAAATTCTAAACCCAAATTTTCGCTCGCGCTTCGCGCTCGCTGACACCAAATCAAATGCACAATAATAGTTCTAAAATTTTACCATAAAAAATTTTAAACCCAAATTTTCGGCTCGCGCTTCGCGCTCGCTGATACCAAATCATAATGCCACAAATAATAACTCCAATTTTTACCTTTAAAAATTTTCAGCTCGCGCTTCGCGCTCGCGGATACTAAATGGGTCTATTCACAATAATCTACCATTTTCTAGTACTAGAAAATGCCCCTTTATTTATTTCATATAACTTTAAAAACCTCAACATTTTCGACTCTCGTTTCGCGCTCGCAGATTCCAATTCAGAAGGGTATATAATGCACACATAATAGGTTTCTACGCAACATACATTGTCTTAGGGTATAGAAACTATGTAACTTTTGTGATAATTGAACAAAAATGTGGATTTCATGTACAATATGAATTAGAAGAACCCCCTCCCCCTTCCCCTGACGGCGATAAAAATTTCCTTGCGCCCCCCCTATTGGGAAATCCTGGATACGCCCCTGTGACCCTTCCTTTTCTCATTCTTCATTTAAGTTGCGACTTATCTATAGGAGGGGAGAAGATTTCCCTGAAAATAAATTCTGACTCTTTTTTCCCCCTACTGCTCCATTGTAAGTTCGTCACACGCACCACGAACCATCCTCTCTGTATCGCATATAATGTTTCAAAGAGGACCGTTCGTGATGCGTGCAACGATTTGTGGGAAAAGGGAGATGGGTTAGGGTTAGGAGAAAATCAATTTCTGACTCTTCCTTTTCTCATCCTCCATTTTAGTTGTGAGTTATTTATAGGAGAGGGAGAAGGTTTTCCTTAAATAAATCCTGACTCTTGTTCTTTAGTGATGATGATGAATCTCAATCCACACAGAATCCAATAACTTCCACTGAATCATCTTCAATTTGAGTACTTCCACCTTGATCATCCTATGACTGTACAGAACACGCCAGTAGATGGCAGCAGTCTGTTTCTTGTTTAGGGAACATGAAGGTTATAAAAAATAGTACAGTATAATAAAAATAGCTTTTCTATTAATTTGCTCAAAATTTGTCTCACCTGAAGCAAACCGGTTACACCACTAAAATAATTTTCCTATTGAAAAAAGCAAGAGGAAATCACATGGACAAAATTTGATGAGTATGAGTTCAATAATATATTTTGGGTGTTGTTTGGTCGTAAAATAATACTTCAATCCCAATTTTATACAAAAAAATGATATCTATGTCGGGTTAATTAGCTTCTTTTGGATGTTGTGCAGTTGTACATTTTAAAGTATTTGTATCTCCTATGCCCTGTAACACAGAGACTAACCCTAATCTTAATCATATCCTAATCCTAATCCATGACTGTACCTGCGTTCCAAATGAGGCTACCAAGATAAGATTTTTTTTTTGTCACAGGGCACTATTGTCACACTTCTTGTACAGTGTGAATATTTCTATGCATAACCTAAAGGAAAACCTGAAGGAAATCAATTTGATTTCTACACCAAGTTCATGAACCTTTTTGGGATGTTGATATTAATTTAATTATGTATCACCTAATTTCTATTGTCATACCCCTTGTACAGTGTGATTTTATCCATGCAGGCCCCTTGATATTAATCCCTGTACAAGGATATTGAAGCAATCCCTACAACAGGTCAATGTCTCTGCCTGACATATCACACTGATTCATCACATCATGTGATATCCAATCATAATTGGAACTGGTGTTGAAGTTGGTCTTGAACACATATTTGGGGTTAAATCTAAAAAAAAATTGAAATATTTCAAAGGTTGAATTTAGTGTCCTGTACATGTACATGTGTAGAATGAAAGATTTATAACACCTATTGCAGAAAAAAGAAAGAAATTGTGTATACATACTACAATTTTTAGGTTGTTTAGTGTATAAAAAGTTGGGGCCCAAACAATAAGACAAAATAAGACAGTTCCATGGTAATATCTTCATGTAAATCTTTCTAATGAACATTCACTGGATCTATGAAATGATCTGTAAGGCTCATCTTAGGGGAAATAATATCATTACTGATAAAAGTTCAAATTTTCTCAGATATTTAACATGTAAAATATTGATGTTACTGTTAGTCACTAAATGTTTGTAGAGTTTGAGTGTTTCAGAAGAGACTAATATGAAATATGATTTTATTGAATCTTGCAAAAAACTATTGTACCCTGGAAGTAATTTAAAATGACAGGCATGAATGCTCTAAGAACCTGCTAATATTATCAAATTGATTAGATTAACATCATGATATCCATTTTCCTGCATTATTTATTTATAGATATTGAGGTGTGTGATTTTCAGCTATTTTTAACAATTCTGACCAAATGAGGACTACATGTAGATACTATTTCCTTTAACCACAAAAAGATCCCAATGTCTGATACAATAAACTTCTGTCATAGAAAAGCTGAAAGAAAACAAAAAAAATCTTTAAACACCTGTGTGAATTATGACAATTTCAAATATAATATTATGAGAATGTCTGCTATTTATATCAATGCAATATCGGTGCATTTAAACCAGGATTAAACACCATTGCATCTGGCTAATTTAAAATTTCTGCTATTTATGTCTAAAGAACCTTATAGAAGACTGATCTATATTTGTGCTATTTATGAGTAAATATCCATGAGATTAAACTAAGAATGAATATCCGCCATTCCTTGTTAGTTTATTTGATTGTAATAAACTCAATTTTCTAATTTTACCCTTCTACTAAATGACTCAATCTCCAGATGATAACTTCACAAGGGTATCATATTGGGCAATGTTAATTGTTTTCTAGATCTCTCGAATCACCCGTCTTTTATCTCCCCATCCAATAACCCATTTCCATAAATCTTCAAGTCGACACGATCAGGATTTTGGAAAATCAAAAGATTTCCTTTTTCAGCGTATATTCTGCAAATTGGCAACACTGATATTTCTAATTTTCTGCTACATTTCAAAAGCAGGCCCTAATTTGTTTATAATATTAAGATAATATGATTGCACATTAGTATGCAAAAACACTGATATTGATCGTAACAGAAAGTGGCAAATGTAAGGATTTGATGCTTAATTTTCTTCATTTAATTCATAACGCTAAACCAAAAACAAAAAGGAAAACAATGGAAGTATGGAGTAAATATCCATGATATTAAACTAAGAATGAATATCCGCCATTCCTTGTTAGTTTATTTGATCGTAATAAACTCAATTTTCTAATTTTACCCTTCTACTAAATGACTCAATCTCCAGATGATAACTTCACAAGGGTATCATATTGAGTAATGTTAAATTGTTTTCTAGATCTCTCGAATCACCCGTCTTTTATCTCCCCATCCAATAACCCATTTCCATAAATCTTCAAGTCGACACGATCAGGATTTTGGAAAATCAAAAGATTTCCTGGAGATTTTCACCTCCAAATTCAAGTCTTCCGTTTGTGCCGCTGCTCTGACTTTTAATCAGGTTTAATGCGGAAAAAAAGAACACTTCCGACGTGTCGGGCTGTCCTGTTTCGTCATTTCACACCCAGCATTTGCTACAATCTAATTTCTACTTTTGATAAACTACTTTTGGAGAAACAAATGAACAGTTTAGGAAACATCTGCTTCGGAGAGCTAGATATTTATATTTCTAAAACTGATTATCAATTATAACTTGCATGTTTCTGTTTACTGTGTTGGAAACATTCATTAAAGTGAAAAAAAATGTTATCAATAGTAAATTAAATTCACAGTAATTAATCAAAATGTTTGTCAATGTTATCGCAAATGTTTGTTTTACTTGCTATCATTATTTTATAAGCATTTGTTTAAGTAATATACCCTGTATAAATTTGTACTTTTATAATTGTGGAAAATAAATGAATTGAATTAAATTGAATCAAATCCATTTTTCAGATTTATATAATTCTAAACTTGCATATTTCTGTTAAACGTGTACGTTCCCTATAGTGTAGAGGGAGTTCAAAATATGTACGCAGTAATGAACTTTGCAAGCTGCCCATTCGTACCAACGATGTGCGACTCTTACGTAGTGGTCCAAAAACCGAAAGCTAGAACGCCCGAACGATTGCCGAAGTCATGTGCCAATTTGTTATCAACAATGATTCGACTGCTCGGATGTCCCAGCCTGTTGTGCAAGCGAGAAGTATTATGCACGTGATAATCTCGAGATCCGAACACTTTATATATGCATTCACTGATAGTGCACTGATACAATGCTTTATACACAAACAGAGTATCCACACACACTGTACGTCTTACACTCACAGCGCGATCGCGATTGGCTGGCGTGTGTTTGCACTAATTTTGATTGACAACCGGCCGTATGCAAATTAAGTCATGCTTGTGAACAATATGGCGGCGACCACACAGATCGTATCTTGAGTCCTCGTTTTAGCTTAGCGATGCTCGTGCAGGACCGCCTTTAACTGTGCTGGTTACATTTCTGAAGTGATAAAATGTGATCATTATGCTCAAACCACATTCCCAGTAATTTTTGGTGGTGATTTTATTTTGTTGTAAGCTCATATCAGATTGACTTCAAAATTTGCCAATACTGAAAAGACTCAAGTGAATATTTTTTTTTAATACATAGGTAAATAAAAATTGATTGATATCAGAATTCAAAAACTCAGAAAATGATATTGCTTAAAGATTTAATTTTAGGATAATTCCAATGAAAAGAAAGGTTAAACAATGTTTGAGAAAAATCAATATGATCAAATTCTAATTTATTCAAATAGGAAGCGAATGACTAGTTTGTTCATTATCATTTAGCTGGAACTGGTAATTTAAAATTGGTAAAGAAAATAAAAAATTATTAAAGTGGAATATTTAAATTGGAAAAGTATTTTTACAACATGTTTTAATATAACCCCACAATGTTGTATTCATTTTTTGAAGCTATAGCACAGTGATTAGCGAACAACTGAATGGGGCACTTATGATATTGTCGCAGTTGTTCCTAAGCATCAGATCATGTTCTAATGAAAAGCTTCCACAATGCTGAATGCACAGGAAATAAAGAATAGGAGGCCTACTGTTTCCATTCTTTTTCACCTTCGTTATTGTACCCCTCCCCCCCCACACACACCCCTTTTTTCCCCTAAATTTTGTTGTTTCTTGATCAATTAGGGTAAGACTTTATAGAATTATGTCAGCTAAGAAACAGGCAAGAACATGATGTCCTAGAGGGGAGAAGTGAGTGTGTGTATATCATGTTCGAGGAAGGGGGGGGGGGTATAAGAACATTGTATAGGCACAAAAAAATCACCATCTCCCCTTCAATATTTTGACAGAGCGAGGTGGGGGGGGGGGGAGCGGTGCAGGATTGCTTGTGATATCTAACTTTTAAAACGTTTATTCTGCAAATTGGCAACACTTATATTTTCTGCTACATTTCAAAAGCAGGCCTTAATTTGTTTATAATATGATTGCAAATTAGTACGCAAAAACATGATATTGATCGTAACAGAAAGTGGCTAATTTAAGGATTTGATGCTCAATTTTCTTCATTTAATTCCTGCGCTTAACCAAAAAAAAAAAAAAAAAAAAAAAAAAGGAAAAACAATGGAAATTGTTTGCTCTTTCTACCGATAGTCTATATTTTAAGGCCCTGGTTTAAAAAGTATCAAACCAAAAACAACGAAATGCGGGCAATCGCCGCGAATGGGTTAATAGAAGCAAACAGTCAACATCCTCATAGCTCACACCTGTTTAAAGCACGAAGGAAGTATACAATATGAAGAGTATAGATTCTATGAATAGACTACAGTGTGGTCCAGGTATAGGGGGTTATTCCCTAAATTTAGAGGCATTTCATAAGAGCCCCCCTTTGGTTATGAGTAACTGCACTTCCTTCCTGTTCCTGTATACCTTCAAGTCCATTGCAAAGACCTTGTTAGGATCTTCCTTATAGTCTTTACATGTACAGAATTTGTTTTAAAAAAGGTGGTAAAAATTATAATTGCTTGATTCTTCAAAGGATGACCTCTCCGAAACTATAAGGATAGACTTGTAGGTGATACACTTGCCACACTCGACCCAGGGGATGTAAATGGGTGCTAGAAGAAATTCCTTGGATGTAGTGAATGCTTTACCAGGGTAGCCTATATGTACATTGTAGCTACATTGTAAATTTATAATTAGTTCAAACCATGGACACTAATTTACCTTAGAAACAGCAGGTGAATATTGTATTAATCACCATCTATTTGTTATTATTATTATTTACTTACAAATTTCAATGCATTTTACACTTACATGTACAAGTTTACTCGGCAGAAGTTGACTAATAATGAAAATATGAGTAATAAAATTTGTAAAACTATCAAAACATTTAAAGAATTGTCTAAAAACACATCTTTTAATAGTTATGTTGTTGAAAATGGTTTGTACTTTGTTTGTACTTCATTAGTTATTTGCCTTGTACATGTACATTGTATGTCATGAAATGGCACTTAGAATAAAATGTACAATGAATGTTCAAGGAGAGGGACGCACATGTTTGAATAGAAGGATTAGTGCAATTATCATTAAGTCATGAATCTTTAAACAATGACTGATTTGTTGCAGCAATTACTCCCCGACAATATAGCTCATTTCTGGTATGTTCTTCTCTAATTAATGTCTTCCCTGAACAAATTCTCCCAGACTATGTTTGATAATGTTAACGGTTTCGAGCAATGGCCTTCGACTTATCATCCCTCTCTTCTTTTTTTTCTTTTTTCTTTTGTTCTTGGCATAAACACATATTAAACTCCCTCACTCTGAATTATGCACCTCGTCTGGATACACCTACAGCTTCATGTATTGGCTTCAACAAAATAGAAAACAGCAGATATTTCTGCAATTTTGGAGTACATAAAGTATGTAGATGAGGAAATTTGCAAGTGGATAATTTCATGATTTTTATGATATTTTCGTTACTAGCCTATAATTGCAGGGGAAATTTCAGTTTCAGTTTCGAGCTCTTCATGACAGAGTTTCGCCAACTTGGTTCAAGTGGGTTACATCATGGCATGTGTTGCTTTGTTAGGCAAGCACATTACAACAGAAAATACACCATGTTGTAATCCACTGACACAAAGTTGGCCGAACTCTGTAATAAAGGTCCACCCATGGGTAAGGTGTGACCAGCCCCCTTAATTTCATGTTCATGTAAACAGGTAGTGAAGAGAGGATGCTATTCTTTATATCAGATTGACAGGCAAGTTCCCATGGACCTGTCTTTGTATCCTGAAACAGGATGATCTAATTCTTTTATTCGCCCACTCCTTCACCACCGTTTGGAGTTGAGCCAGTTTGCATAGAGATTGTTCATGTTATTCTTCTCTCCTACCTCATGAAATTATTGACTGCACTTTTCTGATGACAACAATAATCTTCTTCTGACGTCTTTATTCATTAAAGGAAGTATTTAGATTTTTTTTAGTACGGTGCAAATTGGGTCAAAACTATTACAGGTTGTACAATTTTCAGGAATGTTTGCGATGTGTTTTTATTTTTTAATGATGCTACTTGCCGATAATTGGGTGCTCTTTTTACTTTGTCTCAAAATACATATCTCACAATTGCAGAAGAGGGATATACTAACACATACATGTATGACTTATAAACTTCCAGAAAGGTTCTGATTTTGCTGACCAAATTAAAATGGCTACTTGGGACCACTTTTATCCACTTTAGATTGGGTTTAAACCTGAACTAAAGCTGATACAAGGAATACTGGCCAAACTAATGACATACAGCTTTTATGCCACCTGTAAAATATCTTCATTGAGATAAGAACCAGAACAAACCAGTTCGATAAAGCATGACATTTCAATAATTTGCTCACCTCTCGTAATCATCAATAGAAATATATATTTTGAGCAGTTCAAATATTTACCCAATATATTCGAGCGTGACAAAGGGGACTTATTTGTTTAGCTCTCTTTTGCCGCTTTTCCCGCAAGCATACTGGAATTCCCATTTGCACAGCAGATGACGTTGTACACGATGGTTCAATAGGTTCTTGACTTTGTCTTGACTTTCAGCTTAGAAGTTGAGTGCTTTATCATCTCAGCCTGACACTAATGTTCTGTGACAAGGCATTTATCTGTTTTTGCCACTCTAAACCCGCGTGAAGATAGGTATCTTGGGCCTTGAGAGCATATGGTATTGAATCTCCGACTATAAAGTGACCAATGGGGTAATGCGTAATACATGGCAAGCAACATGGAATTTAAATGCAATCTGAAGTCAAACTTTACTTTTTAGGACGCTCAATAAAAACACCTTAAGCAGGTCTTCAATTTAGCAATGACCTGGGGTCAATGGCCACCTGAAACTTTTTTGGGCCACCTGAAATAAAGCCAAAACTCCATTCAACTATGTGGTTTGCATCCTCCATTGACTCTTGAGGGCCACCTGCAGAAAAATGTTAAGCATAAGCACTGTTACTACCAGTAATTGTCGCACGACGCACAATGTCATAATCTGGTCACATAAACACATTATTTACGTCTGGGACCAACATTTGACGTCATCATCCGAAAGTTGTGATTGGGATTCGAACCTCAGTCCGATTGTTATCAGTTTGTGGGCCTTTTTAGAGAAATTAACTGAAATCATTTGAAATTTTTACACTGTGGAAAAAGAAAATCAGCCTACAAACCGATGCGGATCGGACTGAGGTTCGAATCCCAGTCACGTCTTTCGGATGGTGACGTCACACGATGGTCCCATACGCAAATAATGCGTCAGTGTGACATTATGCGTCGCTGCGACATTACCGGTTGTTACAAGCCCTGTATCACCATTATAGGCTACTGTCTTGAATAAAAAGAAGAATATTTTACCTGATAATGTGAGCTTGATAAAGGGGTCGTATTCATCTAACTCGTCGTCTGATTCTGGGTCCCATACATCTAAATTCTTGATGTTAATGGTAGACGTACAGGCTCGTAGCTCACCCGTAGCCCCATGGTAGTATTTAAAACATACCTTGGTTAAAGCTGCAAATACAAGATAAAGAATACATGTTTGTACATTAGTAATTTAGATTTTATGATACAATAAAAACTTTATAAACATCTGAATTTCTTGATGTTGCCGATGGTCGTCCAGGCTTGTGGTTCCCCTGTAGGCCAGTAGCAGTGTTTAAAAGATATCTTCACTGAATTTCTTGAAATGAGATACAGAGGACATTTTGAGGCAATAAAATAAACACTACTATTTCTTCATGTAGCGCTTTGATAGTATTTAAAACATACCTTAGTTAAAGCTGTAGAGATAAGATACAAAGAGGGGATAATTTATATTTCATGATCATATTAACAACACTGTCTTTAACTCCGGCAATAAAGACAAATAAAACGAAACGTAATCATGTTACCATATTAATACTGTTAAGCAATTTTAACTCCTTACGTGCCACCCCGCCCAAACCCCTCTGCCGCACTGGTAATCCGTGCATGCCAGGGCCTATATCCCCCACTGCCAAGTTTTTCCCCCTTGTACTTGAAGATGACAGTCAATACTTTCTCATAACTTTCTTAAAAGAACGGTCGACAACAATGTTGTACTTAAAATACGTGGCATTAATATTTGTCTCTAAAGTCACACCAAATTCTGTTTGTAAAAAATAAGAGGGCAGTTTTCTACTCTTGCATTGTTCCAACTTCCAAGGCATGATTTTGTTTTTTATTGTGTGCGATTGTTTATGCACTAGGTCCTATCAAAATGTTGACAAACACATGAAATTACTCAAAACAAGTTTAATTTAAACTGTGTAAAGAGAATATTGGCCAATTAAACGCCGGAAGTGCCCGCAGCAGAATAAAGCGGATTAACCTGTGAGTGTGCAGTGCGCAGAACAATAGAATCGGCGTAATCAATCAACGTTATTCCGAATGTGCGCAATCATGCACGAAGCAGGGGAGGGTAGGAGACAAAGCATGGATTAAGCAGTCAATGGTAGGCTAGCAAACATGAGTATGGCACTGAACAGTAGGCTACGTAGCATGCATCCGGCACGTAAAGAGTTAATAAAATCCTAATGTATTTTATATAAAATACAGGTGCAGTTGCGTTAACTAAACTTTCTTATAATTTTCACTTTGCTGTTAATGGTAAGTACATGTACAATATGACTTAGCAGCCCATCAAAATATATTATTTCATGAAAGTTATCATAACAAAGTTATTTAGAAATTTTTATCCAACGACACCCTGATATCTGTATCTATGACTCCAGCTACATTCAATAAAATACATTCATTGTTTGTGTCCGACATTTGCATACAACCGAAAGTGCATTTTCTGGACATTCCTAAAGGTCAATGATTTCATAATCCATTGGGTATGACTAATTAGCATTGTTTTCCTGTCCTGGTGTTACTCAGACCACGATGACCAGTGGCATTGACCTTAACTAAAGACATCTATTAACATGATTCGTAATGGAATAACGAGCAGACTTATTCTCATTCTCGAGGTCTAGTGGATAAGTTGCCCTACTGTTGATGGCAAGGTACTGGGTTCAAGTCTCATAAAATATCTACAAGCAATACATTGTTTACAGACATATTTTATGAAAAAGCACATGTGAATATATTGGAAATTGTACACATGAAATCGTTGATCTCCCTTCTTGATAAACATGACTACAGTATCAGGACAACTACCCCCAGACAATTACCCCCAGAAATTTTAAGGTTAGGTGTAGGGTAAGGTGGCAGATTTTTGGTGGGGGTAGTAGTGCGGGGGTAATTGTCCTGAGGGTAGTTGCATAGAACCATTGTCTACAATTTACAAAACTTAAGGCCCCTTTTTCTTGGACAAAAAACTGATATGAAGATATAGGGCCTAGACCAGGGGAGCATTTCATCAAAGGACTTGTCAGATATTTTATCCGACAAATTTGCTCTCAGCCAATCAGATGGAAGCATTTCAGTAGCTTATAACAGCTTGTCGGATAAAATGTCCGACAAGTCATTTGATGAAATGCTCCCAAGGAGGGCGTTTCATGAAAGGACTTGTCAGACGTTTTATCCGACAAACTGTTATAAGCTACTGAAATGCTTGAATTTGATTGGCTAAGAGCAAATTTGTCGGATAAAATGTCTGACACGTCCTTTGATGAAATGGTCCCCAGGTGTGGATCTAGCATTAGCTTTTACAAAGTATTTAATTAGCCCAATTGCATTCCGTGATAAAGACTACATTGTCTGTAGACATGTTTTGTTTATGTAGTACATGTAATGCTGGAAATTTCTGCACATTAATCATCGACTCCTCTTGTTGCCATTTTGTAACCTATCTCATGTCATCCTAATATGAATGATTCCATTGCCTGACACGCCCCCGAAACTGTAACATAAAACCTAACCCTAACCCTTACCCTAACTCTAACACTTACCCTCAACATAACCCATATCCTAAACGTACATCCTTAACCTAACGTCAACCTTATCCTATAAGGTTTAGGGTTAGGCTTTTGGGTGTGTTAGCTGTGTCGGGGGTGTCAGCTGTGTTAATGGGGTCAGGTTATGGAGAGACCAATCCTAAAAACGTGCTCTATGACATGTTTCCTGCCAATACGCTCCTTGTGCCAAGAAAGAACAGCAGATATGTTGTTTACATCCGAGCATGAAGCATTTGTTTCAAATGGGAGAGAAGTAAGGGGGGGGGAGGGGGTGGGGCAGCACAAAAAAAAAAAATAAAAATCAATTGCAAACCAAGAGTTCTTAATAGCTATAGGAACCTGTACAAGACACACACAAAAAAAGAGTGGGAATTTGAAATATTCAACAAATAATATTTTTAACAGAATTTTCCTAAATAGCTTCTGTTTGACCTAACCACCCAACATCCCAAATTAAAATAAGAAAGGGAAAAGTCAATTTTTAAAGCATCCATACCACCCCCCCCCTCACAATTCCTACATACATGTTTATCAAATTAGGTGAATACTAATGGCTTGCAATGATCACATCTAATGAAGGCAATGTAATTTTCAGAGTGGTTTTAATTTCATGAAGTTTAGAAGTCAGTTCTTGGGAAAATTTCCACTTAAATAACAGTCCTTTTTAAAAGATTAGTCCTACATTGTAAAAATTTCTCCAATTCATCTTAAACTGCAAATTGTTGGCTTGTATGTATTTCAATTGACAATACAGTAGGCCTACATGTACTTGTACATGTATATTGAGCAATGTGGTAGGGAATAAATGATTAATACCCAGTGACCCCCCCCCCCTCCCCCTATAAAATGACTATTCAAAAATGTTCATTTGGCAGGAAATTTCATTCCAGAATGAACAGGATGTGTAACAATTGTTTGTAGGCATTCATGATTATTTCAAAAGGCACAGTTGTACATATGTACATTTGTAGAGATCTAAATGAGGGCCCCAGTGTAGTATTGTAACAAATGTGTGATGTTGGATATGTGTGCAGGTTCATATTTTATAAGTACTTTTTTTTTTGTTGCTAATCATCATGACTCAGTGTATAAAGCATACTTGAACATAAAGGCACATTTGAATTAAACCCATGTAAACTTTGTTGACTTGTTAAGGTAGGGCCAACAACTCTTGAAGTCAAATAAAAGATTTTGAATTTTAAAAGAAAAATCAATTTGGCTTTCTATATCTCACTGAGTTGTGAACTCAGGCAAACGGAGCGAATTTGCACAATGACATGTAGAGAGAGTCTTTTCTACTCTGTTTCAGTATCAATATTACACATTTTCTTTCGTAAATGTGCTTGCCTAACGAAGCAGTTCAAAACAAAATTTGCCATGTTGAAACCTACTGTTCACGTGTTTGGCTAGACGCTCTCTATATACCGCACTCTGCAAATTAGCTTGTTTCTGCTGGGTTTCACAACTCGATGAAATACCCCCTTTAGTTTGTGTTCATGAGGTTTTTTTTAGAAAAAAGGTATCTGATTCAATAATGACCTTTATAAAATGATGTCATGAACTCATTTGCAAGGTTCAGGGTGAATTTACTTCAGACGACGTAAGGAAGCACACACGTGTTCATGAACTTGTTATGTAATAAGGGTAATTTTGATTATAGTCTTAAGGAGCATGTACGTGTAAATGAACTCATTTTGATATAAGGGTGAATTGCATTCAGTTTAAGGGAGCATATACAACGTAGATCGATAAGCGTGAACTTGTTTTGTAACCAGGGTGAATTTTGGAGAAGTTTACGTGGGCAATGAAGGACTCATGTTGCTATTGTCTACGCCTACTCTAAAGATTACCTCTCGCAAGTAGAAATACAACTCTAATGTTGTATCTCATGACACGGGATGACACATGTTATTGTACATAACTATGTGAGATTGAGAGATATATTGAAAGGATAATACATAATGTAGATGTAAAGAATATAGCATATATAGACTGATGAAGAGCATGAAATGGGAATATTGAGAGAAAAGAGAAAGAGATGGAGAGAGAAATGCCATCAGAAGGGAAAACAGGATAACAGAAGCATTGGAAAGGAAACCAGTATATCTTGAAAAACAAGATGGTTTTCCAATCAAAGACATTTCAAACTTCTAAACGGGGTGAATAAACGGAATAAAAACAACTGGCATAGCTTTTTATCAGTTATTTCAAACTTGTTCAAAACCAGGTCAAACTATTGTCTGTTTATAACTTCTATCAACTTCCCTCTCCTTGACATTGAAAAACAAAAAAAGAAAACTTATTGCAAAGGTAAAAAAATATGCCCTACATTTGCAGATTTTCTTTTACTATAAAATATAGTTTGATGGCACTACAGACTTAATTGCCTGGTCAGATTTTCCCCTGATTTAAACAGAAGAAATATGAAAAAGTTGGAGTTTAACAAACTTTTCGAGACTATACAGCACATGAGTGTTGTTCTTTGGAAATGTCAATAAATCAAGAAATAAAAGAAAATCCTTGATATTTATATTTCAAATTCAAACCAACCCGATTAACCTCCTAGCTCTCAAACTGCCCTTAATCGCCTTTAAGCTTACACCTCCAACCACCTGAAAGCAACCTTCCAGTTTTAGCCAACCATAGCCCCCCCCCCCATAAAAAACTTACATACACAATTGGCTTTAATAGTCCTGAGCACCTCATAACAATGGGAGTTGACTGTATGTAGTACATGTAAGTTGCAAGTACAAACACACATCCATGCCATAGTGCATAATTTGGGATCTGAATCTCAGAGACTACAATAGCTATACTGTAACTCCTCTAGCTGAGAATCCCCCAGACAAGATATAATTTGTTTGAAAACTTTGCAGACTACATGTAGGTGTGTTCCTGTGATTGGGTCTCTAATAGTCTAGATTGGTTGGTAGTACATTTCTCTCCACCCTCTCTTCATTCTCCACCACTACACATTAAACCCCATTGATCGCGATGTCCCCCTTTCTTTCACGCCCTAATAAGGATAATTCGAGGGGTTGTTTCTATTTCGGGCATAGAGGTCGATTGTGTGGTAGGGGTAGAAAAAAAAAACCAACGCATAACAGTCCTGACAAAGGACTAGGTCTCCAACAGCTGATTAATACTCTGCCATTCTATTCATCTCCAGACATTACAGAGTCTACATATTTATCTGATCCTGGATCCAGAACGTCTAGTGGATGGTTCTGGAACATATCCCTGGGCTTCCTGAACAAAACTATTTCAGGCCAGACCCCAGGATGGAATCCTCTTATCTCCTACCTCCCTGGGACAAACATGGAAGTGGGTATGACTGGTATAACAATCGAGAGCAACTTAAAAACATAAATAACAGAGACTCTAAAAATATAAGTCAAAAGACCTTAAAAATAGAGCAACAATGAATTAAAAAAGACCCTCCCCCTTCAATACAAGTTGAAGGCCTTAAAAAAACTTTACCAACTTATAATTAAAAGAGACCTTAAAAATATTAAGTCAACTAATAAAGACCCAAAAAACCCAAGTCTAATGATTGAGACATTAAAAACTAGATCAACTAAGAGTTAAAATGACCTTAAAAAGTAAGTCCACTATTAAAGACCCTTAATACTTGTAGAACCTGAAAAACCAAATTCAAATGATATACAAAAAGAAAATTTAGAGACCCTAAACAACTAGAGCAACCTATTAATAAGCGTTAGCCCAAACCAATACTTAAATGTGTGCAATGAAATAGAAAAAAGAAGAAGAGAAAGAAGAATACATAGGATACTGCAAACTTAAAAAGAGCAGTTTCTTTAAAATCATAATAATATCCTTTAAGCCGAACTGTATAATGACATGTATTTGTGAACAATGATACAATCAACTTGTGACATCACATTTTTATAGACAATATGCACCATTACAAGTTTGCCCCCTTCCCCTTACTCATCCCACATACTAACAGTGCGTGTATGTGGTCTTAATGCATACATGTACATGCATTACATTACAGACAATACCTTACAAGTTTGCCCCCCTCCTCTAACACATCCCACATGTGAAGGATGGTTAATTAGTATGTGGTCTTAATATACAGGTCAAACTGTAGAGACAATACACTACAAGTTTGCCCCCTCCCCAAACTCATCCCACATGGGTGTAATTAGTATGTAGTCTTGATACAGGTCATGTATCACAGGCAATACATTACATACATGTATTTAGGGTGCAGAATTAGTATGTGGTCTTAATATACAAGTTTTGCTGTACAAAGAATATTTTCCCCCTTCACTAACTCATCCCACATGTTAAGGGTGTGTAATTAGTATGTGGTCTTAATATGGGTATGGCCATCGGGTTGGGGTAATTTTTCACTTGACATTCATTTATTTAAAAATAGTAGCTTATTTGGTTTCAATTTTGTACTCAATGCAAATTAGGGCTTGATCTTACAACCCTCAAAAAGTTACATTCTTATAGGTGGGCACTAAGTACCTGAAATTTCCAATAAGCTATCACTACGTGACATGGACTTCGCGAAGTCCATGTCACATAGTTATTTTATAATTTCTATTATAGCAACACTTGTATTATGTTTTATACAAAATAACGGATTATTTTGATTACTGTCAGTACAGGGGATGTTATTTCTTATCAAAATTTACTCAGGACTTCATCAATGATGTCATTAGCAGAGTTTTTGTTTCACTACGTTACATGGACATCAAGTCCTTTACTACGTTATGTTTTGTGACATTTGATGGACTTCTGTCACGTAGTGATACATTTTTTAATTTTCTCTTAAAAATTAAGCCGAGCACCCGATACTTGAGATATTTGGCTAACTGATTAATCAAGTCAATATGCATATTTTATCACATTTTGGTCAATATAGCTGGTGTAATTTGAGTGTTATGACCAAATATCACAATAACTATGTGACATGGACATGATGTCCATGTCACATAGTTATTGCATATTTTGTTCAATAACTTCATCAAAATTTAGTCTAAATGGCCCATATTTTCCAAGGACATTCAGGGTCATGATACTAATGTAATGCCTACGTACTTAAAACATATATCATTTGTAGTTTTGAGTTATGCTGAGATGTCACACTTTTTGACCCAACCCGATGGCCATACCCTTATACAGGTCTAACTGTTCATTCAATATAGACAATGCACTACAATTTTTCCCCTTCCCCTAACTCATCCATGTTTAGGGTGCGTAATTAGTAACATGTGGTCTTAATATACGGGTCTAACTGTACAACACAGACAATACACCAGAAGTTTGCCCCCCTTTCCCTCACTCATTGCACATTTTATTGGCGAATAATTAGTATTTGGTCTTAATATACAGGTCTTACGATATACTGTACTGTACATACCTCCAGACAATACACTACAAGTTTGCCCCCCCTTCCCCTAACTCATCCCACATGTTAAGGGTGCATAATTAGTATGTGGTCTTAAAATACAGGTCTAACTCTACAGTACAGACAATTCAAGTACACGTTTGTGGTCTTAATATACAGGTCTTACTGTACTTTCATAACAGACAATACACTACAAGTTTTCCCCCTCCCCTAACTCATCCCACATGTTAAGGGTGCGTAATTAGAGAAAGGGGAAGGAAGACATAATTGTTTTTGTGAAAACGCTTCCTGTCTATTCATGCAGATTTATAACTGTTTCCTTTTTTGACGGAGCCTTTCGATGAGATGACAATGCTCTGATAATTATTGCTTCTTGTACGAGCTATGCTTCTCAGCTTGGCATAGTATTACATATCATAATATTTAATTTTGTTTTCTTTTTTTAAAGGGGTGTGAATATTCCTATTATGAATGACGGCATAGTAAAACTACAAAAAAAAAACAACGTATTTTATGCTAATTCTTAAAATAATTTTACTTGCTGCCTTGTTCTTTCAAAGTTCAAAAATTCTACAGTAGGGAGCCTATATGATAGCATTTTAAATAATTAATTCTTTTCATGAGCAATGCTACTAAGCTTTGGGTTTAGAGCAATGAGTATGCACAGTACGGTCTTCTCTTTTAAAGCCTAAATATGCCAGTCCTCAAGTTTTTACTTTTTGACATACTATTGTTTAATAATGAATTTCAATATTGTTTCCTGACCCACTTTGACACAGTGATAAAAAGTCATTTACTTTTCTGCTTTTTGTTTAATAAGCATTCACTTTGTTTCCATTTGCAAGGGTATATATACATGTACAAGAATTTATATTTTTAGAACATATTCCTATTTCTTAGCATGTCTGTATATAACTCTAATAAAAATTACAGACTTCTCCATGTTATGCAGAACTTTTCAGATCTTATATTATTAAAAGCTTTTATTTTCCAGTTGTCTAATTTCTCATCCTCATATGTACCCTTGTCTCTCTTCCTTAATCTCAAAGTAAAGAGAAAATGATATATCAATACAAATTTTCTATATGCATAAATGTTCATTACTTTTGAATCATTTGAATATTAATGGTACAAGTATCATTATCTCACCAAAGTTACTTCATGTTTTACAAGTACAATGTCAATGACATTTTACATGTACAGAAGTGAAAGTAGAGTCATTATAATACATCTCTAATTACAGAATGAAAAGTGAAAGTGGAATCGGATAAATTGAATATGGAGAATTTCTTTGACGTCTATAATGCATACTCACATTGATACCTTTGTCGTAACATGCTGCCGAGCAATCCCGTTAGTAATCACGTTAACATTCAAAATTCTCTCTCGCTGAGGTGTTGTCAAACAAACAAAAAAAGTTTCCTACAACAACACAAGAGTTTTATCCCACTAGGCATATGTTCACCAAAGTTTGGCATCAACGGAATAGTTTCCGAAAAGTAAAATGTGACAAAAATTTTGTATGGTCTCCAACTCCTAACAAATGGGATGTTCCATCACGCTTGGGGATGGATGAAAAAGCAAGGTGAGAACAGTAACTTGTTGTTGATTTTGCTGTGTATTGGTTACACTGTAGCTTATTGCTGTTCGTTGGAAAGTGGTGAAAACACAGTAGATCCACGTGCACAGCGAGTCGAAACAATTGCTGTACGGCTGCTTTGCTGGTGCAATGCGAAGGGGAAGAGAATGTATTACGCACCCACTAGTTCACTAACAGGAACTCCTAACTAACTGCGTAGGGTGCTCGAATCGCTATGGTGTGGAAGCTGACAATTACTTGTTGTCCATGCTAGTTCCCCTCTCTCTCTTTCTCTTCCTTTCTCTCTCTTTCTATTCCTTTCTCTCACTTTATCTTTTCTGCCTCTTTCTTCCTTTTTTTCTGGTTCTGTCTCCTTTTATTATCTCTCTATCTCTGTTTCTCTTTGTTTCTGTTCAACTTGTTGTCCGTGTCAGTTTCCCCTCTCTCTCTCTTTCTGTCTTTTTCTAATCCTACGTCTTTCTCTTCTCTCTCTCAATTTCTATGTTTTATTTCTATCTTTCTCGATATTTCTGTATACTTTTTCTTCTCTTTTCTTTCTATCTCTATCCTTTACTTTTCTGTTTCCTGATCTCTCTCTCTCTCTCTTTCTCTTTAGCTATCTCTTATTTTCACTCTAGCCCTCTCCCTATTTTAAATCTATCTATACTCGTCTTCTCTCTCTCTTCTCTCTCTTCTTTGTATTATTGAAAGTTTGTTTTGTGTCTGGCTAATGATATAATGGCACACCTCCCGATCAGCGTTAATCCATTTGGGCGATCATCTTGTCTTACAATGTTGTGAATATAGCTCATCGGTTAGCCCCCTCAACAGGTATGTGACAACTACTTCCTGTCGGCCACAAGACACTTATCCAATTAAGCAATAAGACTTGAACAAAGACCATATATCCTGACTCAGTGTACTTGTAGAATGTAGGCAAGTCTATAACAAAATGGTTATAAAGTATTTACTCGACAGACAAGTTGATAATTGATGCCTCATTTGAGATATCCAGTAACTTCTGAATTATCAATATTCAAAACTCCTACATAAGATGTGGACTCCAAAGAAGACAAAAGCAAGTAGTTCAGGAGAACTCTTGAATCCGAAACTTCTAAAAACCAGTCTTCAAAGCAAGAACATCTACTTTGAAATTAATGGTCAGAAAGATATTAAGTGAGTTCCAATTTTCCAAGTTTCAATCAGTTATTAATGTCTCTTTATTCAAACAAAAGTGATATAAATATCCTCAAGTTTTCTTTCAGGACTTCTCTGTCTTTGTTCCATGGATTATAAAGAAAATAACAAGAATAGATGATGTTGTTTTATGAGTCAACAAAAAGTTCAAATAATTCAATAAAACAAAAATCGGTATGATCACTTGAATTCCACCAAGACAGAGATGCATGTACATGTAGCACAATAAAGCAAGATCAAAAATAAAGTGTGATCAGTAGAACGTTTTCCCGCTGTTCTGCAAATGAAGATGAGCACATCTATCCCTCGATTGCATAGGAGCTATCACAATGGACTTTGCTCCGACAGATCAGCGATGACGTCGCAGGGTAGGCTTGAAGCTGTTTTAGCTGGAACCCTCCCTTCATCCATAGACTTTAGTCTAGCTAGCTAGCTAGAATGCCGGACATGGAACAAGGCGATGAATCATAATAGTTTGACCCAGTGACGGGTAATAGAAGGCACTGTATCAGGCATCTTAAATCCATAGACAATGTAGGAAGAGCCAAGTATAAGCAAGGAGATATTGGTCATAGTAATATCTCCTTGGTATAAGTACATGTATCTTACTTCTTACACCCCCTGTAATATGTGTTCGGACAATGGCACATGCATACTGCAACGTGTCGTAAACTGTACTGGATACCATCCATACTGAAATGTACAAGTATGCACATGAGGTCATACGGCAAGGAAAAATTGCATGGGGGCTCAGTGCAGTTTTTCCCCCATAAGGCTAAAAAGACCCCCATCAATTGAATGATTTGATAACATGTACAAATGTACACAGGGGGGGGAGAGGGAGATTTTGCCCAAAAAGTAATAAAAAGAGCCCCAATGAAGAAGAAGAAAAAAAAGTTTTACCCTGTTATACAATCTTGCTCTGGATTCCTTTATATCATTTGTACCATTCTACACAATAGGACAGCCCTTTTAATTTGACGACCAAAAAATAAAAAATAAAATAAAATAAATAAAAAATGGTTGTGTAAATGCAAACATGAAATACACTAGCACCAGCGCAGTTCATAAGATATGATTATTTGAAATGAATTACAAGCAGTGCATTTCTCATATGCAGCATTGTTCAAAGTTCAAGAATCCTCAGGGAGGCATTTAAAGAAAGGGGGCAAGCAAGACGGAAGGGCTAAGAGAGGGGAGAGGATGGGTTTTAATAGAGGGAGGATAGGGTTAGAGGGACGAGGGGAAGGGGTGAAAGGAGAGAGGATGGATAAGACAGAGGACAAGATGGGGAGAGATGGGAGAGGATGTAGTTAGAGGGAGGATGGGGTTAGAGGGAGAGGGGAAAGGGTAGAGAAGGAAGAGGATGGGGTTAGATGGAGGAGGGGAAAGGGTGAGAGAGGGGAGATGATGGGTTAGAGGAGGTGGGGAAGGGGTGAAAAGAAGAAGGGTTAGAGAGGAGAGAGGATGGGAAAGAGGGGAGAGAGGGAGAGAGATGGGGTAAGAGGGAGAAGGGGAAAGGTTAGAGAGGAGAGGGATGATGTGTAAGAGAGATAAGAAAGATGGGGGTAAGAAAGAGAAGGGAGAGGATGGGGTTAGAGGGAGGTGGGGAAGGGGTGAAAGAGAAAGAAGGGGTAGAGAGGAGACTGAGGAGGAATGGAACAAAGAGGGCGAGAAGAGGGCGAGACGGATGGGGTAAGAGGGAGAAGGGGAAAGGTTAGAGAGGAGAGGGGATGTGTAAGAGAGATAAGAAAGATGGGGGTAAGAAAGAGAAGGGAAGGGGTAGGGGAATGGGTCACATTGCCCAAGAAGAAGGGTTGGGTATCTGTAGGCTAACAAGGGTGTGTTGTTTTACCCTTTACCCAGGTACTGTCTGTCCATCCCTTATTTTAATCTCGACTGGATATCAATGGTACATTAAGATTAAGGTCTATGAATCATTGTTGTCACAGTTCATGATAAACCTTGACTGGCTGGTATGCCTGTAATGATTAACATGAACACTAACACTCCTGGAAATGACCTTATCTAGTTTCAGCTGGGCTGCTTTAATACCTATCATAAGGTGGGACTTCACTAGATTGAGGTTTAATAGCGCTATACTTCTGATGATCCCATGAATTACCAGGATTAGAACAAAATTATCATTTTTCCTCTCAATTAACATGATAAATTGCATGAAATATAAGCCCATACAGCATCTTGGATTTATATGCAAAATATATTGCGGTTTAAAGCTGGTGTATAGTGTTGGGAGAAGGAAACATTCAATTTGGATTCACAGTTAGATAATATGAAAGACCCAATCCTATAAGTGTAACAAAAAAAGTTATATTACGTGAAATCTCGTTTTAGTGTCTTTATTTCACGATATAAGTATAAAAAAAGATAAGTCGGGGATCCGACTCATCTCAGTGTGTACTAGGCGTTCACATGGAAAACCAATGGGGATTCTCTTGTGTGGGTGATACACACAAATCGCTACGCTCCATTCATGCGGGAAGTTCGGGGGACTGGACACCCCAGCAAAGGTCTCAAAAACCGTTACATTATGTTTGGGTTGAAACATTTCACTGAAATTCACCGGAAATCGTGAAAGGAATATCACAAAATCTCTCACACATATCTTTTAGTGCAATGTGAACAACATGAGACTATATTTAATCGGTTTTATGCTGATTCCCTTTTTGTTACCAAAACTATACACCAGGTTTAAGCTTGTTAAACCACAGCCCAAACAGTGCATTCAGTATTGAAACCAAAAGTTGCGCACCCATTACATGTACATTGTAAAACTGTGAAGGGGAAATCACGGACCTAACTCCAGCTGGTGAAGCACCAATTTGACGCTGCAGCTGATTGTGGGCTTTTCTCACTGATCCAACCTTAAGCGTGGTATTTCAAAACTTTGATCTAATGAAGGATCAATTATAGTTCTAAACGTACACTCTCTCGACAGTGTGCAAATAGCTCTCGTAATCTCTTCACATAAAAATACAACTTGAACGTATTGAAGTGGTCTGATATAGGCCAATCTCAAGTTTTTCTCTTGTAAAAGATGACAGAGGGTGTAAATGATCACAAATCTTCTTACTTTCATGTGTCTTTTCTTCCAGATATGGAGTAAATAAAGCGGAGGGTGATAAAAAGGGGTATAGAAGTATAGTGGCATAGGAGAAACAAAGAGGTAGATTGATAAAAATTGGGGAGTTGAAGAGGGAAATAAGAGTGGTATGAGGAAGAAAAGGGGGAGAGGCATTGGGGATACAAGTGTGGTATAAGGATGGAAAGGGGGAGTGGCACTTGGAAACAAGAGTGGTATAGGGGTGGAAAGAAAGGGGAGTGGCATGGATGAAGTAAAGTGGTATGGGAGTTGAAAGGGGAGTGGCATGTGGGAAACAACAGTGGTAGAGGGGAGTGCACAGGGTTGGAGGAAACAAGGAAGGGGAGTGGCATAATGAAGTGAGTGGCATATCGGTGTTGAAAAGAGGGAGTGGCATAGGGGAAACAAGAGAGGTAGATGGGTAGAAAAGGGGAGTGACACATGGAAACAAGAGTGGTATAAGAGTAGAAAGGGAAAGAGGCACAGAGAAACAAGTGGTGTAGGGCTGGAAGGGGTGTGTGGCATTGGGGAATCAAAAGTGGTATGATTGGCAGAAAAGGGGAGTGGCATGGGGAACAAAGAGTGGAATAGGGATGGAAAGGGGGAGTGGCACAGAGAAACAAGAGTGGTATTGGTATAGGGTGGAAAGGGGAGTGGCAATGAGAAACTTAAGTGGTATAAGGATAGAAAGGGGGAGTGGCATTGGGGAAACAAGAGTGGTATAGGGATGGAAAGGGGGAGTGACACAGAGAAACAAGAGTGGTACTGGTAATAGGGGTGGAAAGGGGAGTGACAAAGAGAAACTTAAGTGATGTAAGGATGGAAAGGGGGAGTGGCATTGGGGAAACAAAGAGTGGTTGATGGGTAGAAAAGGGGAGTGGCATGGGGAACCACGAGTGGAATAGGGATGGAAAGGGGAGTGGCACAGAAAAGCAAGAGTGGTACTGGTAATAGGGGTGGAAAGGGGAGTGACAAAGAGAAACTTAAGTGGTATAAGGATGGACAGGGGGAGTGGCATTGGGGAAACAAGAGTGGTTGATGGGTAGAAAAGGGGAGTGGCATGGGGGAACAAGAGTGGAAGAAAACATTATATACACTTAATGAAGGAGTTTACAGCTTATGATGTTTTTAAGTTCTCGTCCGATGATGTGCTTATCTTTCATTCTAGGGTTCTTAGTACCAGACTCTTTCTATGATTACTCATAACAATAAAGAGTTATTTCAAGAAGGGTACAAAGACATAAGGTTAAGAGGTATTTGTCCAATGTTCTATCCGAAATCTGACGAGACAGGATGTTAAACTAGTGAGAAATAAACAACGTCATATCATCCATGCTTGGAAAAAAGAAACACTTTGCCAAGTGCAACCCCTCCTTACGTAAACCTGATATGATACAAACATGTAGGCAAAGTTTGAGTCATCAGAAAAGGCTGAGTAAAACCCAATGCCTTGTCTTCGAGAGTTAAACAAGAAATTCCGCAATACCTCAGACATACAACTGTTCATACTGTCTGTAGTTTGTTTACAGTATGCGTACGTGCCAGTGCTCTATGCTTACTCAGTATTTGATTCTGATACATGTATCAGCAATGCCAAAGTCACAACCGGTTGAGTGCTGGTTGTGTAACTCTCTGCGCCCGGTCTGAGTCAGATCTTTAATTTAGAGAAAATCCTATTTTTCAGGAAAGCAGGAGCAAGGCAGAAAAAAGAAGTAAACCCAACTTACAGAGCCTCATATTAATATTTCATAGCTTGTGCGACCTTGATATTTATTTCATAAGAACGAGTCACTTATATTAAAGTGATGCCAAAATTATACCTGAGTTGGAACAGACAATTGAGCTCTTGGGCTTTAAAAAAACAATTGCAAAAATTGCCTTGTACCAAATTTGGGCAAAAGCAACCATTGCGTTTCAATAGTTAAAGTAATTTTTTGTCCCTTATGAATGGACTCAGGAGGGCTGACCTCCAACATTGAAGGAATGATCAGAAAGCCAAGTTTGTTTCTGACAAACTTGGTACAAGGCGTTTTTGACCAAATGTTTAAAAAACTTAAGTGCTCAGTCATCCATGACAACACAGGTATAATGTTGGGCATCACTGGGTAGAATATAAGTTACATGTACCTATTGTTATGATGATGAAAATTGACACATAAGTTATACAATTCTAATGCGAGGATCTAAAAGTTGGGTTTATTTTATTTGAAACGCACTGTACAGCCATGTTTAAAGGCAAGGAATAACTGGATTTGACAGCTGCCTGACCCAGCTGAGAGAAAACCTGCAGCATATGGAAAGGTACTCAAGTACCTACAATAAATGACCGAATTTGTCTGCAGTAGCAATTTTGGAGATTAAGAGTAATTGGTCAATTTTTATTCTGGGTGATATTCATAACTCATCTCTCCTCAAGTCAGGCATTTGATGTATAATAGGTCTCTTCATTTGTTGTAAGTGTCTGAGAACTACAAATGTAGAAAGGTTGTTAACTTGTACATTTTAGAATATCAATTTTCCCTTTGACACATCCTGTTCTTCTAGCTTTACTGTAAGGTCTACATGTAGTAAACTATGGAAGTTAAAGTGGGTATCTCCAGAGTTGCAACGCTAGGCAAGGGAAACAATTTGCATTGCCATATCTTACCTACTCCATTTCAGAAATGTGTTTGCCTAACAAACCAGTACAAAAAATGTGCCATGTTAACCTGTTCATGGAATTGGCTATACTTTCTCTATACATGTATTTGGCAACGTGCAAATTCGCTTCATTCGCCCAGGTTCGCCTCTCAGTGAGATACCCCCTGAGTCCCATTCAAGGTGAAGATACGATTCACAATGTTAAAATGATTTCATATACTGTATTCACACTGTGTTTCACTTTGTGCTTCACACTATGTTCCATATTGTCTTTAACATTATGTTTCACACTGTGGCACACTGTTTCTCTCTGTGGTATACTGTGTTTCACACTGTGGTGCATTGTGTTTCACAAAGTGGCACATTTCCTCGCCAATTATGTTTCACACTGTGGCAAACTGTTTCTCTCTGTGGTATACTGTGTTTCACACTGTGGTGCATTATTTTCTTTCCAGCAAGGCAGAGAGAATAAGCTCCCCTCGGACAAACTAAAATTCATTAGAAGATGGAAACCATCTTGTTTGCTGTTTGTATCCTTAGCATGATCTGTTTCAGATTTACAACAAATTTGTAAACAGACTTACTATCAGATCACTTGTGCATTAATTGACATTCCTCAAAAAATTAGAAAAATGTAATGAGTTGAAGCTGCTCAAAAATCAAATGAGACATTGCAACTTTTAACTTTGGCAACGCGAATCATTATTCCCTCTCCGCTAGTTTCAGTGAAAAAAATTTGCAAAAATATTTACTGTCGGGACATTTCTGTATTAATTAAGTTAGAATGATAAGTACCAATAAGCATAGTAATAAGTTTAAAAAGTTGCACGAAATAGTGACTTTGAACTTCGATCACGCCAAACCGCAACCTCTCTCTAAATCCTGTTTGGAATTGGCCGCATCAAAAACAAGAAATCTAAAAATATTAATCAGTTGATTAAAATGACAAAACAAACAGAGTAGCATTGACCTTGGTTTGGAGCCATATTGATTAGATTTGTTATAGATTGAGGAAATCTTATCTTCTACATGTGATAGTCTTAAATTCTGTAAACTCTGTACATTAATAAGATGATTTCCAATATTTTTTAAAACTAAATGTACTAGACTGTACACTATGTGATATCAAAATCTCTATAAAAAGGGAAAATCATTTTAATTTGAATTTGGCATTTAGCAGAAAACATAAACAAATACATAGTGTTTTTGCCAAAATTGATAATCAAGCGAAATACGTACACTGATGAAAGATGTACCTACGCAAAAAATGTCAAAGAATAATTTCATAATTGTATAGAAATGGAGACTAGAGAATGAGGATACAACAAATGAGGGTTCATTGACAAAATATTTGTCAAGTCAGGATATAGATATTTTGTGAGAATTAGCCACACTGCCGACTTCAATATCGTGAATCATCTCGAATAATCCAGCAAAATTTGGAAAGAAAAAAAAAAAGAGGATGAATTATCCCTCTCATGTCGCAATGACCCTCATGTCCGGCGCAGCGGAAGTCGGATATCACCGATCCTCCGCGCACCATGTTGCACGACCAATCGTTCTCCCCCGTCACCAACTTGGATGATGGACACCTGTCATACACGTCAAGCAGGTGGCGTATTTTAAGAATGGATCGGCATCAAATAACCATTTTCCTTTCTCTTTTTGTCTCTAATCTTTCAAACTCTGAAGTGCATTTTATTTTGGGTTAGAAATGATCGTAGAGGAAGGCTATGACAGAGTTAATCGTGGCAACAAACTCAGTGATTGATTCGGAATTGTTTTCGCGGCCGTGGTATTTTGGTTTGCATCACAGAAGCACAGAAGTGGCAGATCTGACAGTGTCGACTTGCATGCTGATGACTTCCGTCAGCAACATTATCCGTTCTTATGGAAACAGAATGTTTAGTAAAACCAATCCTGTCTGCATACATGTATCCATATCAGACATGATACTCAGATGGAAGTAAAACAGACAAGGATGTTTTCTGTAATATCATTTACAGTGAAGTGAAACACTTTTTTTTTAACAACACCAAAAAATATAAGATGATTAGACGGATGCCAGTTACATAATATTTGATCAAAACACTATTCCTCCAACTTTTCATATATTTCTGGGGTAGTCATGGATCCAGGATACAGGCGGCATTTGTTCTTGGATTGTGAGAAACCATACATTGGAACAACATTATCTCTGTTACTTCTTTGTCAAATGTTTTTTACTGTAATCTTGCAGACCAAGAAATTAGAATAAAAAGAAGGAAAAAAAAAAAAAAAATCAGGAATGTACTCAGGATAAATTTCCTTTTGACTTGAGGTTGTCTTGGAGGTAGAGGCATGATAGCTCAGTTGGAAGATCAGTGGTTGTTAAAGCAAGATTACTAATCGAACCTACAACAGTAGTGAATCCATGCTTGGGTCATACAATTGAAAGTATTAGCCCAAGCCTAAACATATTCGGGCTGCTATTGTCCCACAACAATTGGGCCTGCACAATCTTTTGAAAGAACGATCGTTGGATCTGCGCTTGCCAGAGGCATTGGAAGGCTCTGAGGAAACAAACGATTCGAGGGGCAAGCCCTTGTTAACGTACAATCGCTTATTCCTCCAATCCTTTGTCTCCGCAGAGTCTTCCGACGTTTCTAGCACCTGCTGCAATGTACAGTAGTATCATTGTTAAGGCATTAATCCTTGTTACGCTAGTCCCTCAAATAGGACTACTCTATATCTTCTGGAAACTTTAATTACTAAAAGGGGGTTTTCACAGGGCACAACAACGATTCAGGAAGGGTAGAATGTCGGAAATCAAACATTTATTTTCTTTATGCGGCAAAATTTTTGCCAAATAGAAAAGCTTTCACTCCATAAATAGCGACTGTTGGACTTCGATATTCCATCTTTCGCAAATCGTTCATGTGCCCTGTGAAAATTCCCCTTTATGAGCAATAATCATTCTCTTTATAGCAGTCAGGTAAAATGAAATCTTTATTCATTAACCCATTGACAACTGACTTTTTCCATATAAGCTCAATACAGGAAGCACAGGTCTGACTCTAGTCATTGATGGGTTAATTGCCAGATGAAATACTTACGTTTGGTGAAGTTTGGTTCAGCATCAACCACCCAGATGATTTGACCTTTGTGCGTGCCGCTGACCCCACGGTTCTTATAGCTCAGATAGCTGGCTGGATTTCTTTCACCTGTAGATAGGTAAATAAGATTGGGTTGAATCACGTTAGGTTTCGTAAAAACATCTATGGAGCTTAAAGATAATCATAAAGAAATTTTTTTTTTTTTTTAACTCAAAATAATTTTAAACTTGTATCGCGTATCGATAAAATTTTTTTTTTTCATGTCTTCAATATTTTGAAGATGATTTCTGAGCAATTTTGAATCGAAGTTAATGAATCTAAAAAAAATTTTTTTTGGGATTTGTATCAAGTAATCTTTTATACTTTAATATGGAGCATTGACAGTTTTGTTAAAATTTGAAGATCAAGAAATTATCATTTTAGGTATCGAAGCAAAAAAATTCTGTAACATGGGACTAGATAGTGTCTCAAAAAAAAAAAAAAAAAAAAGATTTATCATTTTTTTAAAAATCTGATTTTGGTAAACTGTACTTCAATAAATGTTTTGTCTGTAATGTTCATATTATTTAGAAAAAAACTTGAGCAATTAGCTTATATGTTTCTTTTGTGCTTGCTTTCAGCATTCCTCAAATTTATTTTTTTCAGAGCTCATTTCTAATTAAATCGTTTCAGTGCACAAGGCTTTTCGGAATTAGTAGGCCCAATTTGAGCCTCTCTTCCGCCCTATCTTCTGTAACGATTGTCCTTTAATTGAGGGATGAGAATCACAGGGCCGAAAGCAAGCTCCTGTCAGTTGGTGTGACTCATTCTTCATATCCTTCCTGCAATTCCACATGTACTCTGCCTTTTATTGAAACTTTGACAGTTAGAAGTAGCTAAGACTTGCATGCTACACTGGCGATCTAAGAAAAAGGAAGGTAATTCCACAAGTCCATAGTGTTTTATAGAAACTTATGACAGTTATAATGAGCCCGTCTTCCTAGAGAAATTGCCTGCTACATGATGATCAAAGAAAAGGAAGAAATTTAAAATTCCACAATATCTTTTGTCTATTATTGAAACTTGGACAGTTACAGTAGCCTACAGACCATGCTTGCTACATGGTGATCTAAAACAGATGATCCTCGCCGCGCACGGTCGGAATATATGCCTCGCCATTGCCAGATCAAATATATGGCATATTCTCCCTTTTCTTCTTTCCTCCAAAGTTTTTACTTTGTGACCCTTGACCTTTGACTATATAATCCATAATCTAATTAGACCATCTTTCTATGGTGATACATACTACCCTTAAGTTTGAAGCTCATATACTCAATTGGTTCTAGAGATATCGCCATGACGAACTCATATACATGAATTATACACTTTGACCTTTTGCCACTTGACTTGACCTACATACTCTAAAATCTAATAATCAGATCATCTCCTTTGGTGAAACATACTACCCCCAAGTTTGAAGTTGATGTCTCAAATGCTTCTGAGATATCGTGAAGCTCAATACATGAAATTTCACATTTTGACCTCAGTGACCCTTGACTTTGACCTACATACTCCAAAACTTATCAGATCATCTTCCTATGGTGATACTTACTATCCTTAAGTTTGAAGTCGATATCTCCATATTTCTTGATATATCGCCGATAACAATCAATACATGAAATTTCACATTTGACCTCTGTGACCCTTGACCTTTGACCTACGTACTCCAAAATCTAATCAGATCCTCGTCCTATTGGTGTAGTTACTATCCACAATTTGAAGTCGATATTCAAATAGTTCTTGAGTATGCTGATAACGAACCAAATACATGAATTTCACATTTGACCTCTGTGACCCTTGACCTTGACCTACTACTCCAAAATCTAATCAGATCCTTGTCCTATGGTGATAGTTATTATCAGATGGCTAAGAGTATTTCCAGCTTGCTGATTGGTCAAAGCGTACCACGTGATCATACGCAGAAAATGTCTATCCTGCACGCCCGTGCATTTTTTGCGCACCCAAATGTCTAATGCACGGATTTGCGCATGCGCAGTGCGTTCTCAAACATCGAGATTTCGATTAGTACATAGCTTATGCTCAATGAGGTCACGTAAATAGTGAGCGTCTCAAAAGTCGGATTTCGATTAGTACCATAAGCTTATGCTCAATAAGGTCACGTAAAATGATCACTAAAGTATCGCAAAACCTCTCCACAGTTTTAGTATTTTCAGATATCTTTGATATTGATTTATTTCATTATTTCTTTCTCATCCAAGGTATATTGACCTCCCGTTCGAAATTACATTATCCTCCTATAAAAGGAATAATGCATTTTCCCGTCGTTGTTCGCGATATGCAGTGCACTCGAGGTTTCTTCTTCGCATGCACACTCCTCACTCCCCTCGGCCTCGCTGTGGAGTGCGCATGCTCAGAAGAAACTCTGCGTGCACTGCAACACTCGCTAAACAACTCCGCGCTAATGCTTATTCCTAACTATCCACAAGTTTGAAGTTGATAATCTCAAATAGTTCTTGAGAATATCGCGGATAACGAACCAAATACAATAAAAATCACATTTTGACCTTTGTGACCCTTGACCTTTGCCTACATACTCCAAATCTAATCAGATCCTTCCTATGGTGATAGTTACTATCCAAGTTTGAAGTTGTATATCTCAAATGGTTCTTGAGATATTGCAATAACGAACAAACAGCGACGACGGACGGACGTACGGACAACCCGAAAACATGATGCCTCCGCCCACCTTCGGTGGCGGAGGCATAAAAAAAGGAAGCATCGTTTCCACATGAACCATTCCGTAGATAGAATATCTGACATAAATTCTACAATACCCTAACCCCGCACTTGGTTAAACAGCTAGAAGAAAAAAAAAAAAAAAAAAAAAAAAAAAAAAAAAAAAAATAAAAAAAAAAAAATGGGCACGAAGTACATCATTTGGGGCTCATACACTCTTGTCAAGTGCTCAAAATACATGCAGCTTTTTTGCTCCAGGAGATACTGACATAGCCCCCATAGCCCAGCAAAGGAGCCAATGTTAATATATCCTTGATGAGTTGAATAAAGTGATTTTCTTTGGTTCATATACATGTAACTTAAATTTGGAAAAAGCCCCAAAGAAAAAAAAAAAATATTAACCCATTTTGGGGTTGCTCTAGTTCCAGTTACTTCAACATGAACAAGAGCATAAACATTTGGAAGAGGAATTCAATCAGTTATTTTAAAGAATTGCGGTACATCAATTTTCAATGATAAATATTGAAAGTAAATAATGTACCTGGCATCTCTGTAGTTCTGATACAAGGAACACTGGGTTGACATAAGGTGTAGGATGATATAAGACCTCCTGGGCATGATATTAGCAACAAACCTGACTCACAAAACCCTCTTCCTTCCTGCTCGTATGATACATGTACATACAAACTACACACCTGGTATAGTTGAATGTCTCTATAATAATTGTGATGCATCACATCAAAATGAGAGACAAGTCACAGAGCAAATTCAGCAAAGGGTCAAGGAAATTGGTAAAATAATAATAAATGTCTAATTTTAGGGAAGGTTTTTTTTTTAATTTTCTGAATAGTCAAGGTTTGATGTGTGCTCTAAAAAAAAATTGAGCAAAAAAGATAAAGTGAAAGCAATAAAAAAGGCATTAATATGCCAATATGTTTGACCCTTTTCTGGCGACTTGTCTCTCATTTTGATGTGATGCATCACATATGTGGTACCTCATAACAATTTCTTTATACAGATCCCCCCTTCTCTCTCCAATGCTTAATATCAATGGAAATTGTTCTCTTTAGATGATTTGTTTTAAAAATATTTCAACGTTCTTCTTTTGCTTACTGTCATTTCTATAATAATTACAAATATTAGCTTACATGTAGATTATACTTCCTGCTTTCATGAAAGTTGAAACATATCAACGACACAATGAACACACCTGACAGTGAAATGTACACTCACTTTCAACGACCCCCCACCCCTTCTTAATTTTGTTTTTCTTACTTGGATCTTACTCAATTTTCTTGAGCTTTTAAGACTTTCATCTATACCCCTTCCTTTCTGCTTGTAGTGTTGTACAAAAGTGTCATACCTTAATAACGTTACCATTCAATATCTCAAGTAAACATATGGTACCCTAAAACAATTTCTTTCTCAAGAACCCCCGCCCCCCTACTCTGGGAAACTAAAACAGAACTTTGTGAAGAGAAAAGGGGGACTTTTTTCAAGTTTTTTGTTAAGAGTAAATTTGAATAAATGCAGTCTGCTACAAACCAGGTGGGAACCTTTTTCCTGTCAGCTAGATATATCAGAAAAGATGTTTGGGCTTCATTTTTTTTTTTTATATATTTTTTTTAATGTAGGAAATTTCTATGAAAATCCACTACTGAGTGAGCAGAGAATAATAATATAAAAGAAAGTAGGGTATTGATATTGCCTGTTCACTGTCAGGACTGCTCAATGTACTCCGTACTGACAATTGATCAACAGAGGGCAGCAAACACAATTCAGGCTATGCAACATTTAGCTTTGACCCTATCTGCCAGTGAGGAAATGACACAACTTCAGTAACAATGCAAACAAATTATTTCATTTTATTTAATTTTGTTTGCAAAGTTTTTCCAATCATAAGAGTGGGAATACCTTCATGTAACTCTTTAGGGCAATTCCATGCTTTTGTTGGCTTTGTTTCTTTGTGTGTGTGTTTTTTTTAATTTCATATACATTTCTGTGTCCTGTATGACACAGTACTATATTTTATTGTGCAGGATGTGTAATCCAGTCAGGTTAAGTCTTGGTTTTTGTGCCCCTTCTGGTACTACTTGAGGATCATCATCAATCACACAAATATTTTTGTGTTTTCATGTTGGAAAGAGGTGAAATTTTATCAAGATATCCCGTACAACATAGCATGGAATCAACCTTTTTGTCTTTTATTTATTTTTTATTTTTTTAATCCGTAGATCTTTTAGAAAGTTCCATTGTACTCTGTATTGGTGACTGACCGACAGAGGGCAGCAAATTCACGACAGGAATTTGATCATTTAGCTCTGACTCTATGCAATGGATTTATGGAATGGCACAAGTTGGGATGATAGACAGTCCTGACCTCAACAAGTTTTTCTCTTTTTTTTTTTTACTGGGGGGGGGGGTGGGAGGAGGAGGTTCTACCAATTAAGCTAAAATTTGGAGATCTTATTGCAAAAAAAAAACAAATTTTCCTTTAGCCATAATGTAGGTTAAAATGGCTTTGCACTGTTTTATAGCCTATTTTTCAATATCCCATAAATCGCAAGAGAACTTGGTCCCTGATGATTTTGTACAAATACTTGTACAAATGGCTACAAACACAGCTGCAGACGGAAAATATTATCAATTCCAACTGGTGTATCACAAGTAACAAATAACTTTGGGATGTTATAGTTCATTTGTGTACATTTTCTACTTGTATACACAGGGGCGGATCAGCATTCTCCAATAGGGGGGCGGAAAAAATTTTCAATCATGATTTTCCTCGATCAACGCTTGGAGACCTAAGCTCCGGGGGGTCGGGGGGGGGGGTGCTATATAGGTCTAAAGACAGTGAATTTGAAAAACACTATTTATTTTCAAATTTAACGAACAAGTATTAACTTGTTTAGGTTAATTTTTAGGTAAATTTAGTTTTTAATTTTTGAAGCGAGCGTGAACGCGCGGCCGAAATTTTTGGATATTATGAACCTGAAAACAGTGCATTTTATTATTATTTTTTTTGTGCGCTATGCTTATTAAAAATAGGCACTTATCTAATCAAACAATGCGAGCGCGAAAACGCGAGCCAAAAATTTGGCTATATCAACCTGAAAATAGAGTATTTAAAGCGCTTTCTGCTATTCATATAGAATCATGTCCATAAACAAGGCGATGCGCGAATCGCGAGCCGAAAAAATTTGGCTATATCAACCTGAAAACAAAGCATAATTAAGCAACTATTTGTGCTGCTCATATAGAATTAGACACTTTATCTCATTGAACAATGCGAGCGCGAAGCGAGGACCGAAAAATCATATCAACCAGAAAACAGTGCTTTTAAGATTTTTGCGTTACTCATATAGAAAACTAATCTCATTGAAAATGCAAAGCGCGAAGCGCGAGCCGAAATTTTTTGAATATATCAACCCGAAAACATTGCAATTTGAGGTTTTTTCTGCTACTTTATAAGAAGACACTTATCTCGTTAAACAATGTGACCGCGAAGCGCGAGCCGAAAAGTTTTGGCTATATCACCTGAAAACAGTGCATTAAGTGCTTATTGGCAGTCATATACATGGTACGATACTAATCTATTGGACAATGCGAGCGCGAGCCGCGAGCCAACTTTTTTGATATATCTAACGCCGAAAACATTGCATTTGAGGTTTTCTGGTGACTTTTATAAGAGAAGACACTTATCTCGTAAAAACAATGTGGACCGTGAAGCGCGAGCCGAAAGTTTGGCTATATCACCTGAAAACAGTGGGCATTTTAGAGTGCTTTATGTGTGCTACTCATACATGTAGACGATACTAATCTCAAATTTTTTTGATACAACCCGAAAACATTGCATTGTGAGGGTTTTTCTGCTACTTTTATAAGAAGACACTTATCTCGGTTAAACAATGTGACCGGAAGCGCGAGAGCCAACTTTTGTGATAATACAACCCGAAAACATTGCAATTGAGGGTTTTTGCTCGTACTTTGATAAAGAACGACACTTATCTCTCGGTTAACAATGACCGGGGCGAAGCGCGAGCCGAAAAGGTTTGGCTATATGCAAGGCGCGCTGAGAGAGCAGGCATTTGTAAGTGCTTAGGTGGTGGCTGATTCATGATACAGTAGAGCGTGAGCTGGAATGCTCGATTGGAGCAATGCGAGCGGGCGGGGGAAGCGGCGAGCAGACTGGTTTTTTTGGATATAAGTCGAAGCGCCGGAAGAACAGGCAGGATGTTGAAGGGTGTTTTTGTGTTTGCTACTTGTTATAAAGAAGATACTATTCGGTTAAAGCAATGCCGAGAGCGGCGAAGCGCAAGCCGAAAGAGAGTGTGACTGTATCAAGCTAAAGACAGTGGCATGTTTAAGCAGCTGTTTTGTGCCGATCATGGATAGGGGGGTAGGAGTGAGGGTCGAGAGTCGTCATCAAACAATGGCAGCGGGGGGAAGCGCGAGCTGAGCGAGAGGAGTTGTGCATGGAGACCTGAGAGGAGTGAATGCAGTGTGTAAGCGCGTTTTTTTTGTGTTTCAAGGGGAGAAGATGCGTCATGGAGAAGAGATCGAGCGGGCGAGGCGGGAGGCCGAGAATGTGTGGAGTGTAGTCAAGCGGCGCGAAACGATGCATTGAGGCTGTTTTGCGTAGCGTTTGTGAGGAGAGAGAGATAGCGTTACGTGGTATCGGCGCAGAACAGAGGGCGGAGGCCGGCGAGAGGCGCGCAGCTGAATGGTTTGTATATCGGGGGAACGGCCGAAACGTTTGGCAGTTTTTAGTTGATTGAGGTGGTTGGTTGTTTTTTGTGTAGCGTTTAGTATGTAAGTCCCAGACGCGGGACCGACAAATGAAAGAGAGCGCGAAGAGAACGAAAGGAGGCGTAGTGATGGCTAGAGGGGGTAGGATACAGAAGCAGAGGCGCAGAAATTAAGGGGGCGTTTTTAGTGTCGCAGGGCGTAGGATTGTGAGTTTAATTAAGGAAAGGATGACCGGTGAGGGGGACTCAACCAGGGTGCGCGACGCGCCTCCCGGTGAATGCTTGGGAAGATGTAGGCGCGGCCTAAGTGTGTGAGAGAGATTGTGCGGAGTGGTGTAGTGAGCGGTCATAAGGTGTGAGAGTGAATGGGCGTACACAGAGCTGTGGGCGCGAGCGAGTGATGTGAGCGTGTTGGCCCGTTGTCATTTGCATAGACAGTGGAGAGAGTTGCTAGGGGGTGCGTCGAGCAGGGCGTGCTAGTGTGTGCGCTGAGCGATAGCAGAGAGAAAGCGGGTGTTCTGAGGAAGCGGAAACGCGAATCGATGCCTAGCGCGCATGAGTGCTGTAGGCGAGTGCCATTAGCATTTTTGGTTGAGCGTGCGTGCATGCAGCTCGCACGTGTGTTGAAGTGTGAGGTATTTTACGAGAGTGAGTTGCGGTAGGGCCTGGTTGAGGTTCGGTCACGGTGTGTGTTAGATAAGAGACTTTCATATGTACAATAAAAGACGCCTTAATTGGAATTGTTTGATTATATAGCATATTAGCTTTCGTTTTGCTATTTCATTTCGTCGCGCGGTTGACTTAAGAATATATACGGTATCTCATTAAACAATGCGAGTGTGAAGCGCGAGCGAGATATTTGCAATTTAAGGTGTTTTTGTGCTATCCCTAAGAATATAATCATCTTGGTTAACAAATGAGTGCGTAGCTGAGCAAATCTTTTTGACATATTAACCTAAAAACGAGTCATATAGAGTTTGTTGTGTGATCCTAAGAAATATCCATATCTTAATGACAAATAAATTTTGAGCGCTATGTGCTCAACAGGATAAGCATATCTCATCAATAGATAGCAAGGCCACAAAGAGACTGAAATATTGACTTAAAAATTAATGGGACATTCTTAGTATCTTTTTTTTTTTGGGGGGGGGGTATAGTCGTCATGACCAGGATACTCCAGGGTAGGCCTACGATAGGCTATCACTAAACAAAAATAATCGAGCGCGAGAGGGAAGCTAGCTGAATTGGAGGCCCATGCCTTGTTTAAGTTGTCCCTCCCCAAGGACATGATTTAATCAGGTAATGCGAGCAAGCGGAGCGCGAGCGAAAACTACGACTGGCTCTTAATTTCCGTTTTAAACTTTCGTCTCTTTCTCCCTTTTTTCTTTTCCTTTCCCTTCTCCTTCTCCTTTTCTCTTTTTTTGCTTCTTTTTCCCCTTTTTTCCTTTTTTTTTTGCGCCGCCAATAGGGGGCGCGGCCCCTCCTCGGCCCCCCCTAATCCGCCAACTGTACATACTGATGGATATTAACATTCTGTGAAAGGGAGATAGATGTACGTGTACAGGAGCATATGTTCATAATTTAATGAGCAGATTGCAAGAAGGAATATTGCTTTACCGATTTGAACTTGTACTAATTAACGGTGTTGCACAAATTGTTTTAACGAGTCAATTTAATGCGTTAATAGGATAAATTGATGGAAATGTTCCATTTTTAAAAAACATCATATTAGTTATTGGTCATTGTGGTCAGGCATAACCTGGGTTGTGTTTCACCACGTCATTCTTGGTGCTAAATGATTGAAAATTGTGATTAGTATACACACAAGAACATGTTCGTCGTTCATAAAAGTATCATTAGTAACTTTAGAAAACCCTTGGTTGAGACACCCCTTGACATTACAATTTTGTGTATCAATGAGAGCTGAGCAAACACTGATTTAAATATTATGTTGTTATTATTGCAATTGTGTACAAGGATACTTCATAATCAAAATTTTCATTTCCCAGTCTTCTGTAAAGCTGCATAAGGGGGAGCAGGTGGAGACGTTATTATTGTCATA
>CALNVZ010000641.1:20355129-20360129 GCA_940671915.1 Paracentrotus lividus | reverse complement strand
GTATACCGTCGTCATACACTTTATATGGTGTTTTCATCTCAGGAATATTGTCGGTACATTCTAGGAGTACCGAAGACAGATGGCGAATCAAAACATTAACTATAGATCTCACGACTTCAAATTATATTAATTAGTCTTAATTACATTTACACTAGTCAATGTACATTACAAGCATAGTTATCATGTAATCCTCAATACATGAACCGCTCAGAGATGGGTACGTTTGGGATTGTGTTTTTGTGTCATGGGTGTTACAGTGTTAGGATGTGGAGTTTTGGAACATGTATAATGTACATGTACATGGAGATACAATGTAGACATATAAATATAGGAACTGCAAATGGTATAGTTTGTCATAGAAGTTTGAAAAAAAACCTCTGTGTACTTTCATCTGGAGCTGTACTTTAACTCATATGTACGTTGTACTCGTGAAGGTGCTAGTTATAGTGCCGCCAAAATGATCCATGCTTTGGTTTTATGCACTTTCTGAGTTTCAGGTCAGGGCTGATTAGCAGTGGCCGGTGCAATGGCCACTTGAAACTCATGGGGCACCAAAACACCATTCAACCATATGGATTGCTTATTAAATGGCCAATGGCCAGAGAGAAAATGTTGAGCGTGAGCCCTGCAGTATAACAAAACATCAACACTGTCATTCCTGCGAATTCCATTTCCTCCAAAAATGAAAATTCTTCAGTTTCAAGGGAAATCAGCCTGGAATTAAATTGTTTTTAAAGCTGAAAATCTGATAAATTTTTGAAGAAAATCTATCAAAACACAAGTAACAAAGTTGTTGAAGTTTGATGTCACTTACCAGCGTCTCCTGTAGAAGTAAATTCCCTAAATTAAAATTTTTGAAAAGAAGAATATTAATTATTTCACCTTTACACTCGATACATGTGTACAGTATTTCATCAAACATGGATTAAATTATAGCTTCATCAGGAAACCATGAAAAGAAAACAGCTGCAAGTGAAAACTTGAACAAATAAAAGTGTAATCCATACTGGAGTTTCTCAAATTTTCACACATAATTTTTTATTTTGTGGGTTTGTGTTAATAGAGGTACATGTACATGTAGACTCCTTTAATAGTCTAAATGTACACCTCCATTGATAAGAGATGACTAGATAGAATATGATTGTTATTTGATATAAACAATAATATATCCATAAAAAGTGTTGAAGGATATCAGGTTAATAAACAAACAGAAAACTAGCTTAAACAACTTTCGACATCTATTTCTAGCATTTTTATTTTTTTAAATATTGTTTCATATTAATGATGACGTGACTTCTTTCAAGTTTTAAAGTTTATTTTAAAGTGATATATGCACACATAATGTATGAGACTACATGAACACATAAACTACATGTACATGTACTGAGGTGCAAAATAAACAAAACCACGTTTTTTATATAAATTGGCAATTACTGGCTTCAACAACTATAATTAATTCCTTTTTTAGTTACACATTCATAATCCTTGCGCTTTATAAACAATCTTGCCAATCAGTGTATGAAATTTACATTCTTGCCAATTCTCATTCATGGAAGTATACATAATTTACAATTTTCCAAATTCTATCTATTTATAGTTGGGAACACTATGGGATATGCATGTTGCCTACATGGGTAAAAGGGTAGTGTTCAAAAGTGATTGTTAGTTTGTACATACGTATGTACTGTACATGTATGTTGTCCCCGACATTTTGTTTCAAAGTGTTACTGTATTATCTGTGTGCAGATATCATATTATATATGAAACAATAAATATTGCTGGTTTAATGGGCTATCATGTATAAATTGATATGGTTATATAATGAACTGGTTAGAATTATACAACAAGAATATATTGTTGAGGGCGACTATGCAAACTATCTAGTCATTTAAATGATATCTGCATGCACCAGCAAAGCTTAAATTAGGGCAGGAACATATTAAGTGTAACCACGTAAAATGTATGTCATATTTTTGATGTTCTTTGAGAAAAAATGCAGGCAATATCAGACAATAATTCCATTTACAATGGTGAATATATAGGGGCTAAATTGTTTCAATGTCTCATTTTCAAATTTTAAATGCATGAATTATTAGTACAAAACAAATTAAAAACGCTGATAGTCTTCAGATTCTATCAGAGAAATTTCAACGCCGAAAGATGCGTTTGAATCAAGTCAGCTTCGATTTTAGACCTTGGTATTGCGAATAGTAGCAAAATGCAACACGAACATAACTGAGTTTTCAACCTTTTTAAATGTGCTCTCTGCAGTGGAAGCTTTTGGTGCAAGTGAAAAAAGCGCAGATGTTTGTTTTTGAGAGAGGAATAAGATGATGGACGTGTATATCATTAGTAATTTTTGACACTGAAGCGTGTACTCTGAGATCGTGTTTGTGTTTGCGTTTTGATCATGATCATGTTGGCAGTTTAAATTTGAATGACATTGAACAACCATAATGTACATTTGTGTATGCATTATATTTGTACAATGTAGATTCTACATTGTACCTCAGTTTTACCAAAAGTACCATGCGTGGACCCAACAAGATAATTACCACTCTGAGTGGGCAATCTAGCCATTTCATATAAAGGGCCTGAAAGTCGGAGATCGTGGGAATGCGCGTTTTCCTGAGCTCCATTGATCGTACACAATCGACAGTAGCTTACGCATGGTGCAGCCTACTGGGTATTAACATTCGGAAGCACGTACATGACGAGTTGACCGAATTCAGTCATAATAGTGTCAGTAACAATTCAGTTATAGACTCTCAACGGGTCTCTCCGTATAAATCAAGAGAGGACTGTATAATGCTCTCAAAACAAACATAGGTTAGATTTACTTCGGAATTCTGGTTAGTTGAGCTAGTGAAGGATTAACCGGATTAACTCCAGACAGGTTGGCGCTGAAGATTACGCAACACGCCTCAGGTCTGATTGGAATGTTATTATTTCATCCGAGATAAAGGTGTTTCCATGTTTTATCAATTATACGTCCTTTAATTTGTATTTCATATTAAAGCTGTATATGAGTTTGGTTTAAATTCTGTTTATTTGTTGCATGTTTCTTTTGTTGAATGGAGAATAAATACAACTAATCAAATAATAACAAAACTTAGCAATGCAGGGTTATTAAATATTTCTTTTGTCAATTGGTCTAATGTTGGTCTACAGTGGTGACGCATAGGGTATTGTTTTAATAGTTGAGCTTCAAAGGTGAAGGTCTTCTTTTCCTTTTACATACTCTTTGCTTGTTATGGAAGTATTTAATTTAGCTTTTTTAGTTCACCTCAGAAAACCGCCTGATACTCTCAGAAGCAGAAATGTTCTGAGACTTGACATTCAGTCAATGAACGAACATTTTGGCAGCAATCATTCCTGAGAGCTTGATCATGGAAGGAATTAGTGTTTGTTTCAGGTCATCATCTGTCGAAGGTGAATTAAGGGATGCTTTCAATTTACACTTAAGACCTCAGTTACTGTACATTGTACATCGCTGAACAACTAGAATTCTCTAATTATGAAGAACACCAGGGGGGTGTTTCACAAGAGTTAAGTAGATTAAAAATCGACTTAATCGTTAATTTCGTTGCGTTATATTAGGCATCACTCATTGGACTGACCATGCTCAGGGGATGCGCGCCACTGTGATATAATAATTAAATTGCGCGTTATAATAAGATGCGCGTGAAGTTAAGTGCGACTTTAAGTCTACTTAACTCTTTGTGAAACACCCCCTGGCATTGCTACTGTGTAGTAATGTAGGACTATATATTGTTATTTTCCGGTCTTGATTATCTATTATGACGGACCATGTACATTGAACAGGTATATGTTTACCATTACATTGACTGCTGCATGGTCCTAATTAAACAGTACGGGTATGACCAGAGTGGCGTGTGGTGTCAAAACAGCACAAGCGAGACAAAGATGAGAAGTGATATTACTTGGTCGCGGCACAGTGTACAAACGAAGCACTAATATTAGTGGTCACAGCCAAAGTGTTTACATTTTAGGACTAAGAGTATGCATTTAATGAGCCATGATGTGTTTCTGTACATTTTTTGAGCAATTTTAGAAGAGGTTTGGAATATGTGAGGGTATGATTTTAGCAATTTTTGATATTTTTTACCATGATACAATGTATATTCATTATTAGGTGGCAATTATCTAGCTTGAGAACAGTAGAATACAAAATTCGCAAAAAAAAGTCCCCTCTTCATCAATTGTCCATGCATATCCAGCATAAGGCTAGTAAAAATGGTCTGACGCCTACAACTACACAGCATCTAATATCCCCAGTACTGAGCTATTTGACAGAAAATGGAAACCAAACTAGGCTCGGCTCTAAGCACAGAGCAATATAGTGCTGTACCTGCAAATAATGTGAAGGTTAACCTAGTATAAAGTTTTTATCTGAGTTACTGTGCAGCAAATAGAAAAACAGGACACTGTTGCATGACAGGGCTATTAAATACAACATTGGTTTTCAGGAAATTAAAAGTCATTTGTTTTATAAGGAGAATTGTCCTTGTAGATAGTTGGCTTACTGTGGATGCAGAAAAATCAAATACATGTAAGCACATTAGTGAAGATTTGGTGAAAAATCGGATAAATGATAAGAAAGTTATGAGTATGAATATGGAGATCTCTAATGACATAGGAAATCTCCATTGGCAATGCGGTCATCATTGTTGATGTCACAAAGGGAGAACTCCCATATGGTGTGCACTAAAACTATTCAAAATGTGTCTTTATTTCATTGTAATGAAAGAACAGCTTTTCTTTCATGAAATGTTATACTTTCATATATTTACAGTACATCCATAAAAGATTCTTTAATCTCCTTTAGAATCATAAGAAGAGGATTTTAGTACAATGTGTACATAAGATATGGAAAGATCTCCCTGCATTACTCACTTATGGTCGCGTAGCCATTGGAGGATCTCCATATCATAGTGATTCAAAATCTAAAAGTTTACATCTCTTTATTCATTTGCTGA
>CALNVZ010000641.1:20330719-20355104 GCA_940671915.1 Paracentrotus lividus | reverse complement strand
ATGCGGTCATCATTGTGATCTCACAAAGGGAGAACTCCCATATGGTGTGCACTAAAACTATTTCCTATGTCATTAGAGATCTCAATATTCAAATACTCATAACTTTCTTATCATTTATCCGATTTTCACCAAATCTTCACTAATGTGCTTACATGTATTTGATTTTTCTGCATCCACAGTAAGCCAACTATCTACAAAGGGACAATTCTCCTTTAAAAACAAATGACCTTTTTAATTTCCTGAGAAAACCAATGTTGGATTTATAATAGCCCTGTCATGCAACAGTGTCCTTGTTTTTCTATTTGCTGCACAGTAAACTCAGATTAAAAACTTTATACTAGGTTTTAGCCTTCACATTTTAGTCTGCAGGTACAGACTATAATTTGCTACTGTGTCTAGAGCCGAGCCTAGTTTGGTTTCCATCTTTCTGTTCAAATAGCTTCAGTACTGGGGATATTAGATGCTGTGTAGTTGTAGGCGTCAGACCATTTTATACTTAGGCCTACATGTAGGATATCATGGACAATTGACGAAGAGGGGGCATTTTTTTGCGAATTTTGTGATTCTACTGTTCTCAAGCTAGATAATTTTCCACCTTAAATAATGAAGATTACATTGTATCTATGGTAACAAAAATATCAAAAAATTGCTAAAATCATACCCTCACAAATTTCCAAACCTCTTCTAAAATTGCAAAAAAAATGTGAACAGAAACAATCATGGCTCATTAAATGCAGTACTCTTAGTCCTAAAATGTAAACAACTTGGCTGTGGACCACGTAATATTATGTGCTTCGTGTTTGTACACTGTGCGCGGACCAAGTAATATCACGTGCTCATGCTATTGTCTGCGCTTTGTCTGTTTTGACACACCAGCGCCACTCTGGTCATACCCGTACTGTTTAATTAGGACCATGCAGCAGTCAAGTGGTTAATGGTAAACTTAATACCTGTACATGTACATGGTCCGCCATAATAGGAGATAAATACAAGACCGGAAAATAACAATATAGGTCCTACATTACACTACTTGTAGGCAATGGCCAGGTGTTCTTCATAATTAGAGAATTCTGAGTAGTTTCAGCGATGTACAATGTACATGTAACTGAGGTCTTAAAGTGTAAATTGAAAGCATCCCTTAATTTCACCTTCGACAGATGATGACCTGAAACAAACACTAATTCCTTCCAATGATCAAGCTCTCAGGAATGATGTGCTTGCCAAAATGATTCACGTTCATTGACTGAAAGTGTCAAGTCTCAGAACAGTTGCTGCTTCTGAGAGTATCAGGCGGTTTTCTGAGGTGAACTAAAGAAGCTAAATTAAATACTTCCTTTACCAACAAAGCAAAAGGAGTTGTACATGTATGTAAAAAAAAGGAAAAAAAAGAAGACCTTCACCTTTTGAAGCTCAACTATTAAAACAATACCCTAATGGCTCAGTCCCACATGTAGACCAACATTAGACCCAATTGGCAAAAGAAATATTTTAATAACCCTGCATTGCTAAGTTTTTGTTTATTATTTGTTAGTTGTATTTTTATTCTCCATTCAACAAAAGAAACATGCAACAAAATAATAAACAGAATTTAAACCAAACTCATATACAGCTTTAATATGAAATACAAAATTAAAGGGACGTATAATTGATAAAACATGGGGAAATCACCTTATCTCGGATGAAATAATAACATTCCAATCAGAGCCTGAGGCGTGTTGCGTAATCTTCAGCGCCAACCTGTCTGGAGTTAATCCGGTTAATCCTTCAGGGCTAGGCTAACTAACCAGAATTCCGAAGTAAATCTAACCTATGTTTTGTTTTTGAAATGGAGCATTATACAAGTCCTCTCTTTGAATTTATACGGAGAGACTCGTTGAGAGTCTATAAACTAAGAATTGTTACTGACACTATTTACTGACTGAATTCGGTCAACTTCGTCATGTACGAGCTGTCCGAATGTTAATACCCAGTAGGCTGACCCATGCGTAAGCTACTGTCGATTGTGTACGAGTCAATGGAGCTCAGGAAAAACGCGCATTCCCCACGATCTCAGACTTTCAGGGCCCTTTAATATGAATATGGCTAGATTGCCCACTCAGAGTGGTAACTATTATTCTGTCTTGGGGTCCAGGGCATTGGTATCTTTTGGTATAACTGAGGTACAATGTAGAATCTACATTGTACAAAATATAATGCATACACATAATGTACATTATGGTTGTGTTCAATGTCCATTTCCAAATTTAAACGCCAACATGAATCATGATACAAAACGCAATTACAAAACGCAGAACACAAACGCGATCATCAGAGGTACACCGTTCAGTGTCAAAAATTTTAAGCTGATTATACACGTCCATCATCTTTATTCCCTGCTCTCAAAAAACAAACATCTGCGCTTTTTTCACTTGCACCAAAAGCTTCCACTGCGAGAGCACATTTAAAAAAGGTTTGAAAACTCAGTTATGTTCAGTGTTGCATTTTGCTGCATTCGCAATACTCAAGGTCGTAAAATCGAAGCTGATCGTGATTCAAAACGCATCTTTTGCGGCGTTGAAATTTTCCTCTGAATGGAGATCTGAAAGACTATCAGCGTTTTGTAATTGTGCTTTGTATCATAATTCATGATGCATTTAAAATTTGAAAATGGACATTGAACACACCCTTAGGCCCCTATATATTCACCATTTGTAAATGGAAATTTGAATTGTCTGATATTGCCTGCATTTTTTACTCAAAAGAACATCAAAAATATGACATACATTTTGTACATGTGTACACTTAATATGTTCCTGCCCTTAATTTAAGCTTTGCTGGTGCATGCAGATATCATTTAAATGACTAGATAGTTTGCATAGTCGGCCCTCAACAATATATTTCTTGTTGTATAATTCTAAACCAGTTCATTATATAACCATATCAATTTTATACATGATAGCCCATGAAACCAGCAATATTATTTGATTTCTATATTTAAATAATTGATTATCTGCATACAGAATAATACAGTAACACTTTGAAACAAAATGTGTCGGGGACAACATACATGTACATGTACATATGTACAAACTAACAATCACTTTTTGAACACTACCCTTTTACCCATTTGTAGGCTAAACATGCATATCCCCAATGAGTGTCCCAACTATAAAATAAATAGAATTTGGAAAATTGTCAAAATTATGTATACTTCCCATTGAATGAGAATTGGCAAGAATGTAAAAATTTCATACACTGATTGGCAAGATTGTTTATAAAGCGCAGGAGGATTATGAATGTGTTAACTAAAAAAGGAAATTAGATTTTCAAGTTGTTGAAGGCCAGGTAAATTGCCAAAATTATGAATAAAATAACATGGTTTTGTTTATTTTGCAGACCTACATGTGTACATGTACATGTTTATGTGTTCATTGTATGTCTTCATACATTCATGTATGTGCATAAATACACTTTAAAAATAAACTTTAAAACCTTGAAATGAAGAACGTCATCATCATAAATGTAATAACAAATATTCAAAAAAAGATGTTAAAAATAGGATGACGAAAAAGTTTGTTTACAACTGGGTTTTTCTGTTTTGTTTAAAACCTTGATATCCTTTCTAACAACATTTTTATGGAGATACTTATTGTTTTATATCAAATAACAATCCATATTTCATCACTCAGTGTCATCTCTTATCAAAATAGAGAGGTGTACATTTAGACTATTAAAGGGGAAATCTACCTTCTATTTAAAACAAAAACCCACAAAAATAAAAAAAATTATGTGTGAAAATTTGAAGAAACTCCAGTAATGGATTACACAGTTTTATTTGTTCAAGTTTTCACTTGCAAGCTGTTTCCTTTTTCATGGTTCCTGATGAAGGCATACTGTTACATGTAGACCTTTCTCATAGAAATAATTTAATCCATGGATTTGATGATATACACATGTATCGAGTGTAAAGGTGAAATAATTAATATTCTTCTTTTCAAAAATTGTACTTTATGGAATTTACATTCACAACATGCTGGAGAGCAGCTCGTAAGTGACATCACAAACTTCAAACAACTTTGTTACTTGTGTTTTGATAGATTTTCTTCAAAAATTTAATCAGATTTTTCAGCTTTAAAAACAATTTAATTCCAGGTTGGATTTCCCCTTGAAACTGGAAGCAATTTGTCATGTTTTGGAGGAAATGGAATTAGCGAGGAAATGACAGTGTTGTTCGAGTTTGGTTTATACCTGCAGGGCTCACGCTTAACATTTTTCTCTGGGTGGCCATTGGCCCCATTTGAGTAAGCAATCCATATGGTTGAATGGAGTTTTTGGTGCCCCATGAAGTTTCAGGTGGCCATTGGCACCGGGCCACTGCTAAATTTGAGCCCTGACCTGAAACTCAGAAAGTGCATAATAAGAAACCAAAAGCATGGATCATTTTGTGGGCAAGGCTTATAAATACTAGCACCTTCACGAGTACAACAAGTAAATATGAGTGAAAAAAGTAACAGCTCCAGATGAAAGTACACAGAGGTTTTTTTTTCAAACTCAATTTACTATATCAGAACAGATACTGTACCATTTTGCAGTTCCTATATTTATATGATCTATCTCCATGTACATTGTACATTATACATGTTCCAAAACTCCACATCCTACAAATGTAACACCCATGACACAAAAACACAATCCCAAAACGTACCCCAACCTCTGAGGGCGGTTCATGTATTTGAAGGATTAATACAAATATTGTACAATGTATGTAAAATGTATATTAAGACTAATCACTATAATTCTGAAAGTCGTGAGATCTATAGTTAAATTAACTAAGTTCTCTGTGATTTCGCCAATCTGTCTATGGTACCTCCTATATGTACCCCGACATATCTTCCTGGAGAGTGAAAACACCATAAAATAGTTGATTGACGACCGAGTATACACAATCTCTGTTGCACGCATTCATGTCTGTAGTATAAACAATCCACTATGATATAGACATCAACCACAGAATTATGGACTCCAGACATAAATTGTCCCAGTTCGTGATGAAGAGAGCGATGCCCTATAAGAAAAGGCGAATCTCGTCAAGTCTCAGGTCCGTGTTCGTGATGGTTGCTCGGCCTGGGGCCATTTGGGAGCTAATGTTGCCTAATTAACAAGCCATCAATTTCTGGCATAATTTTTCAAGAAGGCTGGTTTGGATGAAGGTGGGCATTCATCATCCAAACGCACGCCCTCGCATCCATTAAACATTGCTCCGACCATCCTCTACTTATGAGTGCATTAGAGGAGTCTCTAATACGTACATGTGATGTACGAGGCTGCTTTGTACCATGCTCATAAAATCAATGTTCGTACAAGGGAGACATGCCGTCTCACTGACAGAGATGTACCGTGTTAATGTTCTCTGCACATACAGCCTACTTGTTGTCCTTACATGTACTGTACTTTCAAGCTACTGTATTCGCTGTTATTTTCACACGATTAATTTTTTCGCGCTTAGAGGCCTCAAAACATATTTGTGGGTTGTTAAATTCGCGCTGAATTTACGTAAGAATGCAATTTACCCCTTTCCAAGCAAGCATAGGAAAGCATGCTCATATATTCGCATGTTTTGGAATTCGCGCCTTACGATCATTGCGCGAAATCCGCGAAAATAAATGTAGCGCAAATATTTCCACGATTATAGTAACCCAACATCATACGTACACATATTCTCAACATGTTTGTGTATTTTGTTGCTCGCTCTTTCTCCTGTATTTCTCTCTAGTATTTTTTTTTAAAATCTTTCTCAAGCTCTCTTTCCATGATGAACAAAATTTGTTTATCCTTCTATTTCAAAGATCTGCCTTCAATTTTTTATTAAAAAAAAAAAATTCTTTCTCAATATCTCTCTCTCTATGATGAACAAAAATTTGAATCCTTCTCTTTCAAAGATCTGCCTTCATTTTTTTCTTCATATCTTTCTTCATCTTGATCTTGATCTGGATACTTCAATATGCAACACTTATCACCCAACTCTCAAGTATTTTTTTTCCTATTCTCTCAAGACTCTAGAGTATCAAGTATCTATATTTTATACTCTCAAGTATCTAGAGACAGATGAGGGAAATATCATTGTTTTCATTACCTTGGTACAGATTTTCATATTGTTATTGCTAATAGACCTGATTATAATTATGATAGCATCTATGATAAAGTAGAGTACCAATTTATCATGGTTGAAAAGGAACATCAAGGTATTAGGAAGAATAACAGTTGCTAAAGCTTTATCATTGCCACAATTCAATCACTTATTTATGTTGATTCATAATGCTCCTTTTCTTGCTCGAGCTCTATGTCAGTCTTTCTATCTCTGTCTCTCTCTCTTTCTTTCTTTCTCCCTCTCTATCTTTCCGCTTTGATGAAGATTAATTACCAGGTCCTTATTTCGTCCAGAAAATCTATGATACGCAAGACAGCACAGTATGATGATTTTTTTTTACACAATGATGCAGAGGTGTCACCCAGCTTCTATCATATAGCTCTACAACAGGTGCCTTAATGGGTCATGTGTTCTTTAATTTTTTTTTTAACGCAAAATTATAAATATCTATAGGCCTAGATCTCCATGTTTGACCTCTAACATTAATATAGATTAGGCAACATTTAGGGTGTAAAGAAAAAGTTACATACTAGGTTTAATGCTAGTGTTAGGTTAAGAGTTTGAACAGGGATAATATTATGGAAGGGGGATTTCCCTGGTTTGAGCATGGACCTTCTACATGTACCTCTGGTTTGAGGGACCCCAACCCTATCCTACCCATGCATGCAGTGGAGAATCTAGGATTTGGAAAAAGCATGACGCATAATAAAGGGGGTGTACAAGGCAATTTTCTGAGATATAACATTATATACAAACATGTATACCGGTACTCAATGCTTGGAGAAAAGAGAAATGTGTCATTCTCAATGGGGAAAAAAAAGATCGAGCGCCCCTTGCGCCCCTGGTGTGGTTCCGCCAAAGCCCGTGTCAAAGGTTTCAAGATGTGTCAACAACAAACAATATGGAAATACTGCTTCAAAATATGCCTTCACACCCATTAATGTATTGTGTATTTTTTATGATTGCATTGCTTTTTACCCCCCCCCCCCGTTTCTTTTCAGGAATTTTTTTGCACGCTTCCTTTGATCTCTGTCTCATTCTCTAGAGCTCCTCTCCTCCTCTCTTTCTCTCCCTTCTTTAGAACCGATTTTTGACAAATATATTAAATCTGCACAAAGATGAAAATACCAAGTTGCCAAATAATCTAAAAATCCCCCTCTCTCTTCATTTTTTCTTTCTCTCTCTGTCTCTCTCCCTCTCTCCATTCCCATTTTCTCTATTTTTACAACATCGAATCTGCACAAAGATGAAAAATGCCAAGTTGCCAAGTCATCCAAAAAACTATCTCCCTTTTTTTTTTCTCTCTCTCTCTCTCTCTCTCTCTCTCCATTTATCTGTCTGTCTGTCTGTCTATCTGTCTCTCTCCCCCTCTCTATTTTTCTTTCTCCTTCTCTCTCACTTAATTCCTTTATCTGTCTCCCTCGCTCTCTCCATCTCCCTTTTCTCTATTATGACAAATATTGAATCGGCACGTCAAGATTTGAAATGCCAAGTTGCGAAATCATCCGAAAAATCTATGCTTGGCAAATCAAGCTGGTATTAATCAATAGTTTATTAGGTCTGATTCTAACGCTGGTGGCAATCTAAACACAAATTAAACCTTTAGATTCGACCCACATATCTGACAAGGGTACATACAGCATGGAATGGATTGGAGCACCCATCAATATTCAGAGACTGCCGGTACTATACATGTGCAGAATTGTGCTCTGTAAATATTTCAAGTACAAGTAGCTCCTCTTTTTCTTTCTTTTTTTCTCAAGATGTGAAGAGAAAACAGAAGAGTTTTTAAAATTTTGAAGCCATTATTTACAAACAATACTTTCATAATTAGCCAATTCATTTGTCTATAAGATTTTTGTCAACAAGCCATAGAAATATGAAATTAAACATTGAAACTGCAACCAAACTCTAGAAATTGGTCATTGGTTGAATACATGTACATGTAGACATCTGAACACACAACTGTATTTCTTAGAATAAGTAGGGCCTATTTTATTTGATGGTTCATAGCTCATTCAAATAATAAAAATAATTATGTGTACATTATTACAGAAGCGTTTATGTCTGAATTTTTAAATATCATGTCTCAGGAAGGCTTTTCCACATTGCTAGACACACAATGAAAAGGCTCTATCCCACAATTTTTTTTTTTTTTTTAACCTCATGGATTAGTGAACCTGAATTAGATGAGCATAATGACATCGCTGGGTCATGATGTTGAATTAAAGTTTTGGGAGCAGTAATCAGCACTTTTATGCCAATATTATATTATACATACATGTATTATAGGCCTATCTTTTCGTTCTGAAACATCAAAAAATGTGGAGAGGACTGACAAACATCCTGGTATGGAATATGACCTTGATTGACCTTCGCCATTAAATGCAGCACTTGAGCAACAGAAACCCTAGAATGCACAGCACGCTCTCAGAAACTCCCACTACTTTTATTTCCATCTTTTCAGTACATGCAAATGAGTGCTCTTGCCAGAAATGACCTACAATTTATGACTGCCAGCAATGACAAAATGATACAGTTTTATAAAGCAAATCTACTGTAACGGGAAAAATGAACAAAATCATCATTTTCATGTTATTTAGACAATTTATGGTAATGGGCAATTCCAAGCAAAAATGGACATACCGGTACTGTACATGTAGAGCTGAAACTTAACCCGTTGTATACTAAGCCCGCATATATGCGGGCTGAAGAAATACAGATCATCACTCTTGTCGACCGTTTATTTCACTCATGATTGCATAAACATATAAAAACCTTATATAATTCAAATTATCTGACATTGATCTATTTAAAGTTGTCTTTGTTTCCCTTTTAAATGAAAAGAATTTCTTGCAAGCATGCTTGACAACCACGAATCATTGGGCTTTGTAAAAAGTTCTCAGTATACAACGGGTTAATAAATGTGGTGCTGTGCCTTTGAATATGCAAATTAGGATCTGAAATTACCACAAAGGCCTCTTTACAATACAACCGATCATTTAAGTTCAAACATTATGCAATTCAGTTTTCTTGTGCTGAATAATTGATCAAACCCAAATTTGCACACATGGGACTACATGTAGGGTGTTTGAAATGCCTCTTATTCTTTAATATATCTAGTAACTTTTTGCCGAGTTTTTGGCTTAATGTAATGAATTATAATGGACTACTCCAACAAACTTTGGTATTGACATTTCTTTATAATGCTTCTTCCTCACAAAAAACACCCGGAAACCAGATGTCACTCCGTTACCGGACATGGGTTCAATTAAAATAATCAAACAATTTTCTTATAAAAGGTAGCATATTATACATAATAATAATAATAACATTGATATAGCGCTTAAAACGATATCCACCTTGTTTCTATAAAGCGCTTATAGTGTTAACTAATTATTACCAGGCTTGTAGCTAGGCTATCCCGAAAGGCGCTCACAGCATTCAAGGAATTGCTTCTTACCGGTACCCATTCACCTCACTTGGGTCGAGTACGGCAAATTGCAGATTGACATCTTGCCGAAGGATGCTAGTGGAATGGACGTACCTTGTGATCATAAGTCCGCTACCTTATCCACTCGACCACACCACTTCTATGTTGTTCTACATCTAGAACAACATAGAATCCAATCAGTCACTCAAAATTGTGATAGCAATTTAAAGCTCACAGAGTTTAAGCAAAATGTTTTCTGCTCAAATATGCAGGTCCATTTTGCATCACTCCGTTACCATGATTATGAATATTCATACATGTATATATCTCATTAAATATATGGATCACTATAACAAACGTTATCATTTTGAAAAGAGGGTACCATCAGCTTTTGTCATGAACCATTTCTTTTATAAGAAATGTTGAGCTGAATGTCACTCCGTTTATACCTTGGAACTGCCCTAAACAAACATTCTTTAAATTGTAATTTGTAAAGGCGATTGTGGTGGTTTAATTGCAGTATCAGATCTAACCTGTATGACACTCACCTATTTTTAGACATTTTGTAAATCCAAAATATTGAATAAATTAATGTCTCACAGTCCATGGCCATGATATATTTCTTTGTAAAAGGATTACATGTACATACCATGACTAGGTTCATGGACAATAATGCTCTATTCAATTGACAGATAGGCCTACAATAGTATACTTGTAAACACAATTGTATCGTCATGACCTTGATGGCCTACTACAGAAAAAAACAAACATTTGTACTGCCACCATTTTGGTGTACATGTAGGCCTACATGTTTTACAATGTACATCCGAATGCATGTCTCTCGTCGTTTTAGAAACTTTAAAACTTAGAAACTTACTTAGGTAAATTATAGCGCTATAATTATATAATCATTTTGCTACCCCTTTTCAATTCAAGTCACCTAATCCATGAGCTATTCCTGTGTATTGATTCTGTCAATTGACAGGATATGGTCGTTGCGATTGATACCTATTGTCAGCCAGGGTCGTGACCTTGGTGGCCTACCAGTAACAGGAACTACATTGTTACTGACGCCATGGCACTGGGTCCACGTATGAACTATGCTTTTATACATGTAGGCATAGGAATATAGACCGAGGTGTAATGTAGGCCCTATTTGCATATTTAGGAAAATTTCTCTGAGTTTTCAAAATGGTACACAGGCCCTACATGTACATGTACATGAAGGAGATCAGTAGATTTTTCAGAGGCTCAAAGTACATGTAAACGTTTGAGTCGTGATTAACAAAAGCAAATTCTCAATAAATCAAACAGGACTATATGTCCAAGCAATCTCAAGATTATGAGTTGGCATACCCATAGGAAACAATTTGGGAGGAGAATTACTCCATTGATTGAGTGTGTAATGATTAATGGCGATCAAGGAAGCATGCACACTGATAATTTCAAACTTGACAAATTGTGCAAGTTTTTCTGAAAAATAAGTGTAGAGCTTACAAGTTGCCAAGTTTAACTTCTTTTCAGACAAACTGTACGTACATGCAGACATCTAATAGATACAAGTGCATACTGCGGTACAGCCTGAATACAATGGTAATATCCTTGCATAATGTTCAAAAAAAGGATTGGACTTTGGGTAGTTAGTATTTGGACAAGTTATTTCATAGTATTAATCACGGCGTATCAGCTTCATAAATCCTGTTTGATCGAGATAAAATGGAGCAGGTATGTAAGCTACCGCATTACAATAAACTCACATAAATTAGAAGCTTCTACAGAAAGCCCAGTACATGTAGCCTATTTGTTGTTCACATTCGGCAACGACAGTCGATCATTATAACCTTTATCACAAGACTACTGACCTCGTTTCCTGGTGGATATTTTTTAATGTAAAACATCCTTTTGATCTACAGGTATATAGTCTAAAATATACTGTAGGGCTAAATGTACATGGCCAGAAAATGCACTGCTATAGCAACGCTCAACACTGACATTCTTTAGGAGTTGCCCTGCAGGGCAACCAAATATTTGATTTTCCTCCAAAATGGTTGCCCGAATGAAAAATCTGGTTGCCCCACCAGGGAAAACCCAATACAGCATTGAAGATTTTAGTTCAAAAACTTTGGATGAAATGTGATTTATAAAGTGAAAAGGGACACAAAATGATGATCGGCCTATGCATGATACACATTAAATACCTTCATGAAGGCCCCGGAAAAAAATTTAGTTGCCCAGCTCGGGCAACTACATGTACTTTGACTATTTCTTCCAAATTTGGTTGCCCGCGGGTCAAATCTGATTGCCCCAGGCAACAGGGCACATGCTAATGTTGAGCGTTGGCTATAGCACATTCATAGTCAATCAAGATACACAGAGATTTATTTTTCATGTTAAATGGTAGCACTGAACAGCATGCAGTATATGCACTTGTGACCGAGTTGGATATCACGAAATCTGTAACTAAAATTTTTTCCTCTTTTCTCAATCGACAAATTGTTGCATTTCACAGTCCTGTTCAGGCATTTATAAAACCACTTACAAAACCTCCATGCATGAACTCAAGTGTAAAGCCTATAAACGTACATAAGCTGCCATGAAATACAGAACATAAGAACCCTACATGTACATGTGTGAACAGAACACTTGATTATTTTGAGGAGGCCTGGTTTATGAAGAATGGAATTATGATGAAGGAAAGGGGTGGACTGAGATTCATTATGAGTCTGGGTAACAAGCAAACCAAGATGTGTTGCTCTGGGGGCACTGGATGCTCACTCCCTGTGTATGATGGAGGCGAGTTAGTCTGCAAGCTCAGACTCTTATTGGACAATTACTACCCATAATATCTTGAATCAAGCCTAGTACTGCTTCCCACATGCTAATGTCAAAATAGGTCCTTGCAAAGAGCCGCTTCAGTACACAGCCTATTAGATACTGTCTAGTCTCGTGGTTCAGACTCTAAAAGATACACAATGTGACGAACAATGGTACATGATTGTAGACTAAGTTGGAGAGTTGCTACAATGAAGAAGAACTTTGCCTCTCCGTGCATGCAAGTGTCTTTGAAAGTGTGTACATAATGTACTTGACAGTATAAAGGCTTGCTGCATACATGACTTGAATTGTAAGATGCGCTAGAATGTTTGAGAACACTTGCAGTAATCGATGAGATTATCTTGCATAGAAGGTACACATAACGCTGTGCGGGATGCAAATAAAGAGATGCGATTTCCAAATGAGATGCTATCACTGTGTATCAACATCATCGGAATACAAGGGATATTGATGACTTGATGTTTGGAAGGATATAGCCTACAAGATAAAGTACAGATCAAATTTATAAGCCCATATTTCAAGTCACGAAAGGGTTTACAGTTTGTAAAATCCCAAATTCAAAGAAATAGAATCTTGTGAATTTCATAGCTTCATCCACTCTGCACTAATAAAGATGACCTTTAAAAAGATAACCATTCCCGTCTTCTTGCAAAGAATAAATCTTGTCTACAACAATGTATTCAAAAGCCACATATTGCATTTGTGTGTGCTCCAGTTATTCTTATAATACTGTACAATGTATTGGTGGAAATATTGAATGTTCATTTTAGGGTTTCTTCCATTAGCCCACTCCTGACATTTAACCCTATTTATATTTATTTATTTATTTATCATTCATTTTGGCATCAACTGTGCCATGGAAGGCGAAAAGCGAACCAAAATCACTGTAACCTGTACAATGTAGGTCTCTCCTCCCAATATACTGTATTCGCTGTTATTTTCGCGCGATTAATTTTCGCGCTTTATAGAGGCCTCAAAACATAATTGTGGGTTCTTAAATTCGCGCTGCATTTACGTACGAACGCAATTTAACCTATGTAAAGCATGCATAAGAAAGCATGCTCATATATTTGCGTGTTTTTAAATTTGCGCCGTACAATCTTTGCGTGAAATCTGCGAAAATTAATGTACCGCGAAAATTTCCACGTTTACAGTAACTGATTTTGGGGTATGCAGGTGGACCACTACACCAGGGTTTCCCCCTACTCTTATACGAATAGTGCAGTGGGTTCTTTTAAAATGCAAAGGTTGTGACTCTCCTTTACACCGGACCTCCATTTAACGTCCTATCCCAGGGATAGTTTAAAGGTAACAGTGTCAGGCTGGTCAATGGGTCAATAAATGGAGAAATATTCAAACTTTGTATCTACATGTATAAACTGGGAAGGAATTATTTTTTGCAAAGGCTGTTTTAAAGGCAAAGAACATAATGCCATCACAATCATTTAATATAAATTATTATTACTTATCAATTACAAATATCATCATCATCAGCATTAACTAGCTAAAAATTTATTTCCTTATTGCCCATTTCCGGGGGAGCATTTCATGAAAAAAATATTCACTTATTCCCACTGACAAGTGTTATAAGCTACTGAAATGCTTGCATCTGATTGGCTATTGAGCAAATTTGTTGGATAAAAACATCTGACAAGTCCTTTCATGAAACACCCCCTGGCTTTTATGATGGGTTATCATGTCAAGGTACTTAGCATGTCTTGAATAAATTACATTTATATAGCGCTTAAAACAACAGTTAAAGCGCTTTACAACAGGATATACATGTACATGTAGGATAATCATGATAAAGAAAGTACCGGTACATAATTTCTTCACTAGACAACATAATTAAAATGAAGGTGAATACAATGTATACAAATAATTACAATACAATTACAAAGGTTTATTATAAATAAGAAAGACTTCAGTTTAGACTTGAAGGCGTCATATATAATTATAAACCTGAAAAATCAAGTAAACAATCAATATTCCATTCATAATATCACCAAAATCAAAGGACCGTATTCTCGAAAGAGATTTTCAAAACCGTGGACTAAAATTATGGATTATCATTTATGTAAATGTTACTCTTGCTCTTGATTCAGTGCGGAAACTGAGAAAGGTCCAAATATGAATGCGGGCTTTGTCACTTTGTCATTTTCTCAATGGCCACGCTGAATTTCAGTCCATGGTGTTGAAATCCCCTTTCGATGATAACATAGCCCAATAATTTTTCTTCTAAGAACTGCTACACTTAAATGTGGATCTTGTAGCACTTTTTTTTTAGATGATATTGCATGGCTTTCCTTCAGAGGTTATCAAAGGGTGCCAAAGTTAAATTGCTCCAAGCTCTTTTGTCTTTTCTTCTTCCTTTTGATTTGATTTTTTTTTTAGCTTTGATTTATAACAATTAGTAAGTTTTTAACTATTATCACAAACTAACCCTTATAGTAGGGTTAGTTTCCAGGGTACATGTAATTTTCATTGGTGGTAGGGGTGGTGTAGTTGATCTGCAATCTTTGATAAAGACTTGGCAGGAGTTCTCCTGGGGGTAATTTTCAAGGTGTACACCCACCCCCCCCCCTGCTCAGGCGGTCAACCAGTAGACGCACATGTATGCTTGTTACAGATTCTCTGAGATACCCACAGTAAGGATGGAAACGGTGTATGAATGTGACCCCTATCACAAGCTATTGAAGGGGCACCATCAAAAGTACCCCCCCCCCCTCATCAAGGGCTTTTGGATGGAAAACCAGCAACATTACCCCCCCCCCCCTCCTAAATGAAGGGTTAAAGGACCTATTTCCAGATTGTTAAAGACAGATTTTAAAACTATCCCTCTACCTTTATGTAAAATATCTTGGGCGGACTCTGTCAAAAGACCCCCTTTTATTGAATTTTTAGGAGCTCCTATTATATAGCCTACCCACTCATGATACGATGTCAATACTTTTAATAGTATTGACCTCATGGACCAAACTGCCATATTTTGGGGAAATTTTGCAACTTGTCAATGTTGTTTTATCTGAGTTTTTCTCCTTTTTGCAATAACTTCAGCTTCAAAATTAAGTAGTACTTAGCATTAATGTCTATGTCATTATAAGACACAGTGAATAGATTTTGGATAAATTTCAAATCAAATCATGGAAAATAAATTAAAACATCACTTATTTTTTTTGCCTCTTTCCGCCAAAACGTGCGGGAAATTTTCAGAAAGTGGACTTTAAAAAATAATATTCATCCAAGAAGAAAGAAAGAAACTCAAAACATCAGGGATAGTAAAAGGAACATCCAAACACTCAGTTATTGAAGAAAGATAAGTGAAATATGATTTTAAAAGTGAAAATTAAGTTTGTTTTCTGAAGTTTTCTACTGAGTCTTGTCATTAGTCCCAGATGGTTCAGTTGCTGTGTGGGCCTACCCCTTTTCCAGAGAATCTGGAACACACATGCATGCATGGATTGACCACCTGAGTAAGGGGGGGGGGGGTACTGTACATGTACATTTACATGTAGGGTAGTTGTCTGGGGTAGCTGTCTTGGGGAGAGGATGTACTGTCCAGAAAATCTAGTAAATCCACTTGTTTGGTTTTTCATGGCAGATCTTTCGATGTGTTTTGTGAAGCAATGTTCTCTAAATCAAGCAGTTTATTCACTTAGAGTCTATCTACATGAATTAAATCATTAACAACAGGTAATTGTGACAAAGAGTGCCATTTCAGGCCTACAGACGGATAGCTCAAAGAGCTGGAGGAAAAAAACACACAACAACATCTGAAATCAGTTTTAAAACTGAACTCGCTCACTCCTGAATATCACCAACCAAACAGCAAAGTCAATAACAAAATAGTCATCATTGCATTATATTGTAATCATACATCATAATTCTGACCTTTCTGACTTACATGTAACTATTAAAAATAACTAAACTATTAAACTTTAAAGTAACACAATTTGCATTTATATAGACTTATAGTAAAAATTACGGCTATTCTTCGCTTCCACAGGACTCACAGGCACAGCTGCTTCCTCAAAAAAAAGGGGGGGGGGCACTGAAACTGTGCTCTGTAGATCTATTTGCAAAGAAAAATACATGTAATTCATGACATGCCAGTTAATTCTTGATTACTGGCATAATCTGGTTATAAGTCACCAGTCCATTCACTCCCGTTCATTTCGTCAGTGGCGGAGACATCGTTCCACGCCATTGACTTTGTACACAGTGAGCGAGGAGAGAGGAGACAAATTGGCGGATATAGCCTGATTACTGACTACGTTCCTACATGTACCACTGTCACTGACTTTATTTACCTCACAAAATACCCGCCCACTTTTGTATACAATTGCACTCCTGTCATGGTTCACATACGTACCACTAGCTACCAGTAGGCTACCAGCGCAGTGCAGCGAATGTACGGTGCAGTGCCAGGCCAGGGGGTACGGCATACTGCGTACACGTACACCACACAGCCAACCATTTTCAATTACATACCGCAACAAGCAGACAATATTATTATTAAAGTGCTCAGTCATTTAATATTTACTCTCTAACTTACCTCATATATAGTGAAAAAAGATAAGCAATGGGTGTAGATTCTTGATTGTAATTATCTCCACAAAAATTTCCTTAGAATAGCCAATTTCGGGGAGTCTTACTGTGTCTTCTGGCTCTACGACGATACCAAGCGTTAAGCCCAGGCGCAGGCATATGGAATAACATTGTAAGGGTGGTAGCTAGCTAGCTAGTTTGTTGGGTCAAAGACGGCGCTCTACCAATTCTGGTAATATTCTTGATTGAGGGGTATCCATATGGGAGCAAAACAATATTCTAGCAACGAATCATACCGGCACATTTCATTTATTTAAAACCCAAAACATCGTGAGAGTAGTCGGCAACAAATTATTCTTGAATTCATCAACATGTTACATATTTATACTATTTAGTTCATTTTCCTTTATAATAAAATTAGAGTTAGAAATCTCAAAGATCATGTTTCGTGATGGGGGGGGGGGGGTAATGTGGTACCTCCAAAGGCCTGCCACTGCCACTACATTGGTCTCAAAAATCATTTGACAGCCTTCACATAGTTTGCAGGCACAAACCCATGTTGTTCGCTTACTAGGGTCTGAAGTAAAGAACTAGATTCACCCGTGTACTGTAGCTCCTCTCAACAAGACAGACAGTGAGTTTGGAGGCTAGTCTCCACTCTAGACTGAAGTTTGTTTAAGTGTCAAATTGAGTCTGTGCTTGCAGACTAGCCTTCACAGGCCAGTGACTAGAATTCGGTCATTTGATATGAATGTATATTGGTATTCCGTCATGATGGTCCGTTTTTTCACTCACATTCACCAGCCCCCTCTCCGTTTTGCGCTCCCATATAAGGCTTCAAATATTTTGTTTCAGATCCGACTGTTATTGAGAAAATTTTCAGCTCGCGCTTCGCGCTCTCAATATAGCTCCAGTGGTGGATCCAATTGCAAGATTTCATTAGAGGGGGAATTTTTCAATTACACCGGGCGAGCCAAAAGGTATATCAAAAAAAAAAAATCACGTCACGCTCGTTGTGTGATAAGCCGGGAGGGGGGGGGGGTGGGGTTGGGTTGGGTCTCGGGTGTTATTTTTTTCGGCTTTCGGTCATCATGTAGGCCTACCGTCATAGGGGTAAGGTTGAGTTGGTAAATCGGGTCGGCCGTCCTCCCCCCTTTTTTTTTACTGGGGGGGGGGGGCGCTCGGCCCCCTGAATCCGCGCATGAGCTCTAACCGTGCTAACCATTTTCGTCCATAGTGTATGTTTATACGTTTCTTCTTTATGGTCCGCTTCTGATCACAAGTTAAAGCCCCTCCCCTATTTCGCACTTGCAGGCTACAAATAGGCCTACCATTTTTAGTTTAATATTAATGAGAAATTATCAGCTCGCGCTTCGCACTCTCATAATATAACCCTAGGAATTCCACAAAAAAAAACTGTCCCTCTTTAATAAACCAGCTAGCAGATAAGGCTACAAATACCCCGTTTTAGATCACTATATATATTATTGAGGAAATTTTCAGCTCGCGCTTCGCGCTCGCACAATGCAATTCTAACTGGAATTCGTTCATGTGCATGTGTGTATATTTGCATTACACGTTACATAGTGCTGGTCCCCTTTTAAAACTTGTTAAAGCCACGGTGACCCCACCCCGACAATCGACACTGCGATCATTATACCATTGTATATTAGCCACCTTGAGGAAATATCGATGGTCAGCCCCCACCCCCCCCCCCCCCCCCCCTCCGCATTTTTGTACAGTCATGTCGTCTTTTAAAAAAAGGGGGGTGGGGGGGGGACTTGCTGCATACAGCAGTCCACACCACGGATCCGATGAACATGATGAAGGTGAATGACTATACCATTCATTTCAATAAAAAATAAACACATACAGCCACACATAAAGTGTTTACATTATGGATATATGTAAAATTAGATCCATTGTTATTACATTGATTGCTTCAAGATCTCATTTCTTTTCCTCTTCGAATTCATTATTATTCCAATACATTACTATTCACTTCTTCTGAATACTGGAATGGCAATTAACGTACATACAGTCTGAAAAGAAAAAGAAAAATATATTGTTACGCTTCCGACTACTACAATGAGAAGTACAGTCTGTGTCAAAAAATAAATGGAACAGTCGGGGAAACAAATAATTTAGGTGTGAAATCTTTTCAAATGATGTATGTATGCGGTACCAAACTAAAGCCAAAAGATTTTCCTTGCTGATGCGCTTTGTTCTGTGTAATTTACTTTCGTAAAACAAAAGTTATGCTAAATTTTGTGCGACGAGAAACAAATCGAAATTAGGCACTTCTATTGTTCTGGAGCGCCGAAATCATGGCCATTATGCGAAACCTACACAAAGGCATGGGAGGCGTGCGAAAATGGATTTTTCTTGATTGTAGAAAACTAGTCATAATTCAAAGATTACAGCTCTAAATGTGACGAAAAAATTGCAGAAGAAAGTCTGATTTTCCTGCTTTACGAAAATACCAAACAATACCTAATTGTGATTAACCTTCATACTATAAAACAATTATTTCCACTTGTACCATTTTATTTGACACAGACTGTATAGGAGTCCATTATTGCAGACTATTGGACTAATTCCTGCTCCTATTACATGTCCCCAAAGATACCGGTGTGAAGTTGGCCCAAAGATACCCTTTTCTCGATCGATGATTAAACTTTCATGTTTGTTCACATTGTATTTCCATCGACTTGAATTTAGAAAGAGATGGTTTCGTGATGCAATGATCGTTTTAATTTGCTCTTTTTTAATTTCCTGTAAACGTTACCCCTGAATGCAGGTAATTGAAGATTAATTAAGGATACCCCTCCAACATCTCATACCAACAAAATATACTTGTCATAATTTTATCTCTTAAATCATTCAATGACGTTTCTCTCATCATGAAAGTTTATGTTCATGATAAAGGCTATACTAGTGTTCATTCACATATAAATTGATAATAATTGTGTGTGTTTTTAACCACTTAAAAAAAAAGAAAAAAGAAACAAAAACACACAAAAGAAATGTTCGATTTTGGTTTGTTTTTTTAAGTAATTAAATAAAATCTTCATCTAAGTTTTATAACTTTCGACACAATAATAAGATGATACCAAATTCTATAAATGGAAACAACAAGACAGGCCCGTAACTAGGATTTTTACGGGAGGGTTCGAAGTCGGCAAAAGTGGACCAAAAGGTAAATAAATTTTTTTTGACGTCACGCCGGGCGAGGAAAAAGGTACATCAACATTTTTCACTTGACGCTGGTCGCGCGATTAGGGGGGGGGGGGGGGGGGGGGGGGGGGGGGGGGGGGGGGGGGGGGGGGGGGGGGGGTGGAATAGGTGTTTAAAATTTTCGGCCTTCAAGAGAGTGCTATATATTAGCTATATAATAAGGGTAGGCTACATCGTATCGATCGTTCCAAGAAATTGATAGGCAAAAAACAACAAACAAAAAACAAACAAAATTAATATTCAATTTTTGTTTGTTTTGGTAAGCAGACCCTTCGTCGCCAGGGGGGGGGGGGGGGGGTTCGTTCGAACCCCCCCCCTAGTACGGGCCTGCAAGAAACATTCTAAGAACAAACTAATAAACACAGCCCCGCAGTGAAGGAAATCTAAACATATCTAACTATCACTAACCCCTTTATGAAAATCTACACTGTCCGTCATGAAGGTGGAATATTTGTTTGCATCTATAGCGACATGATTTTGCTCTGAGTTTCTTGAATATATTTGTCCCTACTTTTACTTTTTGGGACCCTGGCTATATCTTGGCCATTCTCCCAACCCTTCACGTGGACCGTTTTCCAAAAAAGTTTTGTCAACCCCCGTGATGCCCATTTTTGTCACTTTTTCTCATTTTGGGGCCCCTTTTTGTTTTCCCGGTCGATCAGGTCCCCTCAGTCCTACCCCCAGGAAACGCGACTGAGGTGTACTGTTTTATATTGTTCTTTAAGTTAAATGTATATTTCTGGGGACAGGCTAAGGTCTTTTGTCTAGGGGAGGGGTTGAAGTAAAAAAAAAAATTGGTGAAAATTCGGAATATTTTATTCCATCTTTATGCTGAAAAAAATAGAAATGAAAAACCACCTTTAACCCTTAAATATCATCACTTTCCCCTTAAATTTTGTTTAGCCTTGATGACAAGGCTGTAAATAGTCATTATTGGTAATATTTTATTTTGATTAATGTTTGGTTGAGATTTTACAATACAATTCAGGGAAAATAGAAATTTCCATAGTTTAAAAATGAATAAAAATAATGAATGTTGAACCCCAATCAAAATAAATTTTGACCCCTCCCCTAGACAAATGAGTCGAGCCTTTAACCATAAATTTGAAAAAAAAAAAAAACCTATAGATTTGATTTAAAGAACAATAAAAAATCTCCACCTCAGACGTGTTTCCTTGGGGTAGGACTGAGGGGGCCTTGGTGGGTCGCGTGAACAAAAAAGGGCCCCCAAAATAAGAAAAAAAATGACAAAAATTACCATCTTCTGAGGGTGACAAACTTTTTTGAAGAAAAATCACCGGGAAGGGTTGAGGGAACGTCCAAGATTTACCCAGAAAGTGAAAGCGGTGACAAACACATTCAAGAAATTAATAACGGAGCAACATAATGTCGCTTGAGCCAAAAAAAAATATTCCACCTTTATGACGAACAGTGTAATAAAAATAATTTCAAAATCTAATCAAATTTTTGATGCAGAAATCTTAATCAAAATTATTTGAATACAATAGCCTTATCACAAGAAGGCTTGTGGGAATAGATAAAAATGATTTAGAAACTTAATCATTTTTTTTTTATTAAAGGGGACCAACACCCAAGAAAATAATCATTTTTATAAGAAAGAGCACAACCAGAGGAGCAATTAAAAAAAAAAAGTCTCATTAAAATCGGTTATAAAATAAGAAAGTTATAGAAGTTTGAAAAGTTTCGTTTTACCTTCTATGGGGATCCTTAAACTGGCAACATCGGCTTCAAAATGGCCGATTTTATGGACAACTCTTCATTTGTTTTGTACACAAATTTTCAGATTTTCCCCATATTCTCTCAAAATATGTCTTATTTACTTCTGAGCTCAAGATATGTCATGGAAAAATATATTTCACACAACATATGTTAAACTCATAAGGAGGTAAGTCATATTTTGAAAGAAAATGGGGAAAATCTGAAAATTCGTGTACAGAACCAATGGAGAGTTGTCCATAAAATCGGCCATTTTTAAGCCGTTGTTGCCAATTTGAGGATTCCCATAGAATGTAAAACAAGACTTTTCAAACTTCCACAACCCTCTTATTTTATAAACTATTTTGATAAACTTTTTTTAAATTGCTCCTCTAATTATACTTTTTCCTATGAAAGTGATTATTTCCTTGGGTATTGGTTTTCTTTAACGTTGATTTATGAGTGGTTTTCAAACGAAAGGTGGCGCACTCTGTTTTGCACCCTGGATCACTGTATGCACCAGTGTAACTACAGGACTTCCAACACGTGTTGGGATTTCTACGAGTGCGACCTTGGATGTATTCTGTCATGTAGGCATGATATAGAGACAGTTATAATATCAGCCTTATTATGATGATAATAATTATTTCAAAAAAGTAATTACAAAAAAAAAAAACCAGATAAATAAAAAAATAAATAAATTGACATGTGATTTGTAGTTGTAATATTTTGGACAAAGGACGGGAATTATGGAGATTTCACTTTCATCAAAGTTGGGATCAAATTCAATCCCAATAAACCTTAAAACAAAAATAAGTGATTCATTTGAATAGAAATATTTTTGTTTGTATCATGTTTATGAGACTTGAGTGGGAGTGGTGTGGTCGAGTGGATAAGTCGGCGGACTTACGATCACAAGGTACGCGGTTCGAATCCCGTCCATACCACTAGCATCCTTCGGCAAGGTGTCAACCTGCAAATTTGCCGTACTTGACCCAAGTGAGATGATTGGGTACCGGTAGGAAGAAATTCCTTGAATGCTGTGAGCGCCTTTCGGGGTAGTCTAGCTAAGCCGGGTAATAATAATATGACAATGCGCCTTGAGCATTCTACAGAGTGGATACGTGCGCAATACAAATCACATTATTATTATTATTATTATTATTGATTGAGGAAATAAAAGAGAGAGGGCATTCAAATTCCACGAGCCCCTTCGACCATGGGACCAATTTGCATGTAGTGGAGACCGGGGACAATTGTAACAGTTTTTTTTTTCCAAATTTGACCTATCAAATTTATTAAAGCTAAATACTTACTTAAAACTAAATAAAATGAAATATGCATATCTTAGCTTGACATATGAATAGGTTTGAGTTAAGTAAAACAAGTTATTTTGAAGCCATTACCATTTCAAAACAAGATGTCGAGTGTTACTATTGCCCCCGTGTCCAGGGGCAATTGTAACAGACGTATACGGGGCAATTGTAACACATGAAATTGTAACATTTTGTTTTTCTTTATCAAAGCTATGCACTTGACAGATCCAAGAATTAAACATCATTAACCACATAAGCTAATTATAATAAAAGATGACAATGCTTGACTCAAGTTACACTATATTTTCACTTGTTATATGCATGGCATCGGATTATTGCAGAAGTTTACGTGCTCTGTACGGGCGATGGCAGCGCGCTGAATTGTCCCGGGGCTAGGTACGGGGCAAAAGTATTTACTTAACGGCATTGTTACTATTGCCCCTGTGGTGGGCAACCATATTTGGAGAGATTTTTTTTCTATCTTGGCTCAGTTATTAATCGTTGAAACTTTAGCAAAATACAGGCCTAAGAATATAACTTCTAAATAGATAAAAATGACAGCCATACCTCAACCACATATTTGTCCAGAAGAAAAACATTGGGTAGTGCTGTGAGATATTACTTTTTTGCTCAAAAAACAGTTTTTGTGCTGTAAAAAGTTCAAATAATCGTTAAAACTATTTAGACTCAAATAGCATGTGGAGCGATGAAATGTACATGCTCTGTACACAGGTTAAGTTTTTAGCGTGTTTCTGTTAGGAATGGAAGCCTCTGTTACAATTGCCCCGTGTTACATTTGTCCCCGGTCTCCCCTATAACATATTATTTCCTTGTAAATTTGGACAATAATACAATGACCTATACAAGAATCTATTAAGCTCTTCCTTGGCTTTATTCTCTCTTCTCTTTAAGAGCTATTCAGCTATTACCTTCTCCCTGAATATCTAATTTAGTTATTCAATCACACGTCTCATTTATGTCAGTGTTTTCTGTACTTTGTATTTAAATTTCCTTGTAAAATAAAAATACATGGACAACACGTAATGAAAAGCCACTCTGAGAGGAGGGAAAGTTTTTATTTGGATAAGGGCAATTCCATAGGTTGGTGGACATGAGCTTAAAAATTCAAATTCAATATTTTTTTGAATTTTTAAATACTTTTAGTCCTTCATA
>CALNVZ010000641.1:20312717-20326804 GCA_940671915.1 Paracentrotus lividus | reverse complement strand
CGTGACAGTTTGTATTTTGATAATAGGACAATTTCCCGGACTACACGAATTTTATCTACCACTCTTTTTTTTTCAATACTGTGAGATGCGTCACTCATTCAGGAAAAGCGACGAAAGAGTGAGAGGGGAGGAGGAGAGTTTGGCTGGCAGAGAGTGAACGCAAAATTATGTTAATAACATAACCGTTTTCAATCAGTTATAATAAGTTTATGCGATGTTCTTCTCCTCTGAGGTAAACAAATGTATATGCGAAGTATTCAAAACAATATAATGATTGCAGACAAAAATACTTTTGTGTTATTACGTAAGCCTCAGACAAGTTTTTGTATTTTTTTTTAAATTATATTATATTCATAATAGTAACTGACGTATATATTTATTCTCAACAACATATTGTTATCAGAAGATACGAACTACCATTTTTGAAATACATTTGTATATTTGGTTTTTGCTTGTCGACAAGATGATTCTTTCAGATTTTAAGCCCTGTGAAATGTGGTAATATCCGGCATATTTTATTCGCAACGCCAACGGCCTCTCGACGTCACCGGGGTATACAATGCTCTAGAAAAGAGTTAAACCAAATTCTTGAGAGCCCATATTTTGAAATTTATAGCTTATGATACTTGCTATCCATTTCATAATAGAGAGTCTAGAGAAGCGTCATTTTCTATTCCATGATACGTAACTTTACCTGAGTTGTATTGATGCTTGAGCACTTTGGCCTTTAAAAAAAAAAAAAAAAACAAGCTGTCAAAAAATTCAAAATTTCCAAGTTTGATGAGAATCAGCCCCTTGCATCTCCATAGTCAAAGAAATCTCGTTGTCCCTTATATGAATGACTAAAAATTAGCTTGGCTTGACCTCACACAAAGAATGAATGATTAGAAACTAGCATTGCTTCTAATAAAACTTGGAACAATTTGTTTTAGACAATTTTTTTAGAACTCAATGTGCGATCATCCTTGACTAGTCATGTATGTATTTGTTATCATGTGATAGAATACCTGAGTTACTCTTGGATACAACTTTTAATACGAGGCGCTCAAAGTTGGGTTTACTTAAAATATTGACGCCACTGTATTAACGGGTGGGGGGGGGGTGTTGTCCTGCATTCCCAAACTTTTTCACGCATCAAACTTTATGTTTTTTTTCTTTTTTTTTTCTTCCAACATGTTCTATACCAAATAATTAATAATGCTCACTCTCTCGGCCATAATTATTCAGCCATCTCAAAATGCAGCAATTGAGCTTCATGTATATTGTTATATTTAATTTTCATCTTTCGCTTCTTATGAAAGGGGAAGTTTGTCTCTATCCGGACATTCTTTAATATAGGGGGTAACAAAAGGAGAAGGGCCTGAAAATTAACTTTTAAGAGGTTGCGTTTTTTAGTGTAAAGAACCATGAAGCTGTTTCATATTTCTTCCAAAACCGTTTATAGGTATCGTTGATACATCTCCTAAATAAATAATGAACATTAAGACACGAAGACAAGGGCAGAGCAAAACAATGGGGGACCAAGAACTCGGATATATTTCTTTGTGTCGTTGCCAATCGGGATGTTAAACTGTATTGCAAAATGTTTTTATGCAACATTCTTATACTGATATGTAATAACAGGGGGTTGCCCCCTGGTAATAATTATAGTCGATGTCTTGAGGGGAATCTAATGTAATTTACTGCGGAACATGAATTTCTTACACTTAAATTTTGCTGGATAATTACGACCTTAATGTTTGGTGCAAATTGCCCTTATTATTTAGATATTTTTCTCGGGGTCCCGTCATTCTGCCTCGCCCCTGTATTGTCACTTTATAGTCATTATTTCTTTGGGAACAGTATTTAAAAAAAAGCCTGTTACAGGTTTTTATTTTTTTTCATTTATCTCCAAAAACTTTTTACAGTAAAAAGTTTTTGAAGAAATATGAAATAGGTTCATGATTCTTTTCACAGATAATCCCCAGTTTCTAAAAAAAAAAAAAAAAAAAAAAAAAAAAAAAAAAAAAAAAAATTTAGGGCCCCTTTTCTTTTGCCCCCCTCCCTCTGTTTAAAAAAAAATGACCGGATGTGGTCATCATCTGCACTCAGGAATGAAAAGGGATAAGCTTCCCCTTTCAGAGGATATAGAAATGATCAAAAGCACTATTGAAGTTAAAGAAATATAACAATATACCGGAAGGCTTGTAATTTTTCATTAAGGAGGTGGCTAATTTATTATGGTCTGGAGTGTATATCGTTTTCAAATAAACAAAATAAGCTTTAAAAAGGACAACGAATTGAATGCTATGTTCACCAATTGGCCTACCTCTACAATTATAAATTTGACGGCCCTCTTATATGTGACAATTTTGGACCCGGAATCTTTGTCAAGTATTTCTGACCAGGAAAGTGTGTCGCCTCAATGGAACCAGATTTCAAGTCAAAGGCTCTGATCGACTTCGATTCTTGGTCAACACGACCCGCATTCCGTGTCAAAGGCTCTAACCGACCCAGATTCCTGGTTAATATGATGAATTGAAAAGAAGAAGAAAACAAAATGACCTTTTATTTTTGGAGTATTCTATCAAAGGAAAACCTCAGTTGTCATGTTCTTTTCCACATTAGGCCTACATTTTTCTGAGTGGTGTTTCATCAAGTCGTTTGCAAGTTAAGGGCCTGTCCCACAGGAGGCGATCGGTATGGCGACAACCTATGCATGTTAGAACCTGCAAGAATCGTGTCAGAATCGTAGGTGACCGAAGATCATATACGTATCTACGACTCTGTCTACGATAGGCTACGACAACGACTTGCTTCCACGCAAACAATAGGCTAACAATAGCTGGTATCCGATAATACAATAGCCTCGACCTTCGCGCATCTCGCGGCTCGACTTCTCTTGTCGCAGCGTAAAATCAACCAAAATATGACCTTGCGCCAGCGTTGCCAGGTTCAAGAAGTCAGATTATCGTACCAGAGCCTCAAAATTATCGTTTTTTAGCAAAAATTATCGTACATGCAATATTCAATGGCAGTTTGCAAAAAATCAATCCGTCATCGGGTGATGATCGCGAACTTTAAGTCCGGCAAGACTTTGAAAATCGAAAAATATGCGGATCAAGGAATCTTCCGTAATTTCACGGGTGGGGGTCTGGGGCGGAGTCCCAGAGCTTTATGGCATTTTGTGGTTTATGGGCCAGTTTTAAGTGATTTTTCCTATGGAGTAGTGTTATTTAGTGTTATCTTATCAAATGTGCAAAATTATCGTACATTTGCCATTTTTTGCAATTATTGATCGTACATCGTACAGAGGGCCAAATTATCGTACAAATACGATAATTATCGTACGGCTGGCAACGCTGACTTGCGCACTGTGGCGATCCTTGCGACTGACACAGGCGATCGAGTGTTTTCTACCTGATGGCGGCCTGTCGCCTTTTGGTTCGTGATAGTCCTCTCAGTCGCGCATCATAATTTGGGTCGTGAGAGATTTTTGAAAATTTCAAAAATTAGCGGCGACTGTACAGTATCTGAATGGGAGGCCAATCCTGATTTTGGTGGATGTAGGTGGCGACAAAGCCCGTAGCGGCTTAAATTTCACTGGCCATTAGGTTCAGCGATGCGTGCAACGTACGCTGGAGCGCGACAACCTACAACTGGCCGCCGTTCCGCTGTGCTAAACAAGTTCTATCTGGCGACAATCTACGATAGTACCTTGTCGCGACAAGAGAAGACAGGCTACGGTCATTGACGTTAACCAAACTGACGCCGGCTATTGTTTAACTTGTTGACAAACCAGCGGCGAACAAAATTTTGCTACGTATTTGTTGGCGACAGATGCGATAATTCTCGATCTTATAGGCGATTGGATCTGCGCATGGTGGCGATAGGTACTAAAAAGTAGTTCGTAGGTTGTCGCAACAACGATCGCCTTCTGTGGGACAGGCCCTTTAGGAACAACTTTACGACTCGGACTGGTGATCATTTCTTGTGCTATATGAATGAGTATGTGATTTAGTATAGCACCAAAGAACATATTCCAGTCGTTCGTAAAGCCATTCGTCATGGTGATAACTTTACGATGTGAAACTTTGTGAAACACCCCGGTATGATTCATTTCCACCACAACCATGGTAACAACGTGAATCATATTCAAACTTGAATTTGAACAACGAAGGAAATTGACCAGAAATGTGTAAAATAAAAAAAAAAAATAAAAAAAAAAAAAAATGAAAAAGAAATGAGCAGAGCAAATGGGGTACCATCGGGATTCCAACCCATTTTCTTTGCCCATTTTTCATATTATATAATTCTGGTCAGTTCCCTACGTTGTTCAAATTTATATTAATAAAGCTGCATCATTTACCGTGATCCCTCGCATTTACTACTCAAAGTTGATTTCTATCCTTCGGGTTTATGCCAGGTTTCAATAGTTTCTGGCCACTCGAGCATTGAAGAGTTAATCGGTTTCAGGGACGGACCCAACGTGGGTTTACTATAGCTCAGCTGGTAGAGCTCCTGACTAATAACCAGGACGTCTCTGGTTCGAATCCCGATATTGAAATGCGCAAGAATGCACATCGTTGGCTAAGCGCGCTCGACGAATGAGAAACGCACACCCAGCGCATACTGCGCGCTGGCCATTCATCGTACTTGATTGCCATTAAGTTTTACACAGCTTTGACAAATAAAGGTGATTTTTACTAGTTTGTTGAAATGGGGAGGTCTAATAGAGGCCAAATTCTTTAATTTTACGTACTTTACATGCCCTCCATATATGGCAACTTCAAAGTCCTGTAGGAAAAAACAAACAAAATGCACATGAACCTAGATCTATACATACACTCTCAGAAAAATTTTAACCAACCGGGCAAAATTTTAACCAACCGTTGGTTCAAATATGAACTTACCAACTGTTGGTTAAACGCGTTAACCAACCCCAGTTGGTTAAAATTTAACCAATTATGTATTAAAATTTTAATAGAAAGTTGGTTAATTTATTTTAACCAACCCTAGTTGGTAAAATTTTTTAATACTTAATTGGTTAATTCCTTTTTTTAATACATCATGGTTGGTTAAAAAAAAAAATCAAGCGATAGACCGTACCGGACTGGACCGGCCTTTTGACAATTTGATCAAAGTATTCGTACAAATAACATGAAGAGTTATGCCTATATATTAGACTACATGCATTATTTGTTGGCCTAAATAGGGTAGGCCTACAGTAGCCGAAGTATTGGTCCAGTAGTCAGTACAATATCATTACTTCGGTTCAGACGTTAGGTCTACAATCTAGTCCAGTATCTGAGATCTAACTGGATCTAATTATAGATCTAGAATATAGAAACGAGATGCTGGCCTAGATTATACGTTTAGATTCCAAGGTCATCACTCTTAAACCAGTCAAGTAGGCCTCATTGGACTATATCCACATCGAGAGGTCTAAAAATATCTAGGCTAAATTTAGATGCAAGTGATGGTTCTAACGTAGTTCTAATATTTAGCCTACTAAATCTTTGACCTCAAGACTTAATCCGAGACCAAGCTGGTTGGAGAGCGAAGTATTTAGATTCTAGACCGGAGCTGCATATATTTCAAGCAAGTTTAATACCTAAGTTAACGCTAGGTCTAACGTCTCAACCGAAATAATCATACTGGTCATGTAGTCCAAAACATAATGCATGTTAGTCCTATATCACAGGCATATACTCTTCAAGTCATTTCTACCTACCAATATACTTTGATCAGATTGTCAAGATAGGTACAGCCAGACCAGCAGTCAGCTTGTGTAACCCTGTTGTCGTCGCGAACAAAGTACTAGGCGCACTATATATCTTACGTGTTTATAAATCAAAGTCGCAAGATTTCTAGCGCGAGGAGCGGAGCGCGTATCTTTGTTAAATCCCCGTTTCCCATTGGTTGTTTTTCTTCCACGTGACCAATTTTTAAAACCATCTATTGGTTTAAATTGGAATTGGGCTTTTTAACCAACCCATGCTTTTTCACGTTTAACCAACTTGTTTTTTAACCAACTTTTCTTTTTAATACATTATTGGTTAATATTTTTAACCAACTGGTAACCAACTGGTTTTAATATGCAATTTTTTTTTTACCACGTTCTGAGAGTGTGTATATATAATATATAAATATATATATATTATATATATATATATATAATATATATATATATATATATTTTTTTTTTTTTTTCATTTTTGGCATACATAGATGCGAAAGTAACTCTTTAAACTTTTTTGGTGAAAATGAATGTCATGAACTGTGCAACGTTCTTGATAGAAATTAACATTTCGATTCTGCTATGTGCGTTAAAAATATTTAAATCGATAGATTAAAAAAAAAAAAAAAAAAACGATTTTATGATTAGCGTCCAAAATAGACGTAGGCCTATTGATTAACTCGTCATGCTTGGGGGGGGGGTCCCTACTGTTCAAGGAGTTGCAGGCAGTGCCCAATCGCAACGTTTGCAAAAATTCGCTACTCGGTGAGACACCCCATTTATGCATGCTACAGTCACACAGACACTTATGCTACAGTCACACAGACACTTACATTGAGTTACGTCCGGTTTGCGTCCAAAATTATTTTCCTTTTCTCGGATCCCCACGGATGCTTACCCGTCATAGTTAGCAGTAGAAATATTGATAATTTCGTTCATCCAGTAAAACAAAGAAATACATAAGAAATAATATAACAAAAGATGAAATAAGGACAAAACAACAAAAACGTAACTAAACGTAAGTGTCTGTGTGACTGTAGCATTGTCATGTTTATACGGTTCCCATGTGAAAAATGGGGAACAGAGCACCGGATAATTATTCCTTCCGGCAGATACTTATGGTAAAGTAAGCAGCCTAAAATGCCACTCGCTTTTTTTTTCATAAATTTTTACTTGCACTCTTGATATTATTTTTTTGATCAACTGCATTGCCAGCACAATCTACAGAAACACAAATCGCCTGTATTAATCTTCAATACTGAAGGACGCAGTACAGGATTACTCGTGATGGCACAGTCACATGTGCGACGCATGGCCAACGCATGGTATGCGCTGGGTGTGCGTTGATCATGCGTTGAGCGCGAATAGCCAACTCAGGGCATACGTTGCGAATTTTTTTATGTATTGTCTATGCATACACTCTGTGTGCGCATTGTCGGCAATTTTCACAAATTTCAATTCGCTGGTCTTGCGTTGTGTGCATGTGACCGCCACAATTAAGAAGAAGCTTCGAAGAAGAAAAAGAAAGACATCCATGGGTTTTCTCTGTTGTCTGATTTCTGACCGTTGCCAAAGTAATTTTGCATCGTTCAGAATCAAAAACAGACTAATGAAGACACAAAGAAGTTTTTGCCCCATATCCCGTTTTAAACGGAAAAGCGAATTATTCTAATTCCCGACTACTATTCTCAGTGAACACATTCAGACTATAGCACACATGGGATAGTCTGCAAGCACAGACTCTATTCTCCGAGATTCAGACTCTTCATGATACATTACTACATAATTATGTATAAATCCATGCCTGACCTTTCATTTGAGGTGACGTATCCCCAGTATGTCAGACGCGCCCGGATACATTAATAGGCACAATGTTATACAGTACGCCCCACAAAAAAGCGTACCCCAACTCACTAGTAATTTTCTAAGTGAAAGCAAACTTGTGCATGAAATTTAAGTTCCACTTTGTTACTTTCTTTTGACCCTCATTAATACAAAAACCCAAGCAACAAATGAGTGAGATGTGTTTGAAATTAAATTGTCGAAAACATATTGCGCATATCAGTGCAAAGGGGATGGCACTGGATGTGCGCAGCAAGTGAACAACTCATGACAAAATTTTGTTTGAGCATTCATTTTCGTGAATGCAATCTGTTAAAGGAAATGCTAATGACCTATACCTTTGTTCAGCCAGATATAGACGCATCTTTGCAAACCTTGGCTGCATAGGGCCTATTCTGCGCAATCTGATTTTTACAACTAAATTTTATCCACTCTTTGTTCATGAAGGCGTGGCTTTTTGATTTGTATAGGCGTCTTCAGAAAGAAGAAAGATTGAACTTTTAAATAGTGCATGTAATGTTTCATCATTTGCTGGCATTGATGGAGAAAGGCGAATAATTCGAGTTCCGCTTATTTGGGACACCCTGTACAACAACTACGAGTATCTCGTACATGAGTAGTACTACATACATGACATACAGTCAGGCTTGGGTAGTGTCACAGCCAGTCAGAAGCAAAACAACGTTCAAAAATGGTGCAGGAAAACTGTTCAAAATTTGTCAAGATGGGATTTTATATTTCACTCGGTGTTTCCATCTTTCTTGTGGTGTTGTACTGCCTTGTAGCCGAAAGTAGAAGTGGAAAATTTACTTATTTAATGACATTATCTCCAGGCAGCGAATTGGTGAGTAATAATATACAGAGCAGGCACGTAACTAGGATTTTTGCGGGGGGGGGGGGGGTTCGAAATCTGAAAAAGCGGACCTTTTTAAAGGAAGTTTTTTTCGAGCGCAAAGCGCGAGACGAAAATTTTGACTAATAATGACCCGAGATACTATATTTTTACTTTTATGTTTTTGTTTGTTTTGTTAATGGTCTTTTACAAACGGTGATGATCACATCCCTGAGCAAAGAGGGAAAAAAATGTTTTGCGAGCGCGAAGCGCGAGCCGAAAAATTTTGCTAATAATGTCTTGAAGTTAATGTATTTTAGACATATTGTGCCTATAACTTATTTGTTTTAATTGCTTTAGAAGTTGATGACCACCTGTCCACCTCCCCTTTAAACAAATTCCGAGTGGAAAAAAAAATTCCAACAGTATACTAGAAATCACTTTGAATATCTGAGCATCAAGAACAATTGCATTGGTATCTGGGGAAACCTTGCGAGCTCGAAGCGCGAGCCGAAAAATTTCGCTAATAATGTCTTGAAGTTAGTGTATTTTAGACATTGTACCTCTTACTTATTTGTTTTAATTGCTTTAGAAAAATGACCACCTGACCACCTCCCCTTTAAACAAATTGCAAATGAAAAAAAAAATATCAATATACTAGAAATCACTTCGTATATCTGAGCATCAAGAATCGTTGTATTGGTATCTTGGGAAACCTTGCGAGCGCGAAGCGCGAGCAGAAATTTTTGGATCATAATTATCTGAAGGTTTTGGACACATTTGACCTCTTCTTTATATCATATTCTTTTTTATTCCTTTAGAAGCTGATGACCACGTCCCTTAAACAAAAAAAATGTGAGCGTGAAAAATCGAGCGAGCGGCAAAAATACCAAAGATATTATAATAATCACTTTGTATATACTTGGACATCATCATGATGAATCAGTAAATGGGTCGTAATCTGGGGTGAACCTTGCGTGCGCGAAGCGCAAGCCAGAAATTTTCTGTGTAATGACATGAAAGTAACGTTTTTTTTTCACACATCTTGGCCATATTTCTTTGTTTAATTTTGCACAGGCTGATCGACAATCAACTCCCTTTAAAAAAAATGCGAACGCCATTTCTGAAAATGGAGATAGCCCCTTTATATAAACATGCGCAGCAAAGCTCGAGTGAAAGTTGTTCTGCATACGGACCTTCGACGGACCTTCTTTGTGTTTTTTGTTTTTTTGTTTTTTCCTTCAAATTCTAGCTCTTAAAACAATTTTTTTACAGGCATGGTGGCATTCTTTTTTTCCTCAAAATGACCTGAAAGCAGAGCAAATCAACGTATATTGCAAAAAAAAAATTTATTTCTGTTATAACTTGTATAAAACTGAAGATAAACAGAAAACATTCCTGCTAAATGAATTCATTTCGTTGTAATAAGTTCTTCTGAAAAATAATCATCCCTAACAAATAAAATACTACGAGCGCGAAGCGCGCGCGATCCCCCCCCCATGTAGGCCTAGGGGGGATGATTCCAAAGTATTGTAATCTCTGTTTCTTGCATTTCTGTTGAAGTATAGGCACCAATTCTGCAAATACGCATGATACGTGGGTTTTTTTTTCTTCTTCTTCTTCTTCTCTTCTTTTCTTTTTTTGTTTTTTTGGTCAAGCGGACCCTGCTCGCCAGCGGGGGGGGGGGGGGGGGGGGGGTTCGTTCGAACCCCCCGAACCCCCCCTAGTTACGGGCCTGCAGAGATACCATCCTACAGATTATCATAACATGATAAATTAGAACGCGAATAACACACACACAAATATATATATATAATATATATATATATATATATATTATATATAGTATATTATATATATTGAAACGGTTGAAACAAATGTCTTGTTTACAATTAACAGAAAGAAATTTCTAGACTTGAATACATCCAAAAATAATGATGAAGCAAAAGTTTATTGTTTTATGTTTTCTCTCAAGAGGAGTCATTTCGTTCAACGGCTTTTTTTTTCATAAATTATACATGTATTTTGGTTATGTTATAATAAGTCCATAGGTTGGCATCTGTGTAATATATACGATATACAGTGATAGCTAGTTCAAACTATATCCACCATCACCATACCATTTTGTCCGATATATCATGCTTTTTTAATAGGTTATTATATATTTTCATGTTTATAGGCTTATTCTCGTCACCATAATTATGATTATCGAAGTATTAGCATGAATAAGTACATGCCTACCCATATATTAATTTATTCAAATCCCCGATTTGTAAAAGAAATCAAAATATTTCTAATGGACCCTAATGGAATCTCTACCTTGGATTGGTGTATATCAGTGTGTTTCCTAGTTACTATGGTGTGCCTTCGATTGGGCAACGACATAAAAACAAATCGACTCTCATTTTTTTTATAGCTTTTTTTTATTTGTCTGCAATTCATATTCTCTTTCTTTCTCGTAATGTTACTTTTTTCCATCGCTTTTCTTGTATTATTCTTTGTTTTTAGTTGTCTTTCTTTCTTTCTTTTAGTTATTCACCATAAAAACTAACAAGTTTTATTGAGGAAAACAAAGATCTATATCAGTTTAAGAACAATGCATAAACAGATGTGTTTGAAATGATTGAAGGGCAAAGTTTCTGGTATGACATGGAAATGAGTTCATGAATTTAGAACATGGCTTAAAAGAGCATTCCGTTGATACGATTGAAAGCTAGAGGAACAAAAATAAATCATAGATTGAAATCAAAATAAAATTTGAAGAAATACATATCATACAACGTTAAGAAATACATATCACTGCCTCGACATGTAAAGGGCCCCACAGGCGGCGATCGTTGTGGCGACAACCTGATAATTTCATAATTATAAGGAGTTCGTCTTTAAAAAGGCGATTATAAACCTACATACGACTATATCTAAGCTATATCTAGGCTACAACAACAACTTGCTACCACACTCACAACAGCAAGATCGCCAGTTGTCGCAACAACGATCGCCTCCAGTAGGACAGCCCCTTAGCATTGTCACTGTAGGGGAGACCGGGGACTATTGTAACACCTTTTTCCCCTCCAAATTTGACTTATCGACTTTATTATAGCTAAATACTTGCTTAAAACTAAGTAAAACGAAAATAGGCATATCTTAGCTCGACATATGAATAGGTTTGGGTTAAGTAAAACTATTTATTTTTAAGCTATTATCATTTCAAAACAAGAGGGTCGAGTGTTACTATTGCCCCTAAATCCGAGGCAGTTGTAACAGACATATGGGGCTTTTGTAACACATGAAATTGTAACATTTAGTTTTCTTTTCAAAAGCTATGCCCTTGACAGATCAAAGATTTAAACAACATTAACCACATAAGCTAATGAAATTAAACATGAAAATTGCCATATGCATGACATGGGGTATAGTAGAAGTTTACGTGCTCTGTACGGGCGATGGCAGCGCGCTGAATAGTCCCGGGGCTAAGTACGGGGCAAAGGTACTTACTTAACGCTATTGTTACTATTGCCCCTGAGGTGGGCGACCGTGTTCGGAGAATTTTTTTTTCTATCTTAACTTTGGTATTCATCGTTGACACTTTAGAAAAATACAGGCCTAAGAATATAATTTCCAAATAAATAAAAATGACAGCCATAGCTCAACCACATATTTGTCCAGAAGTAAAACATTGGGCAGTGCGAAATATTACTTTCCTGGTCAAAAAACGATTTTTTTTTTTTTTTTTTCTGCTTTGGAAAGTTCAACGAACCGTTAAATCTGTTTACACTCAAACCGCATGCGGAGCGATGAAACGCACATGCACTGTACACAGGTTAAGATTGTAGCGTGTTTATAGGGATGGGAGCCTCTGCTACAATTGCCCCGTGTTACATTATTGTCCGCGGTCTGTACCTAAACGATTGGCAAAGACATTCCATGTATTAGACAAGAATACCCCTTTCAGTTTCTTTTTAAAGGATAAAAGGTTGTTACAAGTTCGTATTTCAGGTGGTAATACATTCTAAATGTTTTCATTATTTTATTAATTAGTTTTGTTAGTTGTTTGTTTGTTTGTTTGTTAGTTGTTTAATTATTTTTGTTAGTTATATTATTTCATTTTGTCTTAGGCAGTGTAGCATAGACAATCTATACCATACGACCCAATACATCATCGCATTTTAAGACCCGAGACACCGACTAACCTCAAATGCCATTTTGGTAGTTTGTAACCAAATTTATTTTAAAGTCTTTACAGGGGGTGATCCCCAAGTCTTTGTAAATTACTTATGCAAATTATGATGATAATGAAGAAGATAATGATGAACAGCATTTGTAAAGTGGCTATCACAGTTGCTCTTGCAATCGTTTGCGATCATTTGGTCACAATATCTTGCACACAATCGCTACGGTTGTAAGCAGTCGCACCACCAATTGTGAAAGGGGCTTAAAGCGCAACTTATCTGCCAAAACATTCAAAGGCCTGGCTCTCCTAATAATTATGTACAAATGATACCAGTCACCTGCATGTAAGTTACAAAGAATGGCAGTTCAAGTTTAAGAATGTGAACAAACATTTTCGCTCATCTAACCAGTAACCCATAATTCATTTAGTTCGGATTCTGGCCTTGGAAATTTCATTCTGTGATGAATGGATTTCTTATCTATGTACCGCACAAAGACTTTGCATTTGAATATTATAAATTGAAGGTTTATATTATGTCAAGATTCCCGGAGGGTCCAATATAATTACTGTTATATAGTCGAAGGGCTTTATGACGCTCTAAACGAAAGCATGGTTAGTAATGAATAATAGACTGCATGAGCAGAAGTCTATAAAACACATTATATACCTCATTTTAAGAATCTTTAATAATCCTGTCTTCTGATTGGTTGAAAGTGCAGTCATAATCTGACCTATGGCCGCCATAGACATTTTTCCCGGTTTTACCGGTCAATAGAACATTTTTACAGTACTTTTTGCCCATGGGCATAGTGCGATCCCCATTTGTTTACGTGCAAGGCTGCTGCGCATGCGCTTTATTTCAGATACCATAATTTGCGGCCCGATTTGGTCGATAATTTTAGACAACTCCGCTGCTTATGCGACGTCAACGCGCGTGCGCGCAGCGTAGACAAATTCTTTCGTCGCGCTAGAACGGATCCCAGATTTCTAGTTGAGCGTTAAGTCTGAATTCCGATGACGATGTTGATCTAAACAAGCGATTTAGAGGTTAATCTGGAGGGTGCTTCCTCGGTATTTTGCAGTTAGTTGTAAGTAGAATGCAAATGTGTTGCCTGTGCATGTGGTGAGCATGCATTGTGGCCTGCAGAGCCAGAGGCTCGAACTGACTTAACTTTCATGACTCTAGGCTAGTCTAGATCTAACGTTAGGCCTATTTAAGAATCTAGATCGTAGACTTCACTTAGACTTAGTTCTAGGTCAAAATTAGACCATGTTTGTTGTTTTTAGATTCGGCATATAAAATATATATTGACTGCTTTTATTTTCGGGACATGGTCGTTTCTAGACTGCTCTCGGGAATCTCCGCATCTGCCATAACCCTAACTATACACAGCCCCGTCGCCGAAGGCGACGGGGCTGTACTTCAACCACCTCTATTTATAGCGTAACTTTCAGTGATGATGAGCGCAAAGTGAATTATACTGGTCAATTTAATTAATATAATGTTAAAATATCTATTTTTA
>CALNVZ010000641.1:20301461-20312203 GCA_940671915.1 Paracentrotus lividus | reverse complement strand
TATGTTTCACGCGTAACAACGACTAAAAATTAAAGTATATAAGAGCTTTTTGACTTACCAAAATGAATTTTCCGTTGGTCTTGTTTCTTCTAAAATTTTCGGTGCCATCGCTGCCATCTTTCAATGACGTCATTCGATTCATGACCTCCGTCCCATAATTCTGTGCGAAGAATTAATTGAACAGGCACGCACGGAGACGTGAAGTTGGAGCAGACGACGTTCCACTTCGGATGACCTAACCTTGCAACTGAAATTAGGAATACGTGGTGGATGTCTCTGTTTTCCAGTATTTTTCATCTTATTTAGTTTATTACTTCAAGTGAAATATTTGCAGATGTCACCAATTCGAGGAAGGACCTTCACAGTCTGGATTCAATGTGAGTATGAATTATATTGACCCCGAAATTTGTGAACATTTTTTTTTCTCTAGAAAAAAAAAAAACTTCGCTAGAAATGCGTACTGACTCGTCAGTTCCCGTCGCTTCGCGACGGGGCTGGTCGGTTTACCATAACCCGCGACTGCGTTCTTGCCGGTGTCTTGGGTTATAGCAGATGCGGAGATTCCCTTGAGCAGGATCTAGAAACGACCATGTCCCTCAAAGCAGTCAATATATCTATATTATGACAGTATTATATGCACATTGCCCTTCCAACCCCATTTTTGTACTCAAAGTTTAAAAATTAATTTGAGAACGGAACAGTAAAGGAACAGTTCTGTTACTTTGTCCATGTTATTCCGGTTAAAAATTTAGTTGCGTGTGAACATAAGTAAAGAGTACGTGTTGTGTATTAATTAGTAAATAAAAACACCCTTGAAACATAAAATTTCCATTCGCTGTCCCACGAGGGAGAACTGTTATGTTGGAATTTTTTTTAAAAGCTTTTACGGCGCTGTCATTCATAACATAAATATTTACGCTATAATACTACTAATACTACTACTACTACTACTACTACTACTACTACTACTACTACTACTACTACTAATGATTATATTTATAAGCGTATCAGGACATCTCCCCCGGGGACAATTCCCGGAGGACAGCTCCCCCGGAGGACATAGGGTTAGGGTTAGGGTTAGGGTTGTCCTCCGGGGGAGTTGTCCTCCGGGGGAGCTGTCCTCCGGGAATTTTCCCCGGGGGAGTTGTCCTCCGGGGGAGATGTCCTAGAACCATTTATAAGGAATAATACTACTACCACTACTACTACTACTAATAATAATAATGGTAATAAAATGATGATAATAATAATAATAATAATAATAATATAGATTGACTACATACTCACCAGACAAAAATGGCGAAAGAGTGTCACAAATTGTGAAGCTTATGGATCTTTTGCTTACTTTTAGGACAGGACCACAAGAGGTTTGGTTTACTGCGAGAGTGAGACTCAGTCTACGATACCGAGTAAGAGTAAAATTGAAGAAGAATAGGTTCTTATGGAAAGAACTTTTTGGTGATCGTCAACTGCAGGAAAGATACGCAGTTGAAGTAACAAACAGATTTCAAGTCTTCAAGAACCAAATGATGGGATTTCAAAAAACTTACGAGCACTTTGTTGAGGCAAACCAAGAAGCAGCAAATAACCTGCCTGAGACAAATACCCAAGGTAAAACGCAAGTGCACAGCATGGACCCATCATAACTAGAGCTAGAGAAAGATGAAGATGGCTTACAAAGCATATGAGCAGGCCAAAGACGACCCCTGATGGACACATAAGGGAAGAATATAAAAGAAAGAAGAGAGATCTGTACCAAAAATATGCTTACCTAGAACAACAAGATCTCCTGCAGAAAGTAACCAGATAGAACAAGCAACTGACAATTACAAATATGGTTTAAGTTGGAAACTTATCAATGATATCTCTGGTAGAAAGGCTACACAAACAGCAAGGATACATGGTGAAAACAGTACAGATAGGATTAACACTTGGTATACCCATTTCAAGAATCTGCTAGGGAGCCTCCAGAACAATTTGAAGACAAATGGGCTACTTACCAACCATCTTTGAAGAGCAACCCAATCCCCATTGGTCCATTTTCAATGGACGAGTATAAGAAAGCAAAGGATTGCATAAAGTGCAACAAAAGCAGTGGTGAGGATGGTGTAACACCTGAAGTGATAAAATATGTTCCCATTGATGAACTAATTCTTGAAATTATAAACCGTGCATAGGATGAAGGAGAGCTACCAGGTGTTTGGTCTACCCTTAATATTATCCCAATACCAAAGTCAGGGAATCTAACAAAGGTAGATAATTATCGTGGAATAAGCCTGAGCTCTGTAGTGGCAAAGACATATAACCGAATGATCTTAAATCGGATTCGACCATTTGTAGATCCTCTCCTCAGAAACTCTCAGAATGGCTTCCGTCAGATCGCTCAACTGTAGGACAGGTCTTAGCACTCAGAAGAATACTTGAAGGTGTGAGAGAGAGAAATCTAGAAGCAGTCATCACATTTGTAGACTTCAGTAAAGCTTTTGACAGTATTCACAGAAGAAAACTCTTCAACATACTGCAAGCATATGGAATCCCAGAGAAACTGGTCCAAGCCATCAGTGTCACATATTCGAACACCACGCAAAGGTTTGTTCCCCTGATGGTGAGACAGATTATTTTGAGATACATAGAGGAGTCTTACAAGGTGATACACTGGCTCCTTTCCTGTTTGTCATAGCACTTGACTATGCAATGCGCTCAGCCATCAGTGGTAAGGACGAGAACTTGGATTTACTTGTTTCCTCGGAAGAGCAGACGTGTACCACCAGTAATGATAACAGACTTGAGCTTTGCAGATGACATTGCTCTGTTATCAGACTCTGTAGTGAAGGCAGGGAAGCTATTGAAAGCTGTGGAAACTGAATGCAAACGTATTGGACTGCAAGTGAACGCAAGGAAAACGAAAACAATGGCAATTAATAGCACTCATACAGGTATATTGTATTGCTACTCAGATGGGGCAACATTAGAGGTTACAAATGACTTTAAATATTTAGGATCATGGATCTCTTCAACTGAACATGACATTAAAATGAGGCGGGCACTTGCATGGGTTGCCTTACACAAGATGATGAAAGTGTGGAAATCTACACTAAATGACAACTTAAAGCGAAGGTTTTTGTAGCAACAGTTGAATCTGTGTTATAGTACTTTATGGGTCTGAAACCTGGACACTACACATCCAAACTGGAAAGCACTGGATGGAGTGTACACACGTATGCTGAGGGTAGCGCTCAATGTTTGTTGGTATGACTTTGTAAGCAATGTAAATCTTTATGCCATTTACCACGAGTATCAGTTAAAATTCGTATGAGAGACTGCAACTAGCAGGTCATTGTATGCGACATCCCGAACTCTCTGCCAATCCGCTCATCCTTTGGGAACCAAAGCAAGGCAACAGGAAAAGAGGACGTTGCCGAGATACTTTTGTGAATGTACTCAAAAAAGATACTGGACTTTCTAGCAACCAGGAACTGCAAACAGTCATGCAAGATAGATTTGTTTGGAGAAATTATGTCATGGAGCCCGAGATGGACAGGCTAAATGCTATTCTGCCCTCGATCTAGTAGTAGTAGTAGAATAAATAATAATAATAATAATAATAATAATAATAATAATAATAATAATAATAATAATAATAATAATAATGATAATATTAATAATGATAATAATGATAATAATAATAATAATAATGATAATAAAACAATTATAATAATGATAATGATAATAAAACAATAATAATGATAATAAAACAATGATAATAATAATGACAATAATGATGATGATGATGATTATAATAATAATAATGTTTATTTATTTATTTATTCTATTTACTTAGCTTTTACGGCGCTGTCATTCATAATATAAATATTTACGCCATAATACTAATATTTGTAATGCGCAAACTTTGATGCGAAACTTTGATTTGAGCTACGTCTACTATTATTCTCTCCTCCCATTTCTTTCAAAATTTAAAAAATAAACAAGAGTTGCTCATTGGCTGTTGTACATGTATTGTCTTACACCTTTTTTCAATTGTCAAATTATAGATATCAGAAAAAGATGTAATTATACTCTGGTAGCAATATGAATTATTAATGTGTTCCGTGTTGAATCTAATTTATAGGCTTTATACATGTATGTACAAAAATTGACATTTGACTGAGGTTTTATTCCAAAAGGAGCTAAATCCATGAAAATTGGAATTGTAAAAAATTCTTAAAAATTGAAATTGATAGCTAGATTTCTAAAAACAAAATTGTAATCAATCGGATACCATAGCCTGATCATATATATCAAAATAAAGTTAAAGCGGATAAGAGAAAGTGGTAAATTAAAAAAAAAACCTTGATTTACCCTAAAACACTAAAAGTGGATTTAGCGCCTTTTGGAATGGAACTCTTCATATATATATATATATATATATATATATATATATATATATATATATATAAAATCATAAAGTCAAACATGAATGACAAACGAACGTGCTATACAGTACGCCTTGAAAAAAAAAGGTAAACCAATTTTGAGAGCCTCGTATTTATAATGTATAAATTATTGTGGTATCTCACTTCGACTGGGACACTCAGACGTCTCCGATACTTTTTATGCGTCTCGGAGACGTCTTCAATACTCTTTCAATCGCGGAGATGTATCCGATAATTTTCTCCTTCGTGGAGACGTACGTCTCCGATAATTTTTCCGTCCCTGAGATGTCTCTGGAACAAGTTTCAAAACCGTGTCAAACCCGTCTCATGGAAAGTGAGATACCCCCATTAGTGATTCGGCTTTAATAAAGATATGTGTCGAAATCTCCATGCGCCAAATTTGATCAAAAACAACTTATAACTTCCTGGTCATTTATTCATTGTTTGAGTTAAGCCTTCCCGACTCCAAAAGAAGAAGAAAAAAAAAAAAAAAAAAGAAGAAGAATGTCTTGGACTATCGAAATGCATAGATGGTCCTGCACTAACTTAAAAGTTGCAAGAAAATTTAATATGGAGTACAAATTAATTTCATACGAAAGTCTTAAATTTGGGTTTACTTTTTTTCTAGGACGCACTGTATAGGTGCATACGAAGAAAAAATAGAATATTCATTTTCGGGATCACTCTACCAACATGTTTGTTTTTCCCACATGTTATTGTTGTATTATTACGCATATAATGCAGAGTAGTGTACCCGTTCAATCGTGAAGTAGATGCATGAAATCGATCTATCAAATTAGCTCTTAGTACGCCTCGTCATTATATCATTCCTGTTAATAATTATTGTAACATAACGGAACCCGCATATTTACAATTATTTTACCTTTTATGTAAATTGTTATATTCATATATAATATTATAATATTGTAATATATATAATATAATATTAAATTTATAATATCATACTATTAATAATATAACGTTATCAAAATATTATATATATATATATATATATATATATATATATATATATATATATATATATATATATATATATATATATGTATAGGTAATATTATCGACCATTTTTATATATTTCGAAAGGGGAATTGTCAGTATTCATCACTGAGAGCAGTGGATGACTAGACCCGGTTATCTCTCAAACAAAGGGGAAGACATAATAACAAGGACAAACGCATAACATTTTTTGGAGATGGGAGTTATCAGTGAACAAAATCATGGTATTGTTTTATATTTCCGTCAAAATATGTACAAGTTTCGTTTACTTTAAATAAATAATGGTTATAAGATGCCAAGATTATATCAAACTGAGAAAATAAATGCATTTTTTCCATTTCTTTCTTTAAAGTTTATACTTTGATTTACACCTGACCACCATAGCTTTAAAATAACAATATGAGAAATGTTGCAGGTTTTGTCTTGCGAACGTCAAAACAGGGTAAAAATTGGTTAGTCGCATTACACAAAATGGACAAGAAAAAAAAATCCACTTCTTACAATCAACTATTTTCCTCAAATCACAGTCCTTTTGCCAGTTTTATTACTTTCACCACCTAACCTATAGTTTGAAGTGTCAAGTCAGCTATTTAAATTTGGTAAACAATTTAAAGTTATTCTTTAAAGGGATTTAGTAACTTTCAAAAACAAGAGCAATTATATCCAGATTAATAAAATTATATTGTTCCAACAGTAAAAACAAACTACTGAAAGTTTCAGATCAAATGGAAGTCATTTACTACCTTAAAACAGTGTAACAAACAATGCCAAGCATACAGCCGAAGTACCCTCTGCTGGTAGCTCAACAGGCCGTTAGGGACGGGGAACTATACAACAGGAAATGGGTGTGTGGAAAAGCACATGGTTTTATAAACCATCCGGTGTTGGTTCATAAATTTGGAGTATGAAATCATTGATATCTCGAAGGTAAAGCCATTTAGCAAACGTTTCGAGAGAGAAAGAGAGAAAAAAAAGAGAATCTTGTGCAATTTGAATTTTAGTGATTTTTTTCATGTAGTCCCACGCATTGAATTTTGATGGTGGTTCTAGATCTCGAGGAAACAAACGAAAATGATTTTTTTTTTTTTTTATTGATTTTGAAAGACTTGTCTGATTCATTAACCCCCATGGCATTAGATTAGTGATAGGTCACAGAATAAACATCAGAGAGACATTTTTGTTTTTTCAAAAATGTTCTAGTTGGCGTGGAATTGCCCAGCTGCATCTGGTTGGGCCCAGGGAGAACTGTTGTTGAGCTAGCGCCATGTGCGTCCTTCGACGGTGTATACGCTCTAGAAAGTCACACTATTATTATTATTATTATTATACAAAAATGATTGACAATAATGGTTATGAATGAAATAGAATAAGGTTCAGAAACGCTTGTAAAAATAATAATGAAAACATGCAGACATTTTTTTGAATCTCATACTTTGAATCTCATTGCGTCGTTTAATAGATGAATATATAGACCCACTTGGTCTGCTTAATTTGTGTAATTATAATCTCGATTTTTTGGGGTACCATCTCTTATCAAGACTTAAAATTCTTTATTATACAAATTTAGTCCATTTCTTTAGGAAAACAAAATTGTGCAAAAAGCTGAAAGGACCACAAATCTATGCTTTTTGGTATGATGAGCCCCCCCCCCCACCCCCACTAGAAAAACAAACAAAAAAAAAAAAACATAAAAAAACAAACAAACAAAACAAAAAAGGTTTGGCAGGGCCCTATTTCACAATGGAAGTTTGTACCTACAATTCTTATAATACCAAGAGTGTAAGAGGTCATGAAGCCGAAATTTTTAGGGATTTTGAATTTTAGTTTTTTTTAAGCTGGGCAGTTCCAAGGTAACGGAGTGACATTCAGAAGCAACATTTCAGCATTCAAACAAGTTTATCATCCATACTTTAATCTTTATGTACGAAGAAATGGTTCATGACAAAAGCTAATGGTACCCTCTTTTCAAAATATAAATTTTTTTTTATAGTGATCCTCTTAATCAATGAGATATGAATATTCATAATCATGGTTACGGAGTGACGCAAAATGGACAACAAGAATCCCCAAATGCAGCGATCACGTTACATCATTATCTTAATTCCTTTGTTACGTCACAATCACTTCAGCCCATTTGAGCCATTTTTTTTTTTTTTTTTTTGGGGGGGGGGGGACAGTTAATTTTTTCTGAGGGGCATTTTTTGGAAGGGGGGGTCTTTTTGGGCCTCTTTTTTTTGGGGGCCCAATTTTTTTCAAAATAAAAAAAAAAAAAAGAAAGAAAAGAAAAGAAAGAATAAAAATTTAGGGCATTTTTTGTTAGGGGGGTGGATTTTTTTTATTATTTATTATTATTATTTTTTTTGGGGGGGGCTTTTTTTTTAATTATTATTTTCAAAATAGAATTGTATTCCAGAACAAAAATTGTTGGGTGGGGGTGAGAATCCTAAATGAATAAAAAAAATTGTGATTAAAAAATGTGGGGGCCCTATTTGTAAAATCCTCTGTATAGATAATCATAAAAATATTAGATGTCCTATTTTCGGTCAATACAAGGATATATTGAACTCGCTTTTCAAAATATTGGACTCGTCTTCGACTCGTCAATATTTGTGCAAAGCTCGTCCAATATTCCTTGTATCAACCTCAAGGCCATCCAATATTCTATAAAATATTAAAAATTTATTAAAGCTAAATACTTGCTTAAAACTAAATAAATGAAATATGCATATCTTAGCTTGACATGTGAATAGGTTTGGGTTACGTACAATAAGTTATTTGGAAGCCATTATCATTTCAAAACAAGATGTCGAGTGTTACAATTACCTCGTGTCCAGGGGAAATTGTAACATACGCACGGGGCAATTGTAACACATGAAGATGTCACATTTTGTTTTTCTTTATCAAAGCTATGCACTTGACAGATCCAAGATTTAAACAATTAACCACATAAGCTAATTATAATATAAGATGACAATGCTTGACTCAAGTTACATTATATTTTTCACTTGTTATATGCATGGCATGGAATTATTGCAGAAGTTTACGTGCTCTGTAAGGGCAATAGCAGGGCGCTGAATTGTCCCGGGGCTAGGTACGGGGCAAATGCACTTACTTAATGCTATTGATTCTATTGCCCCTGAGGTGGGTGACCATGTTGGAGAGATTTTTTTCTATCTTAACTTTGGTATTCATCGTTGAAATTTTAGCAAAATACAGGCCTAAGAATATCATTTCTAAATAAATAAAAATGACAGCCATAGCTCAACCACATATTTGTCCAGAAGAAAAACATTGCGTAGTGTGAGATATTACTTTTTTGCTCAAAAATCTTCTTTTTTTTTTGCTGTAAAAAGTTCAAATAACCGTTAAAACTGTTTACACTATATAGCATGTGGAGCGATGAAATGTACATGCTCTGTACACAGGTTAAGTTTTTAGCGTGTTTCTGTTAGGAATGGGAGCCTCTGTTACACTTGCCCCGTGTTACAATTGTTCCCGGTCTCCCCTAAATACCACTGATCCCTTCATTTATGGTGATATCTCACTTCGCGGAGACGTCTCCGCAACGGATAAAAAGTATCAGAGACGTCTCCGATACTATTTTCCGTCGCGGAGACGTCTCTGATACGTCTCCGCGACAATTTTCAAAACTGTCTCATAGCCGTTTCAAATCCGTCACAAAGTAGTCCCAAATCCGTCTAAAAGCAGTTTCCACGATTCCCGAGTCTCATGAAACCTCGCGGGGACTGAGGAGACAAGAATTGTATTCCAGAACAAAAATTGTTGGGTGGGAGTTGAGAATCCTAAATGAATAAAAAAATTGTGATTAAAAAAATGTGGGGGCCCTATTTGTAAAATCCTCTGTATAGATAATCATAAAAATATTAGATGTCCTAATTTTTCGGTAATACAAGGATATATTGAACTCGCTTTTCAAAATATTGGACTCTCTTTCGACTCGTCCAATATTTGTGCAAAGCTCGTCCAATATTCCTTGTATCAACCTCAGGCCATCAATATTCTATTAAAATATTAAAAATTTATTAAAGTAAAATACGTGCTTAAAACTAAATAAAATGAAATATGCATACTTAGCTTTGACATGGAATAGGTTTGGGTTACGTACAATAAGTTATTTTGAAGCCATTATCATTTCAAAACAGATGTCGATGTTAACACATGTACCTCGTGTCCAGGGGATTGTAACATACGCACGTTGCAATTGTAACACATGAGATGTCAACATTTTGTTTTTTCTTTATCAAGCATGCACTTGACCAATCCAGATTTAAACAACATTAACCACATAAGCTAATTATAATATAGATGACAATGCTTGACTCAAGTTACATTATATTTCACTGTTTATTGCATGGCATGGAATATTGCAGAAGTTTACGTGCTTGTAAGGGCATAGCAGGGCGCTAATTGTCCCTGGGTAGGTACGGGCAAATGCACTTATTAATGCTTAATTATTCTATTGCCCCCTGAGGTGGGTGGACCATGTTTGGAGAGATTTTTTTCTATCTTAAACTTTGGTATTCATCGTTGAATTTAGCAAAAAAGCCTAAGAATCATTTCTAAATTAAATTAAAAATGACAGCCATTAGGCTCAACACATATTTGTCCAGAAGAAAAACATTGCGTAGTGTGAGATATTACTTGTTTTGCTCAAAAATCTTCTTTTTTTTTTGCTGTAAAAGTTCAAAAACGCGTTAAAACTGTTTTACACTCAAATTGCATGTGGAGCGTTGAAATGTAACATGCTCTTGTACACAGGTTAAGTTTTTAGCGTGTTTCTGTTAGGAATGAGCCTCTGTTACACTTGCCCCGTTTACAATTGTTCCCGGTCTCCCCTAAAAATTACACTGATCCCTTGCATTTATTGGTGATATTCACTTCGCGGAGGACGTCTCACGCAACGGGATAAAAAGTATCAGAGACGTCTCCGATACTATTTTCCGTCGCGAGAAAAAAACGGTTTTCCTCCTGATACGTCTCCGCGACAATTTTCAAAACTGTCTCATAGCCGTTTCAAATCCGTCACAAAGTAGTCCCAAATCCGTCTAAAAGCAGTTTCCGCGATTCCCGAGTCTCATGAAACCTCACGGGGACTGAGGAGACGTCTCGTATATAGACGTCTCCTCGACAAGTTTCAAAACCGTCTCCAAGCCGTTTCATATCCGTCTCAAAGTAGTCCCAAATCCGTATCAGTAGTTTCCGCGAAGTGAGATACCACCGTTACTATCAGGGGCCGCGGAGCGTTTTTGAAAGTGGAGGGGCTGAGCCAAA
>CALNVZ010000641.1:20242274-20273714 GCA_940671915.1 Paracentrotus lividus | reverse complement strand
TGATAGACAAAAATGTGTGCATATATTCACTTAAGAATTGGTTATCGGAAGGGCATTCATTAAATCTTGTATGCTAAACTGGGAAGAATATAATGTCAAGGCTTGGCACTATATTAGAAGGCAGTTTGATATCAAATCTTACTTTTGACGTGCAATGAGTTAGATTTCAGGCATGAGGGGCGCTATATCGATTTATTTTTAAAATGAGCCGGTAAACAGCTAGTTTCTTGCTAAATTAGAAAGGAGGAATAATTTGTCTATCCGTTCCACGAATGACCAATCACGAGTGATTAAGGATGATTTTATATAAATTTATCAAACTCGAAATTAACACAAAGTCTCAATGAGTTGATAATTACAGGTGTGGCGCCTGAAGGCCTTTTGAGGGTGTTTTGATGACATTCGGATACATATTTCGGGGTGGGTCGTAGAATGGCTTAAAACACGCTGTAATATAATGTGTTTGGAATCATAGGTCCGTTTTTTAAAGTTTTAGTATTCATTAAACTTCTGGAAAGTTCAGGTAGAGAAAGAGAAGAGAGAGGGGGGGAGGACCAGATGAAACCCATGTCCATTATCACGTGTGTTTGGCGCTCAACGAGTTTTCTGAACTCTAACAGAAGCCCCCCCCCCCGGGCTCTCTCTCTCTCTCTTCTCTTTCTCTCTTCGAATGTTTTAAACCTGTTAAATTTTTGTTTTATATGAAGGGGGGAGTTAGTCATGATTGCAGCCTCTCCTCAATCGTTGCAAGGTTTACAATAAAATTCATTAACCAATGCACGCTGTAGCCTATGGTGACTTGTATAGCTAATACAGCCGTGTGCAAGGGCTCGTTTTTTTCACTCTAAGTTGACTTTATTAAAGTAAATTGCAAAAATTGGTAGCATTCTTCTCAGTGGATATGTTCGTTATGTTGAAATAAAAATATTTTTGATTTTTTCGAATTCACCTACAATACAGGTCACACTCGCCTAATTACGACAGAGAGCAAAAAATATTCATTCGCCCAACCCTTCCGAAAATTTTTAAACTTTGAACAGCTGATAGACAAAATGTGTGATATATGATTCACATTTAAGAATGGTTATCGGAAGGGCAATCATTAACTTCGTATGCTAAAACTGGGAAGAATTAATGTCAAGCTTGGCACTATATTAGAAGCGCAAGTTTGATATCAAATTCTTACTTTTGACTGCCAATTGAGTTGTTCGGCATGAGGGGCGCTATATCGATTTATTTTTTAAATGAGCGGTAAACAGCTAGTTTTTTGGTAAATTAGAAAGGAGGAAATATTGTCTATCCGTTCACATGACCAATCACGAGTGAATTTAAGGCTGATTTTATATAAATTTATCACCTCGAAATTACACAAAGTCTCAATGAGTTGATAATTAAGGTGTGGCGCTGAAGGCCTTTTGAGGGTGTTTGATGACATTCGGATACATATTTCGGGGTGGGTCGTAGAAATGGCATTAAACACGCTGTAATTAATATGTGTTTGGAATCATAGGTCCGTTTTAAAGTTTTTAAGTATTTCATAAAACTTCTGGAAAGTCAATAGAGAGAGAGAGATGAGAGAGAGAGAGAGAGGGGGGGGGAGGACCAGATGAACCATGTTCATTAATAACGTTCGTGTTTTGGGCTGCCAAGAGTTTCTGACCTCTAACAGAAACCCCGCCCCCCCCCCCCGGCTTCTCTCTATTCTCTCTCTCTCTTCATCTCTTCGAATGTTTTTAAACCTGTTAATTTTTGTTTTATATGAAGGGGTAGTTCATGATTGCAAGCCCTCCTCCTCCAATCGTTGCAAGGTATTTACACACAAAATTCATTAAACCAATGCAGCTGTAGCTATGGTGACTTTGTACAGCGTGTCCCAAAAAAAAGTTCCCTCTGATTGGACGCTAATAACACTTTACATAACAAAGAAATTATTATGCTCAATTCCATATGCTATTTGAAAAGCCCACAATATCTGCGATTCAATTTGTGAAAATTTCAAACGGTTTCGCCTTCATTGGTTTTGAAATACCAAGGCTCTTTTGTAAGAGTAGTCACTTTTGGCCCATCTCAGTTTGATAAAAGTGAAGAATACATTACAAAAATTGCCATTCATTATTCGTGCTGCTCTTTTATTTCAGTTTACAACTCTGAGTTCATGCTTTTGTTTTCAGAGGCAATTGCCATATCTCATTGGCATGAGTCTAGACAGTTAGCGATTTGAGTCTCGAGAGTCGTGGAGATGTCTCCTGAGTCTTCCGGAAGTTGTGGAATGAAGTAAAAGTTAAAAAATTAGTTTTCCAGTCGGTAGCTGCAGTCAACCTGCATCGTTGATACTCTTTTGTCTACTATGATACACAAAATCGGTGTCGACTAGTTTGCGACTCCGTCTCTGTAAGTCTTGGAGATGTCGCTGCAACGTCTCTGGGTCTCCAGGGAGTCACCTCAAAATTCAATAAAAGATTGTGAAAAATGCCAGACACTTTTTCCACTTTTTTATTACAAGTAAGTCAAGGCTTTTTGCAAAGTCATTTAATGGATTTTTGGGGCGACTTCCATGGAGACCCAGGAGACATTACGGCGACATCTCAAGACTACGAGAGACTGGAAGTGCAACTAGTCGGGAACATTCCATTTCGGTGTATCATATAGTAGACAAACAGGAGTATCGCGATGTTCAGGTTGACTGGCATACTAAGACTAAAACTAATATTTCTGAAAACTTTTATTTAATTTCACAACTACTCCGGAGACTTCAGGAGACATCTTCCTACGACTTCTCGAGACTCAAAATCGCCTAACTAGTCAGACTCGTGGCCATAAGATATGGCATTGCTCCTGACCAAAAAGCATGAACATCAGAGTTGTTTAACTAGAAAAAATAAAGAAGAAGCAAACAGAATAAAATTAGATAAAAAAGGAACATTATATAATAAATAGTATTCAACATTTTAACATAAAAAATAAAATAGGAAAGACCAAAAATAAGATAAGAAAAATAACAATACATTAACAAAGAGAATAGAAAAAATGAATAAAAAAAATAAATAACAAACCCAATAGAAAGAGAGAAAACAGATAAATAATAAGAACAATTATCAAAACCAAAGAAAATACGCAAGTATTTAAGTGAAGGACCTATTCAAAAATGTAATTGAGAATGGACATAATTCATTTGTATCTAAGATATAAATATTAAAGCAGCCATCAGAGGAGACAATTTTAAAATTTTGGGACGACGCTGATAGGGTAATACAGCCGTGTGCAAGGGCTCATTTTTCACCTCTAAGTTGACTTTTTATAAGTAAATTGCAAAAATTTTGTAGCATTCTTCTCAGTAGGATTATGTTCGTATGTTTGAAAAAAATATTTTTGATTTTCGAATTCACCTTTCAATACAGGTCACACACGCCTAATTACCGACAGAGAGCAAAAATATCATTCGACCCAACCCTTCCGAAAATTTTTAAACTTTGACAGCTGATAGACAAAAATGTGGCATATGATTCACATTTAAGAATGGTTATCGGTAGGGCAATCATTAAACTTCGTATGCTAAAACTGGGACAGAAATATAATGTCAAGGCTTGGCACTATATTAGTAGCGCAAGTTTGATATCAAATCTTACTTTTGACTGCCATTGAGTAGTTTCGGCATGAGGGGCGCTATATCGATTTATTTTAAATGAGCCGGTAAAACAGCTAGTTTCTTGGCTATTTAGAAAGGAGAATAATTTGTCTATCCGTTCACCATGACCAATCACCGAGTGAATTTAAGGCTGATTTTATATAATTTATCAACTCGAAATTTAACACAAAGTCTCAATGAGTTGATAATTACAGGTGGGCGCCCTATATGAGCCGAGACCTATAAAAAACCTCAATAGACCGTGTGTTTAAAATGAGATTTTGACAAAATCATTATAAAATAAGTGTTTATAATGACATTCTTCGAACTTTGGGCTTATATGGTCATATATTTTTCTTAATTCTGTGTGAAAGTATGAAGGGAGTTTTTCTGCTCTTTTCTGTTAAAGGGGCTGCAGTAAAACAATACTAGTACACTAAATAGACTTAAATGGCAACACTTTGGGAGTACCTTGAGAAACTAATAATTTCTTTTTTTTTTTTTTTTATTCTTTTTTTAATGTTTTTTTATCTTTTAGTATATTTTGAAATTAATAGGTCCTTTAAAATACTCCTGCATGATCAGATTTCGTTTATAACCAATATTTTCTCCTTGGGTTATGCCAGGATGCTAATATTTTTTTGATAACCTTAGTAAGAAAAATAGAAACCAGTAAAGTGCTTAGTTATGTATCAATAATTGTATTTTGTGTCTCAGTGTTTAATGCTTTGATTTCTATTCTTCTTGTGATTTTTTTTATACATACAAAATATCTACATTTATTTGTAAAAATTCATTATATTTAATTCTCATTATGCAACGGATGTCTTGTACTACGATACAAAACATAAATACTGTTCACATAGACCATTACTTCTGTTCATTCATTTTAAAGCTAGTGTAAACACATGCCATGTCCCCTCCCTCTCTAAAAAATTCATCTGTCGGTGTTAGATATCCTGGTTTCGTTGTAGCGACTTCATAAAAGTTTGATGATTTTCATTCTCTCTTTTACCCCCTTTGTTCCATCTGTTCCACATATTTGGTGTATGAAATGATTTCTCCTTCGTGTTGAATTTCTCATGATAATTACTTTAATGTAATATATAAAACAATTTTCTAATCTGATAAGGCTTAATTACATTTTTCTGTTTACACTTATTATAATCATTTATCATTTAATAGACCTGTGTAGTATAATACACCTTATCATCGATTGAATAGCTATATGTAGTGCGTTATTAACTTAAATAATAATTTTCTATATATTTCTCATAAATAAATTGATCGAACCTCAACCACTGGGCCATCCCTTCCTTAAAATACTTGAATAAGTTACCCCTATTTTTGTGATATGCGCCAGTCTGGTTGATGACGTCATAAAGAAGTTTTAAGGAATGCTCCTGCCATGGATCATTTGGGTTTGCCTATATAACACGTTTTTGTAGCTATCAGAACATAGACCCCATGGGTGTTTTTCTATTGTATGAGTTGGAATGGGCTATTTCACTTTCAGCATTTACATGTAGCATTGTTTTTCCCTAACATTTTTTTTGATAACATCGGTCTACGCCATGCTATGATCTTTAGTACTGGGCTAGGGGATGTGCTCCTGGTTGTGGTTTCGTTATCACCTTTTAATGATCTTAGATCTGGATATAAATGCTTAACAGCTGTTCAAAGTTTAAAAATTTTCGGAAGGGTTGGGTCGAATGAATATTTTTTGCTCTCTGTCGGTAATTAGGCGTGTGTGACCATAGGCAAAGCCGCAAAATGGCCGCTAATATGGTCAGGTGAGGGCGCTGATTATTTCCTCGCTTTGTCTCTCTCCAAGGCTGAAATAATTTCTCAAAATTCTAATTAAAATATCAATGAGAGTAATAATGTTCTACTGACGCATTCGTCGTGTTTACCCCTACATCTTCCATCTCAATTGACGATCTAGGCAATCAGGCGCAAGTGCCACTTACAGACTCATTTGCTGTTTGACGCACTTGAGGCAAGGTCACTGTCATACTGTCATTTTCTGCTCTTTTGCACCACTGACTTTTAACCCAATTTGTCTTCTTCACAAAAAAATCTCTGCCTATCTTGTATATTGTATCTTGTTCAATAGTATATCTGCTATGCTGTTGTGAAATTTCGTAAAATTATATTGAATGATTTTTAAAAAAAATCTAGGATTAGGGGCAGTGCGAACATACGTAGCGCCTGCTCTGCCTATTCATGGATTTCGGAAGCCCGCTGAAATTCAGACGCATCACTCTTTGATAAGTTCTCATTTTCTCTATGTTTTATTTCCGAATTAGTGAATAGCACGGTCGCCATTCGATACTATAGTTGAAGTTAATTTTATTTCAGTTCATTTCAGTATTACTATTGCACAAAATAATATTGGTGCATTTTCGGACCAGATGACACCATTATCCCTAAATTGGTTTATGTTGGGTTATATAGCTTCTGATCACTCGAGCATTGAAAGTTGACGGGTTTTCTGGGACGAACACCGACATAGTGTTCGCCATAGATCAGCTAATGGAGTGCATGTTTGGCAATTGGGAGGTCTAGGGTTCAAATCCCGATGGATCCCGATGGAATGTTTTGGAGATTTTCTTTTTTTATTTTTCATATTACATTATTTCTGATCAGTTTTCCTCTTTGTTCGAACAATGTTGGACGTAAAAAAATGTTGGATGTATTTGGCGTTAATATTCATATTTGGAATGACAGCGCCGTAGAAACTAAAAACAACAACAACAATTATAGACTATGGGATGGTTCCCGATAATGTCGCTAGTTTTCCATTTCCGCGGGGTTGAAAAATCCACCACGCTCCTAAAATCCGTTTTAAAACATGGCAACATCAATGCGATATGTCGCGCATCTTCTAATTTGCAATACAGCTAGAAAAAAAAAAGAAAAAAAATATCACCGCTCACTCCAGTCTGACTCGGCTGAATCAACTGGAAAAGCCGGCATTAACGTCATTGACCTATGCGGCCTCGTTCAAAACAATTCACATTTCTTTACCCCCTAGCGATAGTTGCGTATATGTAAACAAACGAGATCAAACCTCGACGTCTTTGAGTCCCAGTGAAAAAATGAAAGTGATTGTTGAGACAGGATTATTGGGGCCCCAAATTAGTTTTATACTTCTAGTACTATACAGTGCGTCCCAGAAAAAAGTATACCCAACTTTGAGAGCCTCATTTTGAAATATTATAGCTTGCGTGACCTTGAAATATGTATCATGATAAAGAGCAACTCATATTCTTTTCAATGATACCACACTTATACCTGTGTTGTGACGGATGACTAAGCAGTTGGGCTTTAAAAAACAAGCGTAAAAAGTGCCCTGTACCAAGTTTGAGCAAAAGCAGCCCTTACATTTCAATAGATCAGTAATCCTTTGTGCCTAATGAATGGACTCAGGAAGGCTGACCTCAAACAAACAATGAATGATCAGAAGTGCAGGGCTGCTTTTCAGACAACTTGGTACAGATCACTTTTGACCAATGTTTTTAAACACTCGAGTGTTCAGTCATCCATGACAGTATCGGTATGATTTTGGTATCATTAGATAGAATATGAGTTACTCTTTGTCATGAAATTAAAATTAATTACACATCCGGTATAAAATTTTAATATGAGGCTCTCAAAGTTGGGTATACTTTTATCTGGGACGCACTGTATAGAAAATAATCATAATCATGTATTCTGTACCTAAACTTTTCAAAATATGTCCCAACATCAGGAAATATCCAGTCATAACTAGTAACAAACATTATCAATGATTTGAGAGAACCACAACCTAAGTTCGAATCACTATTGCTAGTGAAAGAGTAATGAATCGGAACACAACTGAATCAATTTTGTTGCAAGAAAACAGGTGCGGGCTTGGGTCTGGCATTTTGCATACTCCCTCAATTTATTTTCTCCCTAATATAAAGAAAGAAGAGAAATGTGATCATTGTATTCATTCCAGAACTACAAATTTTAAAAAAAAAGGAGTCCGGGTTGAAATTAAAAAGTTTTGTAAAGTAAAGTAAAATTTAACAAACACAACACAGAAAATTTCATCAAAATCGGATGAAAAACAACAAAGTTATGCATTTTTTTAGATATTGAATTTTTTTCGTAAAACCGTTCTTGGCATTGTCTCATTGTCTCATTTAATATTTGAATATTCAAATGATCAAAATGATGATGTCACAGTCCCCCTACTTCTTGTGTTTTTTATTATATGAAATCCTATTTTTCTCATTTTTTCATATTTTGCGTATACAGAAAATCTATCCCTCATAATGAAATATGTAACAGCACTAGTGACCTTGAACATTCCACAAGGATTAATCCCTGTTTTTATGTCCTTGGGGTAGAAAATCTTGATAATTGGTATTTCATACAGTAAAATACAAAGAAAGTAGGGGGACTGAGACATCATCACTTTGCCAATTTGAAGATGGCAAAAACTGTTTCCTAAAAACTTAAGAAAATTCATAACTTTGCTATTTTTGATCCGATTTTCATGAAATTTTCAATGTTGTGCTTTTTAGATTTTACTTTATTTTTCTTATAATGCAAAATCCCTCCCGGAGGAGTCCTTTAATTTCCACTCGTTTGAAACGCAACCACACGCTGCCGTCTTTTAATGGCAACTGGAAACAAGTGGCATAAGTCATTTTTAATTAGTATCTAACTCTATGTGCCCCTCATGTAGGCTAAAATTCCATTTTGCACTCCATTCTTGCTTTATACAGACAGGTTAGGCAGTCAGTATCATGGTTTTGATGAGTAACGTACAAAACTTGATTCAATTCAATTTCAATTTCAATTCAATTCAATTCAATTTTCAATTTCAGTATTTATTAATTCCGTTCTTTCAGGAAAAAAAACAACAACAAAATAACATGACAATCATATAAACATAATCTTAAAAACAACGTATTACAAAATTAATTGAAATTTAAAGCACAATCTTAGGCATAAACATCTTGTTGCATTTGAAGAAAAAACAGAATAAGAGACATGTTAAAAAGCATGGCTTGTAGATTACATGCCCCTATAAAGTGAAAAAAATACAACGCATAGCAATTCCATTAATTTATGTTGTGCTATTCAAATATAAATTCTACGCATATATACATATTATTTTACAAAATGATAATGTAAAGTGAATAACGATGGGAGGGAGAAAAGATGATTTTGCTATTTGATGATTAAGAAAATATTGCAGTTTTCTCCAAAACAATTATGAACTACAACACAAAACATATTCAAATAAATTTAATTTTCTATTATCTACAAGATAAGGAAAACATGCAACTAAATGCTCATTCATGTACCACCTCTTCCCTTTCCAATCCTCCTAGCCATCGTGGGTGGGAGAGAGAGAGAGACTATGAGGCGCCGTTTGTAACATCATTATATAGGCAAATTAGTTGTTATATAATCATTATATATTAAATAATAACAATTATTTATAAATAATTACAATTCGATTTTCATTATTTATAAATAATGGAATTACACATTTCATTGTTTATAAATAATGAAAACGGTATAAAAATTATTTATATATAATTGTTATTATTTACTAGATAATGACAAGTCATATCTTATTATTTATATATAATTAATTACGTACTTCATTATATATAAATAATCGTAATTCACGTTTTATTATTTTTAAATAATAGGATTTGAGTTTTCATTATTTAATATATAAGAACAATTATATATAAATAATTTTTATACCGTTTTCATTATTTATAAATAATGAAAAATATACCCTATTATTTATAGCTAATGGAATTACGCACTTCCTTTATTTATAAATAATTAATTCCACTTTCTATTATTTATGAATAATGAAGCTATATGCAAATTTAGGACCGCCGAACATGAATATTCATAAGTTGAGTCCGCTGTATTCTTTGTTTCAGGTGTTTTTTTTTTTTTTTTTTTTTTTATTCATCGCTCATGCATACTGGCTTATAAAATTCCACAGCTCGACCAGCAATTCCCTAATTATTATTGAGAAGTTTCCTCAGCAACCAAGAGGGCGACGGGGAAAGACAGTAAATTTTCAGTGCAGTTTAATGTTGGTTTACAGCCGTAAATTATTGTAGGTTAGACCAATACCTTCTCACGTGGACCAAATTCATGTATTGTGGCTGTGGCTGTCTGTGGAAGTTGGCTGCTGGCCCCTAGCGTCAGTACGTGGCACGGCCGCTGGACGAGTTTCCGACGGCACACTGGCCCCGTGTCAGTGTAGGGACCGTACCCTAGAGAGCTAGCTCGGCGCGCGAGCGCGAGCCAACCATGCAGACAAGACATTTAGACACTGATCATGAAAGACGGTGTCTCAAAATTCCTTTTTAAGTCTTAATTCATATTTTCATTAATCTAGATCTATTCCTTTTCAAAAACACAATAATCACTTATTTCAAAAACTACTATAAAACTACCATAACTTGTATTATAAGCCCCAAAATTCATGAAATTCTTCCTCTATTATGTCTCATCGCGATGTTCTAGTAGCGGCCATCTTTACTCATGAATATTCATATGGTTGGAGCTATTATTGAGCTACACACATGCGCACATGATATGTTTTATCCTTAGCTAGTCTTCCTCCCACAAATCATACGATACGTGAAATAAAATTTGAAGGAAAAAAAAGAAGAAATATTTCGAATTAACGCTTCTGCACGAGTTGACTACTAAAAATACAATAAGATCAATTCACATACAAAGAATAGAATGGTATTTGGGTTCTGAGAAGTGAAATTGCTGTTCGGGGGTTTGTAACCGATTGGTCTACAACCCATTGGTCTACTACTAGTTGGTCTACTTCCATTTGGTCTAAAATCATTAGGTCCAATGACCTTTTAGTCTACTAACCATTTGGTCCGTTGACCACTAGGCATTTGGTCCATAACCAATAATTGGTGCACTAGGCATTTGGTCCACAACCAATTGGTCTACTAGGCATTTGGTCCACAACCAATTGGTCTATAGGCGTTTGGTCCACAACCAATTGGTCTACTATATAGGCGTTTGGTGCACAGCCAATTGGTAGCATGTACTATAGGCATCCTTGGTTTCTTAGCAATTGGTCTTCTAAAAGTGGTCAACAGTGTACCAACTATTGGTCTTTTAATTGGTCTTAAATCATAAAGAATTTGCTCGAGCTTCGCGCTTATTTTCTTTAATGGATTAGTATCCTCTTCAGAAGCATAGCACAAAAAAGCGCTTAAAATGCACTGTTTTCAGGTTAATCGATAAAAAAAACCAAAGATAAACATCAAGCGGCCTCACTGCAATGCGTATTTTTGAACAAATAGCAGTTTGCATGCACTGTTATATTTGAAAGCAGCAATATATCTTATTGAGGTAACTGTTAAACAAATAAACTTGCTCATATTGTGTGGGGGGGGGGGGGGCTCGGGGCCCAGGCCCCGGGGTAGAAGCTGAAGGGGCGCCAAATGACCTCTAAAGTGGGGTGCAAAATTGACCTTTACGCCAGGGGCGCCAAAAAGTGAGCAAAAATTAAAAAGTAAAAGGAAGAAGACATTTTATACCGCGATTGACCCCCCACCCTTCCCGTTTATCCTCAGGCCATCGTGATTGAACAAATTTGATGTAGGCCTACCTTGCCTTTTTTTTTGAAAAAAATGGGTGTACCTTTGGGACGCCAACATCACGTAGCCCCCCCCCCCACCCCTGGTGCAAATCTTGGATACGCGCCTCTGTGATTTTCCCCGATGTGAGCCTTAATTAGGAGTAAGTCAAATTACCTCAAATTTTGCCATTCTATTTATTTGAATTATATACAGAATAAAGATCAGCAAACATGCTGTTTTAATTCAATGTCATACAAATCTGATCAGTAAAAATACACAAGCAAAATAGTACACTAACATAATAATAATCATAAGAACAAAATTAGTATACAGACATCTATTTTTAGTACGAACGTGCACAACATGAAAACTAACGTAGGCCTGGGATGAATGATTTACTATTCAAAATATCAACAGGCGGTTTAATAAATGTGAAAGAAATACAATAATTTTTACGTTCTTACAATATGCGCACAATATGCCTATATGAATAACCTGTTCGCCGGTGAAAATAAGGATTAAAAAAAATAAACAATTCTTTAAAATTTACCAATAACCCCACCCCCGCATTTCGCTGATCGAGGGAAACTTGGATAAAATATTTTGTCCGCCCCTCTCTATTGAAGATTTGATAGTAGACCAATTGGATGTAGACCGATGGTTAGTAGACCAATAGGGTGTAGACCAAATGGTTAGTGGACGATTAGGGTTTAGACTGAATGGAGGTAGACGTATTGGCTAGTGGACCGATAGGTTGTAGACCAATAGGTGTTTTACCGTTCGGGTTTGTGGGATTTAAGGCAAGTTGTGCGATGAAGAAAACATGTGTCTGGAACAAAGAATAGCATAGCGGATACAACTTATGAATATTCATGTTCGGCGGTCCTAAATTTGCATATAACTTCATTATTTATAAATAATGGAAACGCTCGAAAATTTATTTATTAAATAATGAAAAACTCCGAACATTATTTATAAATAATGGAAAGTGGAATTAATTATTTATAAATAAGGAAGTACGTAATTCCATTATTTATAAATAATAGGGTACATTTTTCATTATTTATAAATAATGAAAACGGTATAAAAATTATTTATATATAATTTTTCTTACTTATTAAATAATGAAAACTCAAATCCTATTTTTTATAAATAATTAAATGTGAATTGCAATTATTTATAAATAATGAAGTACGTAATTCATTATATATAAATAATAAGATCTGAGTTGTCATTATTTAATAAATAAGAACAATTATATATAAATAATTTTTATACCGTTTTCATTATTTATAAACAATGAAATGTGTAATTCCATTATTTATCAATAATGAAAATCGAATTGTAATTATTTATAAATAATTCTTATTATTTATTATATAATGATTATATAACAAATAATTTGCCTATATAATGATGTTACAAACGGCGCCTCATAAGAGACATAGGGGATGGGGAGAGAAATATAAAAGCAATAATCATGTACACTTGAAGGTTAAATTGACAATGACAACAGATTTATATCAACACATCAGGATCGGACATCGGAAGATTAATGATGTGTTGATACAGCTCTGCTGTCATTGTCATTTTGACCCTTCATGTGTACATGATTATTGTTTTTATAAGCACATTAACCGGAATCCTGAATAATCGGTGCCCTCGAAATGGAATATTTTCAGACGACTAACGAATAATACCGAACGAGGCTGAGAATGCCTCGTGGTATTGCACGCACTTATTGATAGGTGGTGAAATGTGTAATACACGCAACAAATGGGGACATTGCCAAGTTGATCGATTTTCGTAATGTTTATTATTCTTAAATTCTATTTTGAATGCTGGTGCAAAATCTAAGATACGCGACATTTAGAAGTTGCTTTATTATATATTATTTTATATATTATCATATCCCTTAAGTGTGGTGGGATGGCTAACCCTGGGAGAAGTCACAATTTGAGCCACCATCCTATAGTCTATTATCCGAGCTTTGATGCCATGAAATGTTGTTCTCAGATTATTATTTCTTTTCATATTAATAAGAATTATGTGTATATATATATGCATGTATCAGTAGCGGACGCAGCCAGATTTCAGACAATGAATTTACCGGGCCCATGCGTAATCATAATAGAGTCGCTTTTGTCCCCGGACAATTGGGCCCCCGAAATGCATTCAATTCGATTTTCTTGGATCCGCGCCTGTGTATATATCTACCAAATATTCCCAAAATATGTTTGGTGTATTTTTTTTTTGTATTGAAGGGTCTAAGGACTAGAATTTTCAACAAGTCTCGTGTGTGTTTTTATATTCCTGTCACATTAAGCTGACAAAGTGTTTGTAATTTTGTATTAATGTAGAAATATATGAATGACAGAAATGTTTCCTTTTTTTTTGTTATATGTATCCATTCAAGAATAAAATTCACTTGAATGGAACTTACAGATGAAATTATATATATTTTTCATGTTTAATTTTTGTTTGCCTGCCCTATAATTTGTACTTGCTCATCATATCGTCTGTTGGGAGCCATAAGGGCGTTATTGCATCTTATAGATGTTCCGTTGAGAGCCAGAAGGGCGCTATTACTGTGCAAAGTCAATGGTAATAGCGCCCTTCTGGCTCCAAACGGAACATCCTTGATCTGCAATAGCGCCCTTCTGGCTCCAAGCCGACGATATTTCCTTCTTGTTACACAGCTTTCCTTCTGTCCTTTCTGTTGCACATCTGTCACCGAAGACTATATCAACAATATATAGTTCTTCATCATTAAAAAAAGATTGATACAATATATATTTTTAGTTTCATAAGGGGATTTAAAGGTAGTGTCATCCTTTTTCACAAATTTCGAAAACTAATGCAACTTGGCATAACTTTAAAATATGATCAACCTATACTGTCTATTCAATCTTACTGCCATAGGTTGACTAGATCAGTAATATGAAACGAAAGTCTGACTATCAATCTTGACCAGCTCTCCATCAACATCGTTGGTATTACAGCGCGTGCAGCACGGAAAACACACAGCAATATACACACGGCGCATCAGCGTGCACTATTCTCTGCGCTAACGGTCAGCGGTTCGCACCGTACGGTACATTTTTCGAGGTTCGAAAAAATAGGAATGAATTTTGATAATCGCAATATAATGACAAACATTCACAGTTGAGCTTAATCATGTTGTGGGAAGATATAGTCATTGGTATACTACTATATCCTCTCAAAAACTAGAAATTTAATATTTTTGCCTGCAAAAGGCCGACACTACCTTTAATGCATTTGAATTTCAATCTTATATTCTTTAATGCTTTTTTATTTGCTAAAAGGAGCCCATTGGTGTAACAAGCGACCGGAATTCAAAGGTTTATATCGTTGATCCCCAAAGAAAATATAAAATATGTGATCAATTGGACATCATTATCGAAGCCAGAGATGCCAAAATGAGGCCGAAATTACACGGAGGAGACTACTTCCGGGTCAGGATATACAATAATGACCTCAAAGCCGGGGCTTCCCCTGATGGAGACGTTGTTTATACTGGAGATGGCAAGTACAAAGTAGGCCTACATGTGAACTTTTTTTCTGACAACAAAGTGTCCCCTTGCATTTAATGTGTAGGCCTATACATAGCGTCCCAAATAAAAGTAAACCAAAATTTGAGAGACTCGTATCAAAATTGAATAACTTATGCGTCATTAATTTTTATATCATGACAAAGGGTAACTCATTATCTATCCATAATACCCCCATTCCACTGACAATCGGACTCTCATCTCGAGCTCACCTGATCCCCAAAATGGCAATTTTGATGAGTTCCGATGAAATCTCACCCGAGGAGCCTGTTTTGGTGACCCTGGTTTTTTTATTATCCGCATGAAATCGGTATCTGCCCGACATCTGTCCGCCGTTTTTATCGGCTTGTCCAATCCATGAATTTGCTTTCGGAGGGTAATTTGGGGGCTATCTGACTCTAAACTGGCACTTCCAACATCTATCTGATACCGGCCAAACTCTAATCAAATTAATCAGTCACTACTCGGAGATCGATCGTACATTGACCCGATACTACCAACATGACCAACATTCCACAGTTGGGCTGAAAACGACACTTCTTTTCGAAAAGTTGATAAAAACCCGCTAATTGCAATAAGTTGAGTACCTGATGACCCGATTTTAATCAGATGTCGGCCAGAGACGTCGGACAGCTGAAAACAATAGAATATTATACACGTCGGACTGACTGACACATATCCAATATTGACTCGAGGTCGAAAATGGAAATGGTGTCCGGTCAGTCCGATAGCGAACTAAGGCCTGAGCTTAGTTCCCTGACCGGACTATTTTCCCTCTTCGCATGCCGTCCAACACGTCGGACAAATACCTGATAGACGTCAAAGACAAGTCTGACCATCAGACTTTGTCATGAGACCACTCGGTGGGCAACCAGAAGGATTAAAAAAACGCGTCCGGTTAGTGAACGACGCTCAAAAATTCTCAGTGGAATGGGGGTATAAATTTATACCTGTACTGTGATGGACGACTGAGCACTCGAGTTTTTAAAAACTTTGATCAAAAACATTTTTTGCCACGTTTCTCAGAAGCAGCCCTGGCGTTCTGATAATTCATTGTTTGAGGTCAGCCATTCTGAGTCCATTCATGAGGGACAAAGGATCACTTGGACTATTGAAATTCAAGGGCTGCTTTTGCCCAAATAATGTTACAGGGCAATTTTTACGTTTTTTTTTCCTTTTTTAAGCCCAATTGCTTAGTCATCCGTCACATCGCAGGTATAAATTTTGGTACCATTGAATAGAATATGAGTTACTCTTTATCTTGAAATAAATTTCAAGGTCGCACATAAAGTCAAGCTATAACATTTTAATGTAAGGCCCTCAAACTTGGGTTTACTATTTTTCTGGGACGCACTGTACAGTTTGAGCTCAACTAGCTGCAAAAATATATGATTTCCGTGACCTCCATTTTTAGAATATATATTCAACAGTAACTGATACAGTATACTGTCCAGTGATACCAAAATTATTTCCCTGCTGTAATAGATGACTGACCACTTAGGCTTTTACCTGTTTAAAAATCCCGTTGTACCAAGTTTGAGAAAAGCCGACCCATGGCTTCCTGACATCCATTTATTACTTAAGTAAGCCGTCCGAGTCCAGTTTTAAGGGACAAAATATTGCTTCAACTATTGAAATGCACGGTTGTTTTTACCAAAACTTGGTACAACGCGACTTTGAATTAAAAAAAAAAAAAAAAAAAAAAACCCTTGGTCCCTCAGTCATTCGTGTTAGCACAGATATTTTGTTTTGGTATCAATCGATAGAATATGGGTAACTCTTTAACACGAACAAAGAATTAAGGTCAACTAGATTATAACATTTTAGAACAAGGCTCTCAAAATTGGATTTACTTTTTGGGTGGGGCACAGCTCGATTTTCCGTTTTGAACAGTGTAACATCAGAATATTTGCAATTTTTCGTACAATTTTATTTGTTTAAAATAATATGAAAAGAAAAATGGCACTTGTATGGTACAAATCCAGCCAATGACAGTGTTTTCCTTATATAATTTAATATACATGTAGATTTATATTGCATGAAGTTTCTTTGACAAGTCGATTAACTTTTTTTTTCGAATTCTGTGTTTCTGTTTCGTCAATCTCTCTCTGCCTTTCACCTGTTCAGTCTCTCTTTCTCGTTCTATATCTCATCCATCCCCCCTTTCTATCCCACTCTCATTTGTATCAATTTCACTGTTTCCCCACCTCTCTCTCTCTCTCTTTATTTATGATATTCAGGCATCTTTCACATTACGATGGGTAGGGAAGACCTTCGTTCGTGCGATCCTCGTCCACCCTGCCGAAGCGGTAGACGTCCTCAGACGAGCACGGGACACCATGCCGACACGATACGGTTACTTCGGACGATATAGCGAGACAATCGGGAACCAATCTGTCGTAGAGGACGTTTTTTGTAATATAGTTCCTCCCCTACCCAATGTAAGTTCACTTCATGTCCCCATTCATTTATTTTCACAATGGTGAAGTAAAACTTGAACGTAGGCTAATGATGGAAACAAAAGAAAAAAGGAAAACAGATTTTGCCAAACTGCGCTAGCTCGGGAGGTGGAAGAGGGATGGAAGGTACGAGAAAAACCTGGTCATGTCTTTTCAAACTTCCATATCTCGCTTATTTTATTACATATTTTTAAATTTCGCCTCTAATTTTACTCTTTCCTGTAAGATTGATTCTTCTCTTGATCAGTATTACCACTTTACACAATTTTGTCATTATTATTATAATTTGTGCGTTGGTAGGTCTGTCGGCCATTCCTAAATGCTGCTTTGTCACTTCCTGTTTGATATATTTGATCTATGATTTTTTTTTTAAAAATTAATTTTGTTTCTTTTATTTCCATTTCCAAAAAAAAAAATAAAATAAAAATAAATAGATAATAATAAAAAACGGCAAAATACAAATACAATAAAAATTACACAATATTAATTATCATATACCAAACTCTGAGAAAGTTTATTGAGATATCATTTAGGTTAGGAGGGCCTGGAAAGTAGGCCTCACCTAATTTTACTTATTTGTCAGCGAATTTATTTCTTTCTCGTAATATGCTATATGTGGAAATTGTGTTTATGTATATAGTTTCACTATTTGCATTTCAACATGTCATACGTACTATACAAAACAATCTTTATCTGGTTGATTTTTTGTCCTCAGAACATCATCTGTAGTATGTGTTGTATGTTTATAACTTCTGTAATGTTGTATGTTCTTCATCAAACAGAGAGCCGTGTGTGATCTCACGAGATATAAGATAGAGGCTCCATGGTTTTGTACAGCGCCATCTGAGGTCAAATTGAATTGTTCAAACTTTTCATGGACATGCGCCAACAAGAAATATAGTTCAACACTAATCGCTGCTTCAATGACAAAAGCTGAGCAGAATTTATTCAAACGGTAAGCCCATTTAAAATGGATTATTAAAACCTAATTTATTTTTGACAGGCATCCACGAACAAAAAAAAAGTATAAATTAGACCACTGCCTCAAAAATTATTATTATAATTACGATTATTATCATTTTATTATTATAATTATTTACATAGATACACTGTCACCATCATTACTCACAAATTTAAGTAAACATTGCACATGAAATGACAAACATAATTGTAATTACACTGAAAAGAGATGGAAATCTAAATAATACATGGTCATTATGCAATTATCAAACAGCTAGGTAATTCTATGTCGTAAGCAGGTCATGTAATAACATAAGGCAAAACTGAAGTTATGAGTTTGAAAAGTTGGTACAGCGTAGGGATAAATGCAATTAAGGAATCGACATAAAGGAATAAATTCAGATTCAGTTTATTCGGAAGATTTTAACTTAAATCAAGCGCGGATCCAAGAAAATCGAATTGAATACATTTCTCGGGCCCAATTGTCTGGGGACAAAAGCGGCTCTATTATGCTTACGCATGGGCACGATAAGTTCATTGTATGAAATCAGGCTGCGTCCGCTACTGTAAATAAACATAGTTTGTCTCTGATAATGATTGAGATGCAAAAGTTACCAAGATTAAGCTAAAGCTACAATTAAAAACATTGCAATGAGAGAAAAGGGTCTATTTTAATGATAAATATAATATAATTGAAATTATAATACTGAACTGCGATAATTAAACCTCGTAACATTCATACATATCATGCATATAGACTCGTTGACCGTTCAGTTTGGTCGTTTACAAAGATTACTAAAGGCATCTGGTCAAAAAATTACGTTCAGTTATGTTGAATTCAATAAGTCAATGAGGTATGGAGTCGGACTTTGCCGAAATCTTTGAGTTTTTCATCTCAGTTCTTGCCTGACCCTACAGTTTTCTAGAGTTCTGCTGACATCTCTCGGCTTTGGGATCAATCAGGTGTTCTATTCAAGTTTTTGTGCAAAGGAAAAAGCTAGAGTCTTTAAGTCAATTAGTGAAACAATTGCAGAGTCATACGACGTGAAACGAGGACCTACGATGATTCTAACAGATCTCTTCTGAATTCGTTCAAGTGACGCAATCTGTTGTTTTGTGAGTCCACCGTACCCAGGAGCGGTCTCAAATAACCAACGTAGATTGTACGCAGAAAGTGGCAGATCATCCACACACAGACCATGGCTTCTCAATATAGTGATCATGTACATTCTGCCATTCGCTCGCTGGAGCATTTAGTCTACATGACACTGCCACTTAAGGTCACTTTGAAGTTCCACTCCTAGAACCTATTGTTATCATCAGTACCAAGAAATATCAAATACAAAAGTAAGAGATAATAATGCTATTTGGGGCAAACGTAAGAAAGCAATGTTCGTATACCGCTAGATATGACACGTTCTCCTGGATGGACAACTTAGAGAAGAACAGTATCCATAGTTTCCAGGGGCTGATAATTAATTCTGAACAGGAGGATTAGGAAGTGACTTCATGAAGCATATGTGTATTGCTTCACATTTGACTGGGTTAAGGGTCATTCCATTAAATTGGGACCAACCTTGTAACTTCTGTAAGGAATTCTCAGTGAGCTCCGCGGAATCTTGTGCAAATCTTGTATTTACGATACTCATATCATCTACACACTTCCAATGATGGAGATGGCCACCTTCACATGCATCATCGATGACAGCAAGGAACAATATCAGCCTCAATAACGTTCCTTGAGGTACTCCAGCGTGAAGTCTAATCCAGTCTGAAACACAATGCTTGTAGCACACACACTGCTTCCGATTGGTGCGAAAATCCATGACCCATTGCACAAGATCAGGTGATACGGGGTCTTCCCAAGAGGCCGAGGGTCCACAAGGCCAAGTATTTTTCCAACGAGGCCGAGGGCCCACGAGGCCGAGGGTCCATGAGGCCAATTATTTTTCATATAGTATATTCTTTCATCAGGATGTTTGTCTGCGTCAATAGAAAAGTTTCCGATAAGCATATCCTCCAATGAAACCTAAAATATAATCTCATTAAATTGCGGATTATAAAAACGGGCATTAATTTGCTAAGGCTTTCGTAAATTCGGGCAATATTATAAATCATACTCCAGTATCATTTCATTTACCAATCTTACAAAAGTGTAGTGGCCGTTGAATACCTGTTCATTCGTCTATTCTTTGTGAAATTTTGAAACTATAGTTTTCTGTATATTCTTCATTTTTATTTTTGTCACAAATTTCTTTTTCTCAAAAAAACACAAAAAAACAAACCAAAACAACAACAACAAACAAACAAAAACGACGTTTGAGCAGTACCGGTATATTGCAAAATACAAAAAAAAAAAAAAAAAAAAAAAAAAAAAAAAAAAAAAAAAAAAAAAAAAAAAAAATCGGCCTCGTGGACTCTCGGCCTCGTGCACCCTTGGCCTTTTAGACCATCGGCTTCGTGGGGAAAATACTCGGCCTCGTGGACCCTTGGCCTCGTGGGCGCTCGGCCTCGTGGAAAAATAATCGGCCTTGTGGATCCTCGGCCTCGTGGCCCCTCCCTGGTGATACTCCGTAGGCTATTAACTGCTGGAGCGCAATGGTGTGATCAATGCGATTGAATGCCTTACTGAAGTCTGTCAGGACAAGGTCAGAGACAGATTTGCTCTTCTCTGCATGCTGGTACAAAGTGTGCAACATGTCTATCGAGGTGATGACTTGTTGAGAATCCTTTCATACTCCCATATTGTTTCTTGTCGAGATGAGGTGTTAGGGTTTTCAAGATCTACTTGACAACGAATCTTTCCAAGACGTTTACAAAGGAATCCGTGAGAGATATTGGTCTTATATAGGATATTAGTTTCTCTACCACTACAGGGGTACTCTTAGGTACGGGTATGACAACTACCTTTTTCCACACTTCCGGTACACAACCTTCGGCTAGTGATGGTGAATATTATGTCTGATAGTGGTTCACTTATTTCGCACGCGAATTCCTTTATGATTCGAGGGGGCATCGAGTCAGGACCTACTGCTTTCCTGACATTTATTTTCTTCAGCTGCCCATACACTTCCCATAGTTCGATTCGTGGAGGAGGTGATGGTGATGGTATATAACTTGTTTCTTCAAGAGCATCTTAGCCGAACAAATTTTTTTAATTGTTTTTTTTTATTTTTCAGGCAAAAACAACCAATTCCCGTGAAGGGCGTCAACTATGTTATAGTGGCGAAACAAGGTCAAAGTAAGTATGAGCAAGACTGTAGTGTTATATAGGGGAACAAAAATGGTTTTGACCAACGACAACGACATTGGGGAATATAATCGTTTTACCGGGGAATAAAGCAATATCATGATTATCTAAAAGCACGTGTTAAAGCTTATAATTACCAAAATAATAAACTAGAGGGGCCGTCAAAGGCGGCAGACCCACGCCTTGGTGGCGCTACAGAGTAGTTGTAATACTATACTATGGGGTCAAAACTGAAATCTACAAAGAATCTGCAGGGATCAACCAATCATCACCTGAATCTAATCGATTCTTTCCTTTCACTATCCAAACAATCCCTGAAAATTTGGTGCAAATCCGTTCACCCGTTCTCTAGTTATCTTGTACACAAACAAACATACGGAACCCTTTACAATACCCTGCCGATTTCATCGGCGTGTGGGTAATGATGTAGCGTCGCTCGGCTCGCACTCAGCTGAGCTGATGCAGTAATTCGCTCGCCCATTTCACAATGCCTTATGTAGACTCTATGTAGGAAAGCCGAATTTACGTAAATTTTTACCTTTTTTCATGATTAAACACGAATATTGATACCCGATGACTCTTTTTGCATAGATAGTTGTTGAACATGACTTTGCAATGGTTTTTGCATGTCTATCGTAGTTATAAAGTCCCTTTTAGGCGCGTGTGGTGATGATTTCGATTTTACCTGAATGCACGTGTGATTGCAAGTTCGATATGTACACAAAGAGCGTCGATGTACAAAGATTCATTACCTTGCATTCGTCGTATGGATGGTTTCTCGCACACGACATACATAGATTGCGAGTGCAGGCTTGGGCCACGGCAAAATCTTGTCGATCCTCACCGCGTGATGTTTCCGTGCATGCGAGTTCTGTGCATGCGAGTTCGATTTTACCCCGGCTACAGAGTAGTTGTAATACTATACTATGGGGTCAAAACTGAAATCTACAAAGAATCTGCAGGGATCAACCAATCATCACCTAAATCTAATCGATTCTTTCCTTTCACTATCCAAACAATCCCTGAAAATTTGGTGCAAATCCGTTCACCCGTTCTCTAGTTATCTTGTACACAAACAAACAAACAAACAAACAAACAAACAAACAAACAAACATACGGAACCCTTTACAATACCCTGCCGATTTCATCGGCGTGGGTAATTATGTATACATGTATATTATTACTAGTGTTGCCCCTCAAGATTTGCTGAATAACAAGTCTTGTCTTGTGATCTTCCAGCCAAATCTACCTGCATACAATGCGTATAAAAGAATGATAATTTAGAAAATTGCAAATGAGATGTCAGGTACAGAATTCATTATTCCCGAAGTTTTAGGAAAATTAGAGAGGACTGAGTGAATGCTGTCCCTGCTGTCCAAAAGCATTGTATAGGATTGAGTGCAATGATGTGTGACTCAATTGAATGTATCTACTCAGTCTTCAATCCTTTGACAAAAAACTTGGAAAAAATAGATTTTTACCTGACAACTTCATTTGCAATTTATTTGGTTTGCGTAAATTTATGATTCAAGAAGAGTATCACTGTAAAGGTAAATAGTTCTATTTCAATTCTGTACAAGAAATAAATATCCAAAATAGATGAGCTGGGAATAAGGCCCTTCTAAAATGGATTATCTTCTTTTTTTTTTCTTTTTTTTTTGTTGTTGTTTTTTTTTGTTTGATACGCACTGTATAATATACGGTATATAAATGTATTGTGCTGAAAATATATATTGTGCTTAAAAGGTCACAATACAAGGCGAATTATTCAGCTAATCTTGAGGGGCAATACTGGTTGCCGACGTAAGGACATCCATAAAAAAGCAAGGATGCCAAAATATGTCTTGGGGGCGCCACCACCAGCCCCCCCCCCCCCGAGAAGAAGAAGGAAATCTGAAACTGCACTTTAAAATGAGGGGAAGGGGAAACATCTTGAGTATGAAAATTGGATTTTTATGTAACAATTTTTTAAACCAAAGTTCTTTCTTTTCAGATAAAACGAGTCCTGCACACTGTCATCAGGAGAAGCTACCTCTCTGCAGCGTAGGCTCGCAAAATATGTCTAACCCTATGGCAGCGGGCTACTTTAATAAAGGAGGGTGGAACTCCAACTACTGCCAGGTTCGAAACTTTCACGTCGATACAACCTTGAAGTGTCTCGCCAACAAAACCCTTTATATACATGGTGATTCTACTTGCAGACAATATTATGAATATCTCGTGAAGACGCTTAGCGGCACCCTTAAACCAAACCCACCTACAAAGCAGTCCAATTGGAAAGTCGGGCCTTCTCTGGCAGAGGATAAAAAGAACAACTTTACGGTTCGATATCGTCATCATGGATACCCAATTCGTAATAACTGGACGAATGCATCGGAAGTTCAGTATATTGAAGAAGCTCTTGATGAACTAGCTGGGGGACCAGATACAATCTACATGTTTACAATATGGGCGCATCTAACCACCCTCAATATGAGTTTTTATGAGAACCGAGTGAGGAGGATACGTGCTGCGGTGGAGCGACTGCATAAGCGAAGCCCTGAGACCCTTGTCGTCATCAAGAGCGCGAACACGCGGTCGCACAGTGGCGCGGGATCGTCTATAACCGTCAGCGATTGGTTAGCGCGAGCATTGGACAATAAACTTAGAGAAGTATTCAGGAGCTACGATCATAGAATTGGATTTATAGACCAATGGTCAATGGTCGTAGGATTCTCAAATACAGATGCTGTCCATCCAGGAGAAAGTGTCATATCTAGCGGTATACGAACATTGCTTTCTTACGTTTGCCCCACATAACATTATTATCTCTTACTTTTGTATTTGATATTTCTTGGTACTGATGATAACAATAAGTATGTAGGACCCGTGAAGAATGTTCATTGGGGCTAGCCAAACGGGGTCCGAACCCAGACGAAACTTTCCCTCGAACAATTATTTTATTTGTCTTCAAATACATGGTGACTTTGACATAGGCTCTCTTGAAGTACGGTGTTCCCCAAGGCTCCGTCCTCGGACCAACACTTTTCTCTCTGTACACTGGTGACAACATGGTCTCATTCGTGACGAGAATGCGACGATTTTTCTTTTGGTCTGCAGCGTCCCTCATGAAAATTACGTCAATTCGGGCATCATAGTTCCAACCATCCCCTCGTCTGGTGGTCGTATATCTGTTTACTGTTAAATTAAGTTTAGTCTTGTCAAAAAAAAAAACGTGTAGCATATGATATAGGTAGGCCCATGTTGATTGGACATTCGGGAGATGCACATATTGAGTAAGGTGAACTCAAGTTTAGAGAATTCGAACAGATACCACATCACAACCAAGCTTTTCATGGACAGTTAAGAGGCTATAAAGGTCCCGGAGGAGGGGGGGGGGTGAGGGGTGTAGAAATAAATTATTAGAATCAATAAGAATTTTGAGTTCTTTACAGAAGCAAATATTACTTATCTAAAGGAGAAAAAAATAAATCCTAAATTAGGTATAAAGTTAAAACGCTGGATAGCTTGTAATGCATATGTTATGTATATATTATGTCTTTATGTTTTGTGAGTAAAATCAATTTGATTTTGACCAATTTTCGCCATAGATGGAATCATTTCCCCGAATTTCGGATGCTAAACTATTTCCCCTTACTTTGTGTATTATTTTTTTTCTTCAGCTTTTACCAATTGAAATGGGCTATAGATCACTGTCAACAGTCGGTTAAACACCCCACCCAACCCTTGCACCTCGGCTAGGTTAGGTGCCGGGTATAGGTTTTGGGGGTATTTCTTTGTTGGCTTGGAAGGAACTCCCGAGACTAATCTGTTATCCCATGCAGTCAAACTGTCCAATATAATTATTATCTATATGGTCATTATTCAGAAGGCACAAACTGTAAAAAGCAGTACTTATATTAGACCGTGCAATATGGCATATTATTATCCATACAGAGGGTTTTGGAGAGCCAAATACAAGTGTTATTTTGTTGATGCACTTCATAAACTTGACCTACTTTACAAAGTTCGTTGAACTCGCCAAATATTGTGGCCTCGCTGCCCAATATTAATAATATTGGGCAGCAAGAGGGGGAATCCCCAAAGTTGAAAGTGAGATAACCAGAGAGATTAATATAGGATTTCCCACTCAGTTTCGGAAGTTCGTCACTCCATTCGATAATCAGTTCATTCAAATTCCCAAAATATTTCTACAGCGTCAAATTCATCATTCAAATTCCAACTTAGGTCCTTCACTTTGGTATTAAAAGCTTTCAAATCAAAATCCCCCTCAAAAGCAATCAGATTAGTAAATTACTGGAATGCGTGCTTTCCCGCATTCAAATCCGCCCTGAGGCAATCAACTTTGACATTGGAGCTCTATATCTATTCCATTACAATGAATAAATAAATAAAATAAAATAAAAATGAAATTTCCTTTTTATTGAGCTTTACATCATTTAAAAAATTTATTTACTGTTGAGTGTTGTGATAAAAAGACTATTCTTTTTTTAAAGCTTTTAAAGCTGTGGTTAATTATTAATAAAATATCAAATATCACTATGGCGCCCCCAATTTTAAGGTTAATCTGGCGCCCCTTAGCTTCAGGTTGATTTGCCTCCCTAAATGTAAGGTCGATTTGGTGCCCCTGAATCTAACATCGAATTAAAGCCAATAATTATGTCGCCCCTAAGTTTAATGTCAACTTTGCGCCCCCTTAGCTTCACGTCGATTTGGCGCCCCAAAAGTTTCAGGTCACTTTGACGCCCCTGGGTTATAGATCAATTTTGCACCCCTATTTTAAGATCAAAGGGGCGCCCAACTAAATGTAAGATTCTATATGTTCTAGGTCAACTTGGAGCCCCCTAAGTTAAAGATCAGAGTGGCGCCCCTAAATTCAAGATCAATTTTGCGCCCCCTAAATTTAAGATCGAAGCGGCCCCCTTAATTTAAGGTTTATTTGGCGGTCCCTTAGTTTAAAGTTGATTTGGCGCCCCCTAAATTTAAGATAGAATTGGCGACCATTTGACGCACTGTTTTCCCTTTCTTTTTATTTTTTTTTTCTTCAATTATTTCATTTTTTTAAACTTCTCTTTCTCCTCTTTTGGCGCCCCCTGTCCGTCTAGCCCCCATGAAATACGTGCATGAATTCATTTGTTATGTGGAAGAGTTTTTATTTGTTGATTATGTAAGTATGCAAGATAAAGTGTTACACGAATAAAAAAGAAAATGTTGTGAAAAAGAAACCATTTCATGAACTAATTAATAACTGGAAAAATATATCTCATACATACCGTAATATAAGGTACATACTCATTCACAATTGGTGCTAATAGCAACTCGCAAACATTTGATGAAAACAAATTTTATGATTAAAAACAAAAACATATCCTGCAGCTATAAATTCAAGCCCTAATTTGAATGCTAATTACTGTAAGTTGAAAACTCGAAATGAATTTAAATGCTGCTTATGGCGGTATTGCGCAATCATAACAGCGTCTCTGCTAATTTGAATTACTGTTTTACGTATATAGTGCACTTAATCGGAATTTGAACAAGTGAAACATGCAATTGATTGCTGGAAAAGGGAATCTGATCTCCGGAAATTCGACTGAAAGCTAAATCGTCCTAACTTGAATGAACCGATTATCATATGGAGCGACGAACTTCTGAAACTGACTGGGAAATCCTATATTTTGTGTTTTGTTTTTTGAGGGAGAACAAATAATTTTCTTTACGGGGTCAGGAGCCTTTTATTTTTGTTGTGAAGGGGGAGGGGGGCTTTTTTTTTTTATTGGGGGGCAATTCTGTTTTTTTTTCCAGAATCAAACAAAATTGAGGGGCATTTTTTTTTTGGTGGTGGCGGATTTTTTTTGGGGCCCATTTCTAAATCTAATGATAGTTGAGGATATGGGCTTTCTATTTATATTCCTCAAGAACAACATATTTGGTAGCCATTTTAAAACTATATAGCTATATAATTATATTACCATGAAACAACATACTATTCTCTGATCTTCGAAAAGCTGTCTTATTTCAGATGTGCCAGGGTGGGCAGGCATGATAATTTAAATATTTTTTTTTTTAATTAAAATTTAATTTAAATAATCTTTTCATGTGAGAAGTTACAAGTGTTCTAATGGTATATGATTATTATTCATTTGATTGTTTTCTCATGAAGATACTCGGTCTTTCTGCCTTGTCTTATTTAGAGGAATTTGTTTGGAAGACAAATCAAGAATTGATTTATATCTATGCTGACTAATTTTTTGTTTTCTTATTTGTTGGTTTGCAAGATTTTACTCAAAAACATATTTATCAGAAAAGAAGTAAAATAGTCGAATTGATAGTCTACAACCACTACCTGACATGAGACTACCAATTTGACTACTCACACGGACTTGTGCAGGTTCCAATGAGAAAATCCATGTAACTGCCAAATATCACTCTGGACCTTGTCTTCTCCCAAAGTACTTTTTTTCAACATGTTTTTTTTTTTTTTTTTTTTCAATATTCAATGAAGTTTCGTTTTAGATTGTTATTGATGAAACTAGTAATGTACATGTATTGTTATAATACACCACGTGCGTGTTATACTTGTTATTTTATCAGTAATTTTAATTCTTGTTTTGTGTAGCTTTATTTCTTTTATTATTATTATTATTACGCCTATTGTTTGTGGTATTTGGGTATGTTTTTGAACCGGAAGAATAACTTGATGTCGATCATATTCGCACTTATTTTTATGTTGGTCGTGCGGGTCATTCCCTAAAATTTATACATCTGATCAATTTGCCATGTTTTTGTTTTATAATCTTGATATATAACTGAGGGTTTATTGTAACAAGGGTTTTTTTTTGTGTCTAAACTGTTAGAACAATGTTTAAGAAAACATTGTTTAAAAATGTAAACATGTTTATTTAATATAATATACCATTAAACAACTGCATTTTTACTTTTAAACTACAAGAGTGTTAAAGTTTTAAGCAACTACAGGTTGTTTTATTTTTAAACAACGCTTTGCGATTCACCGGTTAACACGCAGTTCTTTAAGTTTTTAAACAACTTGTTTAATATTTTCTAACAGTGTATATGGGGAGGTTGTTTAAATGTGGTGACACCGTGACAGCGTCATTATGCTACAGAAGTGTCTACTGTTGCATATTTATTAAAATAGCATAAAATGCAAGTTGCATTTCTGTCTTGTCATTTCTCTTTATTGCATTTAGTACGATCTCAACTTACCGACGAGTCGAAAACGGTCGTTTTGTGTAAATTTGTACGAACCGTCGGTAAACCCACTTTGACTAATGCCCATTTGGTCTGATCCCACATGTTCTAATTCCATTTCGTCTACAACTAGTTCGTCGAATAACCTTTTAGTGTAAAGGCCACTTCGCCTACTAACCATTTCGTCTAATTACTATTTCGTTGAATGTCCAGTTCATCTAATGTCCACTTGGGCTATTATCACTGTATTGGTCATTTCCAGTAACGAACTTGTTTTTTGTTCATTATTTACCTACGTTGCAAGGATATATAAAGTATTTTGTCGGTGCGTGTTCGTGTTATGCTACAGTCACACAGACACTTTAATACGTTTAGTTACGTGTTTGTTGTTTTGTCCTCATTTCATCTTTTGTTCGAATATTTCTTATGTATTTCTTTGTTTTATTGGATGAAATAAATTATTACTATATCCACTGCTGACTATGACGCGAGTTACTTATATTTATATCTACTTATGTCTTATGTATTTATCAAATTTTTAACCTGTATATTTTGCACCAGTCTCAAGAACAGAGAATGAAAACATTTTTTCCACAAAAATTAAAAGTCAAATTTTGCTATCCTGAAGCCATAGGCCCGTATTGTAAACCGAAGCCTGAGTTTGTATGATGTGAAGATTTTGTTTGTTTGCTATATCACACAAAATGAAAACACGTTTATGCACAGCACAAACTTCTAGTCATACAAACTTAGTCTCGGTTTGGAAAACTTCCACACTTATTTCAGACGAGCCCTTTTGCTTGTAGCAAACGGAGCCTGAACTCTTTTATATGTTTTTATAATTATTTCATTAAAGGTAGTGTCGTCCTTTTTCACAAATTTCAAAAACTAATGCAACTTGGCATAACTTTAGAATATGATCAACCTATATACTGTCTATTCAATCTTACTGTGATAGGTTGCCTAGATCAGTAATATGAAACGAAAATCTGACTACCAATCTTGACCAGCTCTCCATCAACATCGTTGATATTACAGCGCTTGCAGCACGGAAAACACACAGCAATATACACACGGCGCATCAGCGTGCATTGTTCTCTGTGCTAACGGTCAGCGGTTCGCACTGTACTGTATATTTTTCGAGGTTCGAAAAAATAGGAATGAATTTTGATAATAATAATAATAATAATAATGGTGGCTTCTTGTAAAGCGCTCAAGTCCGTCAGGTGTGACGCTCATGGCGATGGTACATACATGAAATATACATATTTATAAAGATACAAACATACATGAGAAATACATATTCATAAAAATATAAGTACATGCTAATGAGATACAAGATTATTAGCATCAGGCTAAGGAATAAATACAACAAATATGAGATAGTCGGATATATATAGAGAACTAATGTTTAATCAATGATAAAATATAAATCATTAGTTTGCACAAAAAATAGGCTATACAGATCAATTTCAACTAATTAACTAACTTAACTAAGACCACCTTATGTTACAACGTAATGAAAATGCTATAATGTTACATGCTACATTTGCATATCAGAGAGGAAATTACAAGTTGAAAAGATAAGTTTGAGTAACAATTTAAATGATCTGACAGAAGAAGCTTGACGGAGAAGAAGAGGGAGGCTGTTCCAGAGTGATGGTCCTGCATGTGAGAAGCTGTGGTCACCCCAAGAGTGCCGGGATCTGGGTACATGGAGTAGTGAAGAGTCTGAAGATCGAAGTCTGCGAGAGGGTTGGTATTCCTGGATTGAGTTCTGCATGTACTTTGGAGATGAACCATGGACTGCGTGGAAAACCAGCAACAACAGTTTGAAGGTGATGCGCTTTTCGATTGGTAACCAGTGAAGAGACTGAAGAACAGGGGTTATGTGGCAAGCTTTCCTGGTAAGAGTGACCAATCTAGCTGCAGAGTTCTGAAGGCGTTGAAGTTTGGATAGCTGTAGTTAGGAAAGGCTGGGAAAGAGGGAGTTGCAGAAATCGAGACGTGAAGAGATGAGGGCGTGGACTAATTGTTCAGTTGCATCTCGGGTAAGGTACTTGCTGACAAAGCTCAGGTTTCGAAGTTGGTATCTTACAGACTTGGATATATGTGATACATGATGATTGAAAGTCATGTTGCTGTCAAAGATTACACCAAGGTTACGAGCTTTTGAAGATGGTTGAATGGTGCTGCTCCCGACATGAATACAGAAGTCCTTTGTTGGAATTCTGCTTAGCATCTGTCTCGATCCAAAGATGATCAGCTCAGATTTCTGATGATTGAGCTTAAGGCCAGATATATCCATCCATCCATTGATTTCTCTGATGCAAGACTCCAATTTCCTTGCAGCCAATAACATCGCTGTACAGGTTGGCGGGAAGGACACATACAGCTGTATGTCGTCTGCGTAACAGTGGTAGCTGATGCTGTGAGCCCGTATGATGTTACCAACAGGTTGGAGATACAACGTAAAGAGGAGAGGGCCTCCTACCGATCCTTGAGGGACTCCGTATGTCAGATAACTAGCTTCAGACTTGGCACCAGCGACATTCACACACTGACAGCGATTTGACAGATAAGATCTAAACCAACTTAATGCTGTACCATCAACTCCCAGGGAACGCAGCTGGTCAATAAGTATGCTGTGGTCGATCGTGTCGAATGCAGATGACATATCGAGAAGAACAAGGGCTGTAATGTTACCCTTGTCCATCTGCTGCAGGACATCATCTGT
>CALNVZ010000641.1:20179505-20189531 GCA_940671915.1 Paracentrotus lividus | reverse complement strand
TCCCCAAATGCAGCGACACCGTTACCAATTCCATTTACTTAATTCCTTGGTATTACGTTCACAATCACTTCAGCCATTTGATGCCCAATTTTTATTTTTTTTTTTTTTTGGGGGGGGGGGAAGGGGACAAAGTTAATTTTTTCTGGGGGCATTTTTGGAAAGGGGGTCTTTTGCGGCCTCTTTTTTGGGGAGCCAATTTTTCCAAAAATAAAAAAAAAAAAAAAGGAAAAGAAAAGAAAGAATAAAAATTTGCGGCATTTTTTTAGGGGGTGCGATTTTTATTTATTTATTTATTATTATTATTTTTTTTTTTTTTTGGGGGGGGGGCTTTTTTTTAATTATTATTTTCAAATATAGAATTTGTATTCCCAGAACCAAAAATTGATGTGTGGGGTTGAGAATCCCTAAATGAATAAAATAATTTGTGATTAAAAAAATGTGGGGCGCGCCTATTGTAAAATCCTCTGTGTAAGATAATCATAATAAGAATTTAACTTCCTATTTCAGGTTCTTAGAGATACAAAAGAAATGACATCTGATTCTCGCCCTTGTTCTCAAAAAAGAATAATTGACTTCCCCGACTTTCCGACATGTGTACCATAGAAATACCATAGGAATACCACAGGACATTCAGAAATACCATATGAATACCACAGGACATTCAGAAATACCATAGGAATACCGCAGGACATTTTTGTAAGGGTGCCCAGCTTTCCTTTGTACAAAAGTATTATGGCTCTTTCAATTTCGGATTTTTTTCCCCAGCTCTTTTCAGCATTTTTATCTCTTTTAATTTGTGGTTTTTCACACACCTGAATTCAGATACGGTCCATATCTCTTGATCAATGGTTTCTCGTGCTATTTAACATGATTGAACTTACAGTACGGTATTTGCATTAATAACGAACTGCTCATTATATACATGATATACAGAGTGAGTCAATAAAAATGTCCCATCGAGTTATCACAAAGAGCTTTGTCCTTGCAACAAAAAAAAAAAAAAAAAAAAAAAAAAAAAAAAAAAAAAAAAAAGATATCAAGCCTAGCCTATGCACAGACACTTGATGAACTCTGCGCAGTGGAGTAATTACGAATAATTACTAGTGGGTGATGCAATTTAAAGCTGGGATATAGCTTTGGTAAATGTAAAAGTATAGAACTTTGAGATGAAGTGAAAGGTTGACTCATAAATCATTATAAAGGTTCAAAACAAAACAATTTCTTTTGATGTAGAAAACATTTTTTGCAGGCATGGATGGGAGGAAAACTTAAGAATAATCTCTCTGTATATAGATATTTTGAATGAATTATCTAAATCTTTGAAATAACTGTTCGTAAGGCCTATAAGGGTGGTATCTCACTTCGCGGAGACGTCCCGGAGACGTCTCCGCGACATGTTTTAAAATTTCTCGCGGAGACATCTCCGAGACGTTTCATGAGTCGCGGAAACTACTTTGTTCTTTGAAAGTGCTTTGTTACAGTTTTTGAAGACTGTCGCGGAAACGTCTTCGCGACGTCTCAGCGACATCGGAGACATCTCTAATACTTTTTTATCCGTCGCGGAGACGTCTCCGCGAAGTGAGATACCATCCTAAGGGTAAAATATTGCACTGCCAATAGATGGAGCCTAATCTGCTATAATGGCCAAATTCGATTTTTTTTTTTCCTCTTAAAGTTTCAACGTGAAGGTAATTGCTAAGTGGACCTTGGGGGGGGGAATTGCATATATGCATATGATTAAGACACGCCTTAGTGGAGGAACTATCTTAACGTGAAGAAACATACATCTAGCAACAAATTACATGCCTGTTTGGGAAAAAAATGACAGTTATTGGAAAAATAATCGTTAAAAATCTGTAACATCTCACGCCTTGACATAAAACGATTGCCACCTTGTCTTTGTGTTTTCCAAGTCCCTTTTGTTTTAGGGGTAACGTGGCATAGAAATTGTTCACAAAATTAATTTAAAACTAGAAAATAATTTAAAATGAACTATGATGTAAACAAAAGATTTAAAGTAATTGTTTTGATTAACTGTCCCATTTACCCCACATGCTTGGGGGTAAGTGGGACGCACCAATTTAAATAGTATTTCAATGTACAAACAAAGTTTGCGAAGATAGATCTTCATTCCGCACTTTTATATCACAGTTCCTCTGTTCACCCACTTACCCCAATTAGATGGGGTAAGTGGAACAATGGAGTAGTAATGATTAATATTGTCACTTTGACCTTCATTTTTTGGAGGCCCCTTCCATCTTCCTGTTTTAACCAAAACATTTCTAAAACGTTTATATCTAAATAAACTTCAAAATGAGATATATGATTGCTTAAAAAAGTATTTTTTAAAATGTAATGCTTAGGTAAATTCTTAAGTGTCCCACGGGTTTTATTGCTGTCTTAAACGGGGCCCTGATATTGTTCAATTATGCAGACTTAAAAACTTTAGTTTTCGTAAAGTTTGGATTTGATAATGAAGAAAGTTGTAATACGGGAAAGAAATAAGGATTTTTTAAAAGAATATTAATACTGTATTTTTTTTGTTTACTTTCATACCAAAAGGGGTGAAGGACGAAGAAGATCCTTGCTTTGTTTACAGAATCACGAATGTAAAAAGTGCTATTGTGTTTTGATTTGTTAAAAAAAAAAATTACATTTTTTTTAACTTGAAATGTGTACAGGAAAAATAGTAATAATGAGTCGTAATAATTGAGAAAAAAAAAGTTTGGTAATCAGTTTTTATGACAGCTTAGAAATGATATTCCAGATGTATAAATAGTGTTTATGAAGACAGAGATCTTTGTTTCTCACTTTTAAACCGCATTTTATTCCATATATTATGCTGTCCCACTTGCCCCAACTTGACGGGGTAAGTGGGACAATGGAGTAGTAATGATTAACTGTCACCGTAACCTTCATTTGGCGGAAATTTTAAACAAAACATTTATACAACGATTATATCTGAATAAACTTCAAAATGAGGTATATGATTGCTTACTGAGTATTCTATTTTTTGTAATGCTTACGTAAATGCTTAAGTGTCCCACTTACCCCAATTTACCCTATCAAAATAAATGAAAATGTAATGTGATATATACAGTCTGTGTCAAATAAAATGGTACAAGTGGAAAACATTATTTTATAGTATGAAGATAAATAACAACCTGATATTGTTTAGTATTTTCATAAAGCAGGGAAATTAGACTTTCTTCTGCAATTTTTTTCATCACATTTGGTGCAGTATTTTTTGAGATATTACTTATTTTCTACAATCAAGAAAAATCCCTTTTTCGCACGCCGACCCATGCCTTTGTGTATGATTTCGCATAATGACCGTGAATTCAGCGCTCCAGAACAATAGAAGTGCGTAATTTCGATTTGTTCCTCGTTGCACAAAACTTAGCATAACTTTTGTTTTACGAAAGCAAATTATACAGGACAAAGCGCATCAGCAAGAAAAACTTTTTGGCTTGAATTTGGCACTAAAGACAAAAATTATATGAAAAGATTTCACACCTAAATGATTTTTTCCCCGACTGTACCATTTTTTTTGACACAGACTGTATACTCTTTCGAGTCATAAAATACCAATGATTAATATGATTAAATCTTAATAAAAACTACAAACCAAGCTTTAAAGCGAGTACCAACAAGTATATACCCTAACTTAAGTCCTCAACTATTCACCCTATGTAGTGGAGTCTTATGATACTATATATTTTTTTTACACCACTGTTCTGCCATTTATTCAAAATAAGCCAACGAAACTGCTCGCGAGCGAGTCCAGTCGACGACGCACGCAGCGCATCTTGGAAATCTGAGTGGCTTTGCGCTAGTCTGCAAACACAAACTATATTTTGAAAGCTGAACTCATTACCTGCCCAAAGGCAAAGCCTCGGATTATGCAAAGTCTCTGAGGATGTCAGATCAGTAAAAATATGGAGGTAGAAATAAGCACGGAATACACGAGTATCTATAGTACAGTGCAGTCTCGCTTCCATAAATACTAATGTGCATAAATACTAAGTGAGGGTTTGGACTTGCAGTCTAATTAGGAAAACTGGACTTTGGACTTGCAGACTGTCAGCAACACTCTCTCTAGCTCTCTCTCTCTATCTCTCTCCCTCTCTCTCTTCGCCTTCTCTAAGACTCTATCTTACCTTCTCATTACCTTGTATTTCTTCACTATCATTGCACCCCACCCCCTTCTCTCTCTCCACTCGATTTTAATAGTTATTCATGTTGTTTGATGTGTGTATTTCTTCGATTAACCTGTTCATCATTTGTTTAAATCATATTTCAATTGTATTTCTTTCTCTTTGGAAGTCATGATACTCAAAGTTTTGATAATGTGAAGTCGAGCATGCGAGCAGCTCGATCTCCCCTGCAAGTGATGTGTATGCAAATTCGATTTAATTTTTTTTTTAATTTTTTTTATTTTTATGGTTCTTGATAAATGAATGGGTCAATTTGATAGAGGCATGTATGAACATAATTATGTTTGATGATTATATCGACCGCACAGATGAAATGATAAATAATTATTCTTCTGAAAAAGGACACTTTATTGAATTTACATTACATAACACATAGGAGAGTACCTCGCAAGTTAAGTCACAGAATAAAAATTTTAAATATTCATAACTTCGTTATTCTTTTTGACGATTTTCTTCAAGCCTTCACTGATGTTTTTCGTTTATTCTTTCCGCATTTCTGAAACCAATTTAAACCCAGTGTGAATATTTAGCTTGTCATTATGTAGTACAGCGCGTAATAGCGAGTGAATTCGAGATGAGGGATTGCGTGTAGTCCTAGTAGGCCTCATACGCGTTTTGTCATGGGTAGTGACTTTTAAATTTTTAGAGCAAAGGTAGCAGTGAGTGACTTCAGGCGCGGATCCAGCATTCTCCAATAGGGGGGATTTTTATTATTATTTTTTTTAAATCTACAATTTCCCTCGATCAGCTGCCTTGATCTGCAGCTAAGTGTGTGGGGTAGGTAGGCCTAATAAATACAGTAAATTTAAGAGACTGTTTTACATTTCTTCTTCTTTTTTCACGATCAAGCTAATGTATTCAATTAAAAATGCGAGCGCATTTATTCCAAGTCGACTCGCTTTATGATTTGAATTTCAAGTGTCAATATAGATTGTTTATTTCTCAGACTTGTCTTGTACCGTTTTTGGCGCGTTTTTTGTGGTTTTGCAAGCCAGATTCGCAAGCATTCGGGCTCCCCGGATAAGTCTTAAAGGAAACAGAGTAACCTTCAACACCCAACAAGATGCATATTAGATGGATGAGATTAAAATATATATGCCTTCCTGAATAGTATATGAAGCAGAATGGAACTACTGCGAAAATTCAGATCAAAATGGAAGATGCATTACTAGCCTTAGCGAAAAGCAATGTTTAACAGGCCAGAACAGCGGTCGTATGAATTTTCGAACACCCCTGTGCAGCAAATCCTCCAGCCCGCTTAGGTGGTTGGTCGGGGAACACGACAGGAGAATGTGGGTGTCTTGAAACACATGGCAATTTGTTTCCACCACTGAGGATGGTTTACTGAAATTTGAGTAGTGATGAAATCATTGATATCTCGAAAGTAAAGCAAGCATATTAACTTGTTAATTTTGAAGAGATACCATACTGAACCATAAGTTTTGTATAATATTTGTGTTACAAAATGAGCTAAATCAAGAAATTGTGATTTGAATATCATTTAATGTTACTGCATCCCTTTAAAAACGAGGACATGGACCCCCTGTTGAATGTTTCTACCCTTTTATGTATTCTATTATCAAGTTTGTCAAATTTTACTGAAAATGACATGGATTTTTGTATATGTTTGGAGCATAAATTTTGAAATCAAGTGTAATTTTAGAGTGGATTTTCTCGCTTTTTGACGTTTTCGGCGCGTTTTTGTGACTTTTAAAGCAGATTCGCAAGTATTCGCGTGCCCGATAGTTCGAAAACGAGCACATTGACCCCCCTCTTTTTAAAGTTTCTAATCTACATATTATAGATGAATCCCTCTACAACTTTGCAAATTTATTGATGAGTACTGTCATGGATTTCTAAAAAAAGTGCACCTTAAACTATACTTATTTATTTTCTTGTAGATTCCAAGCCTCTAAGATATGGTTTTTGCCATTTACGCACCAGTTTTTGCCACATTGAGGCGCTGCTGGCTCCGGAAAATAAGTACTACAAATGTGCCAGTTAAAAATGTCCCCATACTTTGTATAAACTTTCGTTAACAAATCGGGAAATGTTTGATTAAAGTTTGACACGGTTTTGAAAAAGTAATGACGATTTTAACTCGTTTGTGTGCAATCGCGAGGTCTAACAGAGGCCAATTTCTTGAATTATGCGTATTTTACATGCCATCCAAATATGGTCAACTTCAAAGTCCCGTAGCAAAAAATTCAATACATAACCTATATATTTTTTGCATTTTTTGCATACATAGATACCAAAGTAACTCTGTGTCAATAATTTGTGAAAATGACATGTGACTTCGTTTCAACTGTGCAACGTCCTTAAATCAATGTATTGGAAAATCGGTATAAAGAACTACTCTTTTAAGCAATCTTTCAAACACTTAAATTTAATCTTTTGAGATTTAATGTTTATTTGAAATTCCCGACTGAGACTTAACTTTTAAGTCCCTGAAATTAGAGTGTGTAGTAATAGAGTATACTACTCACTCACTTAACTACGTATACTACTAATCAAAATAAATCAAAACACCCGCACTTTTCTGAATAATAACACTCCAAGTGCTGAAGGTTTACTAGTAATTTAATTCAGAGGTATGGTCTTTCTAAAAATAAAAATTGTAATTAAAGTTGTTATGACAATTTCTATTCACCATAGATGCAGTAGAGGTTTTCATGGTATGATTTGGTAGCACGCCAATACACTTCTCATAAAAGGTGGAAGGGTATTGGATTGTGGTTAGGAAAAAAGAGCGACCTGCAGATAGCAGGAAGTTCGGCAAGAGGCCTCCATGTTCCCCCATATAAATTAATGTTAAGCGTAAGCCAAGTGTCGAACGCCCCGCGGAGTTGGTGATGGGCCAGTGTATGTGTGGGTCGCTGTTTTTCTTTTTTTTTTGTTATAGCTGGTGAGCGGGGTAGTTCGGCCCGCTCTTATGGCCTAAGGCCCAGCAGAGGCGCCGAGGCAAGGGGCCTACGTTTGGCCATAAAGGTTTGTGAGAACTGCTTAAAGGAGAGCATAATTCAGTTTTTCTGCGACAGAAGCATTATTTGACCAGAGTGGATATTATTGGGATTAAGGAGAGTGTGGGATGTGGTCATGTAAATACTGTATAAATATTATTTAGAGCCTAACGTTTCATTCTTAAATACGCTACTTTGGGCATTCAATAATATGCCTTCTTGTTTTTTGACTGTATGGTGGAGCCACGTCCTGCTGAGAAATATTGCTATTATGTTTTGTTTCGATGTACACTGTTATGATAGGCATGGATGAAAAAGACGATAGAGTTTGACAAGCTCGGCGAGAGACCAAAAGTTGACTTTTTGTGTTTTAAGATGGATATTTTGGGTATCTTTATTTCTCATGTAAGTTCTATCCAGAGGCCAGATAAATGATGTGGAATGTTTTGTCTGAACTTTAAGAACACAAATGCTATATTAACATTGTATTTTATCATTGGGGGCATAAAAAAAATTCTCTTCATCTCTTCATAGGTGTCAAGCTGAACAATGAGCTATCATTCTTACCATACCCTTTTTGTAACGTCGGGCACTGCCGCATTTCATGCATGTCATGGGATCGGCTGTACAATAAGCCATTTATTATTATTTTTTTTCCATTAAGAATGAAAATCTGCTCTCGCGAGAAAAAGATGGTTTTCGGGCTATGATTTTTTTTCAAGATTTAACTATGTCCAAAAATAAAAAAAAATAATAATTTTTGTCATTTTACGCACCATTTTTGCCACATGAGGGCGCTGCTGGCTCAAAAATAAGTACAAATATGCCAGTTTAAACAATATAACAGTATAACAGTATAAACTCCGTAACAAATCGGGAAGGTTTAATAAAGTTTGATACGGTTTTGACAAAGTAATGACGATTTTAACTTGTTTGTTGCAATCATGATTCTAACAGAGGCCAATTTCTTAAATTATGCGTACTTTCCATGCCATTTAAATATGGCAAATTCAAAGTCCCGTAGCAAAAAATCAAGCAAATGAACCTATATTATTTTTTTGCATTTTTGGCATAATTACATAGATACCGAAGTAACTCCGTGCAAAATTTGGTGAAAATGACATGGACTTCGTTTCAACTGTCCATGTCATTTTCACGAAATTTTGCACAGAGTTACAGAGTTGGCAAAAAAAAAGCGCACTCATGTGGCAAAAATGGTGCGTAAAATGGCAAAAACCATAATAGAGGCGTGGAATCTATAAGAAAATGAAAAAGTATAGTTTAAGGTGCACTTTTTTTTTTAAAAACCATCACAGTCTAATCAAATTTTGCAAAGTTGTAGAGGGATTCATCATAAATATGTAGAAATTAAAATTTAAAAAAAGGGCCGGGGGGGGGGGGGGGGGGGGGAGGTCCATGTGCTCGTCTTTTGAACTATCAGCGCCCGAATACTCGCAAATCGGCTTGAAGAGTCGCAAAAACGCGCTGAAAACGTCCAAAAAGCGTGATTTTCCATTCTAAATTAAACTTGATTCAAAATTATGCTCCCAAACATTCAAAATCCATGTCATTTTCATAAAAATTTGCAAACTTGTATAGGAATACATAAAGGGTAGAAACATTCAAAACGGGGGTCCATGTCCTCGTTTTTAAGCTATCGGAGCCCGAATAGTTGCGAATTGGCTTGAAAACCACAAAAACACGCTAAAAACGTCAAACAAGTCTGAGAATCCAACCTATATTATACACTTGATTCAAAATCATGCTCTCGAACATTCAAAATCCATGTCAATTTCATTTTGCCAAGTTGTAGAGGAATAAAAACTAAAAGAGTAGGAACATTAAAAAATGGGGGTCCATATGTGCTTGTTTTCAAAATATCGGCGCTGTAATAGTGGCGAGATGACTTGAAAACCACCGAAACGTGGCAAAAATACTCAAAAATGTGAAAACTATATCTAATTTTCGACTTATTCAAAATCCTGCTCCCACTACCTTTACAATTAATTTCATATCCATCGCAATCTCTAGAATAACACAAACATGCACCAACATAAATGCTTTACATATTTCTGCAGGTAGGTAAATAATGAACAAAAAGAAGGAATAAATAACATATTTATAAAGTTCATTTCTTGTTACTTCCCTTTAATCCTCCATATAAATCACACTTGGAATACAGCAATTTATCAATACGTGTGATATGATGTGTATCTTGTTTACTATATTCTCTGTGTGTGTAGCTCATAATGGTGTAGCTAGAACCTATAGATCTATGCAGAGGAGCTCTCGCGCGAAATAATTTGAAGTAGATTAGCCTCGCTCGCGAGCAGTTTCGTTGGGATATTTTGAATAAATGGCAGAACAGTGGTGTAAAAAAAAAAATACGCGGCCCGCTTGAATATATACACAACAAAAAAAAGTAAGTCCCCCCCTAATCAAAATGATGTAACTTTTGAACGGGATTGTTTTGAGCAAAATATTTCGGAGGGGGGTTTTCTACACTTATTGAGTACCTTCTGTGAAAAACTGACATCGATCCCCTGAGACATGCATGAGTGATCAACGTTTAAGGCAAAAATTGACATTTTCGAATGTCACAAAGGTCATTTTTTGGTCTGTAAAAATAACAATTTTCTAAAATTTTCTTTTTTACCTTGTGTTGAATTGTCTGGGTGGTTTTATCATCCAAAATTTGACCATCCAACACCAATCCCGATACATTGCACTATTTTTCATGGATGAGTGAGCACAATTTTAAGATTCATCTCTAGCACAGACCACGCCCCACCACCCGCTCGGGCAGCTCTGAAATTGGAGGTAGATACTCCCGTGATGTGCCGCCC
>CALNVZ010000641.1:20149598-20179480 GCA_940671915.1 Paracentrotus lividus | reverse complement strand
ATTATATAAGATGGAGCTTCTTGGACTGTAGCCAATTAATTGGAATTATTTTCCGGTTGTCGTCTTTATCTACGTGGGTGTAGGGTGGATCACCAATCAGCTTTGAGCTTCAACTGCAAAACACGTCCTAGCCACTTTTAAGATGACCGTCAATTTTTAAAATATAAACTGTGGCGAAGACGGGTATTGGGGCGAAGAACAAGAGAACACATTGCCCAAATAACCAGACGCATGGGAAATACGTTGAATAGGACTTCAATTTTTCCTCGTGTATTTTTCTTTATCTTACCATAGTTGATACTTATATGTGAAACCACAGTCGCAAGATGTGGAGCCAAATTCGGAGGACAAAATGTCCAAAAGGAAAAATTTTTATTTCAATTGTGAAAGTATCGAGAAAATTGCAAATAAGAGGTATTTTTGAGACCACGAAATTATGTGGGTATGTTAGGATTATTTTCAAAAAAAACAGAGAACTATTTGCCCCATATGTGTACTGGTTCGGTCAGTTCCCAGTTGAGTTGCGACGGGCGGTAGGTCGGTTTAGATTAGGCTAACGTTAGGTTGGGGAATCAAAACTAAAAGAGGGAACTTGTATGAAATATTTTTTTTTTTTTAATTCATGCATGTATGTGTTCGTTCTATCTCATATTGGTATGGTAACTTAGGTATAAAAGGTCTTATTAAGGGCTATAGCCACCAGTTAGTCCTATATGGCAGCTAATTTATAACACAAGCGTTACTTTCAACCACCATCTCTATATTTTCACAGAGCGTAACTCATTACAGGTGATGAATGAGTGTCTTCCTGCTTTAACGGATGACCCATGAGACCGTATGCAAAACAAATAAATTAGAAAAATTTACGTGGTGGATGTCTCTGTTCCCAAAGAAAAAATTCTTCTCTTTTTTTCTTTTTTTCATTCATTATTAAGTTTATCAGGCCTACTTCAAACGTGTATTTGCAGATGTACCATTCGCGGAGGGACCTTCGATCCTGGATCAATGTGGCACGCTAGCAGCAACACTACGTGGACTAACTTCAAATACATGACTGGTTCAATGTGCATAATCATTATTAAATAATTCACAGACAAATGTATAGTTTTTAACGTACCAATTTAAATAATCCTTCTTGTTGCTATAACTTATTGGGGGGGTGGGGGGGGGGGAAGGCTGTACTCCCCGATCGATTTCTCAGAAAGGTTTAAAGATAGAATCCAATAAATTCTGGTTCTGTAGTGACGAATGCAATGCAACTTATATACATGGACTGATTCTTGATGAGGCTGGGTGCGGTGTCATCGAGGGGTAGTCCTATATTAAATAGGTTGGGAGCGTAATTCGTACAGGGAGATAAGTCCCAGAGTAAGATATTACTTCCGGGTGATTAGGCGAGAACTCTGACACTAGGGATCCATTTAAAAACCCCATCATTGATTACTTGAACTTGCCGTATTTTTTTTCCTCGTTCCTATTTCTATCCTTTTTCTCTTCCTAGCTGCGAGATTTATATCTCCAGTTTTTTTTGTAATATCTGTTATGTTTTTTAATGTTTGTGGACAAGGCAGGCCGCTAGGTAGGTCGGAAATTTTCTTATTGACCTCTGGGGTGTCTTCTGATTTTTCGTAGAGGGGATGATCCCCTGCATACAAGATTGTTGGCGGAATCCATAGAAGGAGAAATTAATTTGGTACAATAGTGGAGGGTATTTAAATTTTTTAGACTTTATTCATTAGATGGTCGTCTGTGAAGGGAGTCTGGGAATCAGGAAGTACACTAAAAGAGATTTCGTAGGGTATTTCTTCTTGTATATAGCCTCTTGGACGTCAGCGAGATTTTAATTCGTACGCCACAGATCTAGCAAATGCATGTTAATGCGATGTAGACTTTCGGGGCATCGCAAGTGGATTTGTGAGTAGACTCTTAGCGCGCGTGATCAACCTTGTTATTGTGGGTATAAGTTTATGTGTGGGCCACATTAGCCGCACTTGAAACTAGAGTTATGGGGCGAGTGTGTACACGGGGAGAGCACAGCGGAATTGTGGAGAGGCGGTAATGTGTTCACTCCAAAAGTTCGTACGGAGAATTGAACGAAGCCAGGATCTCTCAGCTACGCACTCAGTACGTTCGAGTTTAACGAATTAGGCAATGGGCCGGTGCGTCGATGACAAAAAACAGAGCAGATAAAGCAAGAATAATCAGAAGACTAATCCGCGTAGATTCGCCCGCGCACTCGTACTCCCCCACATTGTCTTACAGTACGGGGTACATATACCCTCCAGGCGAAACGATAGAGATGGGCGATCCACCGGCCCACGCTTTGTGAAATTATTAGACAATAGTTAGCGTAGAAATTTTGTCGTTCTAATCAGGATTCCTTTTCCATAGAGAGCTTGTGTATAAGGTATGACATAGATTATATGCGCCCTCCTATATTCTACCTCATGGTTCCCGATTTTTGTGTGTAGTGCATTAAATAATTATAATTTTGGTGTATTTAGAAATTCTTTATAAATTGTTATTAACCATTGTTTAAGGATAAAATTGTGCACACCTTTTTTACTCTCCCTGCTTCATATCGGAATTGAGGAGAAGGTTGGATTAATTATATTCTTAGAATAGACTTTTATAAATGTTTATAATTAAATTTATTTACATCCACAAATATTCGCGCACATAATTTCCCTGCTCTTATTCAAATTTTCAAACAATAATATTCTTTACCCTTAGTTCTAATTCTCACTCAGCATGTGTATGATATTTTTTCCCCCACTTCGCCGTATGTATTCCCCCACTGGCTTTCCGTTAGTGACTCTTATGTCCTTGATCCTCCTCGCACTGTTATTTCGCCATGAGATGCTTCCCTTATCGCTCTTTTTTTATTTTTATCCTAGAACATCTACTTATGGAGAGTACTGACGCCAAACTGGTGTTAGAGATCACATTTACGAGAGTAGTGTTGAAAATGGGTACTTATCTATAATCGAGATACGATAAAGTAGGTGGTGCTTGATTAACCATGGACAATGTTCAGTGTACTCAGAGTAACCATTTCGTTCTCATAAGTTATCGAGTGCCTCTGTCATGTGTGTATTTGTTGCGCAGGGTCATATGAATTTTTCCTATCTCGGTATCTCAGTTCGACGTTCCGGTATTAGATCTTCTAATACTAACCCACTGTATTTCTAAAAGTGCTAGAAAGTTACTTTGCTGGATTTATAATCGTAATTATAGATAGATATTTTTTATAACACAGGATTACCAGAAGTGCAGATAAATACGCAGATAAACAAAATTAATGCACAGATCTGATTGAATGGTGCGCTGAGCCCCAAGAAAAAAAAAATATTAAAAAATGTAATACGGCAAAGGTGTATACGACAGACGGCACGAAGAGAGTTAATTGCGGAGTGGACTAGAATTATATAGGTACTCAAGACGTGAGTGATCTAGTAGTTAGCATCTGAAATAGATAGATAGAGATAGAGAGTGTGAAGACATGTACTGAGGCTTGTTGATGTTAAAGAGCGCTCTCCATCGGTAACGTTAAGAACTGGATGGATGAATAGATTTAAGATTGCACGTATCCAGCACCAATGTATAAGTCATACTTTTAGTTTTAACGATGAAAAAATCTATCTCCAGTTGTTAATAATCCTAAGTCGCATTTAGTGACCAATTAATTTAACCGTCACTAAAAATTTGAGTCGTTTTTAGTAAAGATTCATTAAATCTTAGACTCAAATTACGAAAATGAAACCCATACAAGTAATATATTCCTTGGTTTAATATAGTTTATTTATTGGGTTTCTCTAAAAAGGTTCACGTTTCTAAAAACTAAACGAAGCTTTAGGTATGTCACTATGTCTACCCTTAATGTGATAGTATTATAATGCTGTCCTTTCCAGATTCGGAGAATATAGCTATTCATTAAATATGTTCATAACTTTTTATTTTATAGTTTAAATTAATAGGTCCTGTTCTATCTAAATTCAAGCATCAACCAGAGTCTGGTTATACGGGTCATGTAGATAACAGAGTACAGATCATAACAATACACATTTAGTAAAAGGCTGGACTTTTTCTTCCAAATTGTTTATTTGAAATAGGTCGGGATTATGTCTCTAGAGGAATTTTACGTCGAGTTTGATCGTTCTGACGCAATAATCATCTTTGAAATTAAGTATCCACCTCTTGTCATAGATGTTAGATTTTGATGACAAATATAAATTGGCTGCAACATATGTATTATACAGGTAGTCGGTAGGAACATTATTAGATGTTTTATAACGACCGGGTTGGGATGCTGATGAGTTCGTTCAGGTTTGGGTTTAGTTATTAATATTCGTATAGACCATGTATCATTTGTGTACGTCGATAAAGCGTAAGTAACTGGCTTGTAATAAATGTTTTACAGATATGTTTGTAAAATCATAACCGGATCGCCACACCTCGTGTTTTAAATGCATATATGGCATCGCCAACCCGCTCTCACATCATCATTTTTTAGAATATAACTTGGTTGTGTAATTAGAAAAGCTATTTACATTCTTTTTGGTTCAGGCAGACAATTATGAATCGATATAACATTTTGTGTGCTATATATGAGGCAATATATAAATGACTTAAGAGATCGGTTTTGGAAGGAATTATTGCTTGACAACACGCTCATGAGAGAGCTTTTGGGGTCTTAACATGAAAGAGATTAGGAAGAGCTTGTGTGGATAATTGCCGTTAATTAATTAATGACGCATCTGTAGAACTTAGGGAACATTGCAGAGGCAATATTTCAAATTTGCTGACTTTTATTAGGCTAATTCTATGCTGTTAATGTCTTTACCTTTGATTTTGTTAGTTCTAAACAAGGGATTGGCCTTGGGCATGGCGCGCTTCCGTCTCGCCTTAAGAACTCCCAATCAATAGAATTAGTAGGGAGACACATAACCATGTTCTCGGTAATCGCCGCAAATTTAGGTATATTAGACCTAAAGCTAATGATTTTTCGGGAGTAAATTAAAACTTTTACGCGAAGTATATGCATTATTATTAATTTGGTAGGACGGCTCAACTTGGCCGGGAGGCTTGAAAGTATAACCTTTCCCTGTGTGGTAGTTTTTGCAGTAGGACTCAATGTAGTATGGTGAGACGGACGTATTTATGGACACAAATGCACACTCTGGTACGTGCATGCTACGTAATTTATTCTTGCTAACAAGAGGAAGAACTTATCATTTGAGGACTTCTGAGTTACGTGTCGATTTATCTTGATAAGCTTACGAAGATCTTGGCAACGGCTGTGACACACAGTACATGCTATTGAAGAGTGCTTAATACATCTTAACGTTTGGGTGCACTCGCAGACCTAGTCGGTGAGTTTTCTCTTATATTCTGCTTATTAATTTTCTATCTATTATCATATAAGTCATAAATTTACCACTGATAGTAGGTTATCATTAGTCTGTGTATAATCAAGTCTGTATTAAATTAAATCTAAATTGTTATTATTTTTGATGTCTTCATACATAAATTTATGTCTGATTTCTTATGTTCTCACCAGACTTGCACTACTCCGTTCCTTTACTACATTTTTCTTCTTGTAACCTAGATTCCGATTAATATAATTCCTATTGGAAATATACTGGGTACCCTACTTATTTTTCCTACAACGAAACAGAAAGTACCTTATATCAATTCGAGTGTTAATTAGTACTGTCTCTGTTATATTCTGACTACTGTACAATATGAGTGAATGTGAAGATATGAATTTACGTCGTGGACTCTGAAATAGTTTTCGATCAATCATCTTGTTTTTTTGGTTTCTAGACAAAAAAAATTAATATATGTTGTCTTTGATATCTGATCTAATGTGACTTCAGTTCAGTTTTCCCGTCTTGCTTTTTGTTCGCAGATTTTGCGTGTGACAGGTTTATGCTCCTATGCCTGGCCATATTAGTTATACACCGCTTCATCAACTTATGGTATGCTACACAGCATGACTTGATTTGCTCAACTTTCTTGAAATCAGTGAAAGAAAAAGCAATATCAAGCCTATTACAGAATGATTAGGTTGGCGATATATACCTTATTGTTCCGGCACTGATATACTGACCTATAAGTCTACTTCTGATAGTAATATCGTGAATACGGAGATAAGTATATTCTGCGACATGTGATAAATGCATTCATAGCTTTCGGCGTTGTATTATGACATTGTGGTTACCTCAAATGGTACACATATACGTATAGATATGAATGTATCTTCTCATGCATTGCCATAACCTCGTCGTACTTCTCGTTGTAATATAGACTAAATATTACTCATAAAGAGAGTGGCAATAGCCGATTGTTGCAAATAATCGTAAATAGAATATCTCACAAATCAGATTGACAATACAGTGACACTGCTCGACAGTTGTGTGACTGAGCCAGGATCCTATACTTTTCAGTAGCTTGTACAGCCACAATGTTGAATTTTCGCTTTTTCAGTGTGCAATTGGCAATCTGCAACATGTTAGCACCCTGATCACAGCATCTGATACTTTAGGTGTTTTTGTTTTACGTCGTTTGGGAAAACAGATATAAAAATTCTGTGCTCGGAATAACGCACATTGGTGAGCTAGTAGATTATCAACTCAGCTAGTAGTTCCGACGGAATGTATCTGATCTCATTTAAGGATCATCTTATGATAATTGTTGTTTCTGTCAATATAGTTGTGTTTGCGTCCATGATGTGCTGTTTTTGTCTTAAAAAGACATTTAGAGGATCTAGATCTAGATCTAGCCTCTTTGGTGCGCGCGGTACCTCCTGACAAAGGGCAAAATCATTTAGACCTACGCGAGCGGCGAAGCGCGAGCCAAAACCTTGAGCTCTGAAATGAGGCAAATAATGCAATATATATCATGAATTCAACTGTGTTACTCTAGATATTGTGGCATCTTGATTTCAGATTTCCGAAATTCCTGAATTAATTATTTACTTCCTGAAAATTTCCTTTGAAAATATGAAATTTCCGAATTTTGGGAAGTTGTGGAAATACTGCAGGGTAATTAAAATGCAGCTGTCTAAATTTAAGGTGAAGGACACGATATTTACAATTAGGGAGATTTGATTTCATAGCCAATGGATGGAATAAACCTCAAACCTTAAAATAGGATCAATATAAGAGTTCACAACAAACTGTAGAACAAAACACATATTTTTGTGAAAGGAATAACTTCCTGCAAACTCTACAGTCATTGTGTCAAATAAAATGGTACAGTTTGAAAACATTTTTTTATAGTATGAAGATAATTTCAACCTAGTATGTTTTGGTATTTCATAAAGCAGGAAATCAGACTTCTTCTGCAATTTTTTCATTACATTTGGTGCAGTATTTTTTGAGGATATGAATAATTTCCACAATCAAGAAAAATCCATTTTTTGCACGCCGTCCCATGCCTTTGTGTATTGATTTCGCAAATGACCGTGAATTCGGCGCTCCACAACAATAGACGTGCGTAATTTCGATTTGTTTCTTGTCGCACAAAACTTAGCATAACTTTTGTTTTACGAAAGCAAATAAACAGGACAAAAACGCATCAGCAAGAAAAAATCTATTGGCTTTAATTTGATACCACAAACACATATTATATTAAATATTTCACACCTAAATATTTTTTCCTGACTGTACCATTTTTTTTTTTTGACACAGACTGTAGATAAGTATAAAATTCATTCAATAATGGGGATTCGGATTTGCCTGCCTTGTATATAAGACAACACCCTTGTGACAATTGAGTAGATCTAGGCATAGGCTATAGTCAGTCATTTGCCATGGATATAAAGTTCAACAAATCCTACCTTGTGGAGGTTCGTTATGTGCTAAATTTCATCTTTATTGTAACAATTGTCATTCTTTGAACATCATCTTTCGATTTGTTTATTCTTAGAACTAAAAGTCTAAGATCAAGTTCACATTCTTGATCATCAATTTCAATGAAAAAATTGATTTTCAGTTTTATCGTCAAAGAGCAAACCCCACAACGTAAGATGCCTGGATCGATTGAGCTGAGCTTGAGAAAATTTTTAAATTCCTCTCATACCATGCGTTAATACAAACTTAAATTGGATGGATCGAGGCCTAGACCGTAGATTCTAACGTTAGATCTAACGTTAGTCTAGCAGTAGATCTATAATACAGTTAAGTCTAGATCGACAATGTAAGGCCATTGATTGTGAGACCTACCTGCGGCAATTCTGGCATGAAACAATGATGTAATTGCTGGCCTATCTGGCTTGTTCCGGGTAGAGTTAGACCGAGCTGCTCTGTCTTCATCGGGCGGCCCGTGGCCGTATCCCCTCCGAAGACAGAGATCTTCCATTGCGGTCGAGCTGTTCAAAACCCTTTGTACTAAGCCAATGCGATCATCTTATAGATGTATAAGATGTTCTCTGTAACATGAATGTTATTCCACTTACCGCATTTGGGAGTATCTATTCTTTGTCCTTGATGCCAAACTGTCTTGTTGACATCAAATTTTTTTAGTTTCCTCGGTGCTTTCACATTAAAAAAGGCAAATATTAAAAAAAAACGAGCAGGGTCCCAAATTGACGCGTGGAATCGGGATATGATCGACTAGTCTCCCCCAAGGGAAAATGATTATGCACAAATGTAATTCTTTCATACCTCGTAGGTTAGTCACACTTCTAAATAGGATTAAATATGATTAAAATGATTAAAATATAGACTATTTATTTTAATCATTTTTAATCATTTACAATCTATTTTAAAAAGTGTGACTAACCTACGAGGTATGAAAGAATTACATTTGTGCATAATCGTTTTCCTTGGGGAGACTAGTCGATAATTCCGATTCCACGGTCAATTTGGGAACCCTGCTAGTTTTTTTTTTAATTATTTTGCCTTTTTTAATGTGAAAGCACAGAGGAAAACTAAAAAATTTGATGTCAACAAGACAGTTTGGCAATCAAGGACAAGAAAATAGATACTCCCAAATGCGGTAGTGGAATAACATTCATGTTACAGAACATCTTATAACATCTATAAATGATGCATGGTCTTATGTAAAGGGATTTGAACAGCTCGCGCAATGGAAGATTTCTCTGTCTTCGGGAGGGGTAATACGGCCAGGGGCCGCCGTGAAGACAGAGAAGCCTCGGTCTAGGGTAGAGTCTGCTGTCTGTAGCTGTTGCTGCATGCTTCCGACATGGCTCTATCTCCACTCAATTCAAACAGCTCAGCGGTGGTACCGGTACGACCTGCAGTGCAGCAGTGCTCAGCTAGCATTGCTCTAGAGTGAGTGATTCGGCTACCAGCCAAGGTTCCTGGTCCATTGTATCTACATTTATCTTCCTCCTTCTAGATCATAGCTCTAGATCTGCAACGCTTCGTTACTAAGATTTCCCCGGCAGTGTTCACGTCCGTTTCAACCGTAGAGTAGACTTAGCCTTAGGCGTAGAGAAGCCATAGGCCTTATAGGCTATCTTACTTTCTGGTTTCCAACTTAAAATCGGTGATCCATTTCCAAAATGAATCAAACATCAGACTTTGTTAGGTAAATACCGGTACTTCTCGTAATGCTAGTAGAAAACAAACTAGATCTACGCCTAGCAGTTCTTGTTATTAAAATAATGTATCCAGATAAGAAAAAGGTATTAAGACCGGTTAACAAATTAGCGTCTTGTATCCCCCAGTACTAAGTTGAGAATGAATGCAAACTTCTAAATCAAGCGCATACGTGGCGCGTAAGCGTACGACGCTGAAATCGTTCGCCGCGTTTCATTGGCTCTTAACCGCGTAAGGGCGTAACCCACGGAGCTGTTGCTTAGCCATCACTAGGGACGCTGTATTACGGCGCTTACCATGCAGTGACTGACCAATCACAGCCTTGTTGCTGGGGGCGCAATTTTCCCGCCTCCGGGAAGGCCGTGTGCATTGAATTTGGCCATAATATGGCTAGCTATTGTGACCTGCATCCTCCCGCAAATGCGTTTATTCGCTTATTCGAATAATCGTATTATCATCAACATGATCGACACATTTTGTGAGAACATGAGCACTATTCGTCGTGTTATGGACAAGCGGGCACACTTTAAAGGTGAGTTTTGTGACTTTTGTCATGACAAATTTGCCTTTAATGTGTGTTTATTCATGCATTACGGTACGGTTTTATTTCATATTCGCACATAAGTTAGTCGATAAGTGTATGAACATAACTGCCAAATGTTACTGCTCAACACCTTTTTGTTAAAAAGTTCCAGGATGTTGATTCAGGGTTTGTTTTTGACTCAAAATTGTACAAAATGTCAATGGAGAGAAAATCAAAATGTCAATAAAATTGAAATTCGGCTTAATTTTATTGATGATTTTAGTTAATTCTACTGAGAGTTTTTTTTTCACGAAACTTGGCACACAACTTCATGGTAGTACTAACTAACAGGAACAAACGCTAAATTGAGAATCTGATAAGGCACGGGGTAGGGCTAAAGCTCTGAAATTTCTTCTTATTTCCATATTTTTTAAATATCTTCTGCTCACTGAAGCATAAAACACTGATATTTTCGTGAAACTCAAATCGAATGAACTATCCAAGAAGGTCTGTGACAATTATCCAAAGTAAGCAATTGAATTTTAGTCCACAAACGACAAAATGGCTTTTCATGTATTACGTGTTCATTGAAGCGTGAATTTTTGATAAAATGCCATAGCATGATTTGAAAAAAAATTATATGACATACATATAACAAAACATTGTTGATAAAATGATTTTTATCACACAAAAGGGATCAATACTTACCTAAGAAATTTAAAAATATTCTTTTTGGTTTTTATTAAGTGTTCATTCAACCGTGAATTGATTGATATTGTTTAAAACACTCTTCCAGATTGCAAATTCCGTCATAATCAATAATTTTCTTAAAGTAAAAATGTGTAAAAAATGCAGTGTTTGCAAATTTTACCTCATGCTCATCCAACCGTGAAATTTAATCCAAAAGTCATTTGATGTGTTATGCGGCGGTCACAACTCGTCGTAGGCTACGGGGCACGTGCCATCAACGTAGCCTGCAGGCCAATTTCTGCGACTCCTACGGGTTTAAAATTGGTTGCAGGACAGGTACCTTCGTCGTGCCTGCTAAGTACGTCGTTTTACCTGTCACCGTATCGTTTCGTTCTGCAATTTCTCTGCAAATGTGATGACGTCACTTTGCAGGAAAAACGTACGGAGAAGTGCAGGCACTGTGCAATCGTCGTGCGTGCCAAGGTGCGTGCTCGTACAACGATTGCAAGATGATGTACGTGGCAGGAGAAAACTTTTCTTTTGTTTTTTAATATGAATATTTATGACTATACTCGGGGTCATGTAGGTACTCTCATGGAAGATTAAATTGCATTTTAAAAAAGATACCACATACTGCAGGGGTCTGAACTCTCCCCCTTGACTGTCTCTGTTGGGGCTGAATACTATGAACCCCAATGTTTTAGGGGCATGGTATTATTGAGCCCCTTCCCTCTTGTCCCCTCCAATTCGTTTGAAACATCCCGATACATTTCAAATCTCTCAAATAACATCCTTTTATATAATAGCCCATCATCTGCGCTTTTGCAAATTTTAAAGTTCAGTTTAGTTTTTGTAGGAATCAAAGGTCACTACTATTCTGGATTGGGTACAGCCTTGAGTGCACCCCGTTGTGTTTGGTGTGGTCTTCATTATCATTGAGCTTACAAAGGGCATCCTCCTATCGGTTTGACTCAGCCATTTAACCCCTCTCCCTTTGTAGAGCTGCGATATTTACTGAGCCCCTTTTCCCTGCTACCGATTTGCTATAAAATATCTCTTCAGTCTATCCTCAAGATCACGACTTTTATTTCAGCTCGCCCTGCGTGCTCGAATCCTTTAAGTTAATTATTTTTTTTATATAGGAACCAGAGTTCCTTACTTTATCTTTGTGGGCTCAGCTATATTTCGGGGGCACAGGGACTTCATATCATTGAGCCTTCTTGCTCCCAATTTGTTATCAAGTTATAAAAGGAATATATTTTTATATAAAATATATTGTCTGCGCTCTACGAGCTCGCACGATTTAATGTCCAAACAGCCCAACTATCTCTATTTTGGCGCGTTAGCATAGTCCGGTGAGGATCAAGGGGGCCAGTGAAATTTTTTTCTTTCCTATTTCATACCCCATCACAAGAAAGTATAGATTCCATGGGGATTCGAATCGAAGACCTCTGATTGTTTAGACTGGTACTTCTATCCGACTGAGCTAGGCAATACCTATGTTTGTGTTCAGCCCTAGAAATCCAGATGGAATCCACTCCTTTGCTCATTTTGAGGAGCGGGCATGCGCACAAGATGATACAATTATTTTAAAACCAAGTTCTTGTCTTTCTTTTCGAGTTAACATGCAAAACGGGGCGGATCAAGGATAAAGAAAATACTGGGCTCATCCCAAAATTTGGAAAATTTAGGGGACGCAGCCGAAAATTTCAAATTTAACATGTACAGTCAATGAGTGGTTTTAAAATTATAGGGGGTGCGCGTCCCTGCGCCCCGCCTGGATCTGCCACTGGCGGCGTAGCATCTTTAATGAGAAGAAATGGTGTCCACGTCCCCGTTATTTTTATGTGAAATTTTCAGCAGGCGATGAGTGTTAGGCAGCAAATGCCATTTTGTAACAAAACAAAACCTGCGATTTATGTAAACATTTATTTTGTAAAAGTACTCCAGTTCAAAACTTTTATTTATTTTTGAATTATCCATGCATTTAGAGTGACCAGACGTTGATATTTAAGAGTATTTTCTTTAAAACATTATCAAATATGTTTGTCGCCATCTGTTGTCAAAGTAACGTTTTACATCTGATAAAGACTAAATTGGGGTATATTTTTACTGTTTAAAGTTGGAATAGCCATCTAAATGTGTATATGACAATTGTTCTTCATTTATTCAATGTTTAATACATTTCAACTAATTTTTTTGACATCCTATACTTGAATAAAAAAAAACGCCACATTTTTCTCAATTTTATACTTTACGCCCTTCATTTTCACAGTTCTTTTGTCATTTGGGACCCCTAAACTGTGAAGAAAGTAAATTTTGATTATGCAATATTATTCCGTATGAATTTCTTTGAAATTCTGGACAACTTAAACAGTGAAATTGGACGGGAATCATTTTGAATTAGGGAGGAAGACACAAAAATTCATATATTAGGCCAAAATTCGCCCCAAAAGGGCGCCAATAAAAATGATTGAGGGATCTGAAAATAATGAACCCATCATTTTCGGATGAGGCGGGACCCTCTAGAAGCCAAATCCACCAATATCACTTTGGCAGTTTAGTCCTACGGAATACATAACAAACCCCACTATTACATGCATGCAGAAATTCACATTATTACAACACTATTATTGAGGCCTGAGGTATATAATATAATTCTAATTCCCCCTCCCCCCCATGAAAATTGCCAATATTTTTTTGTTCATTCTCTTTTCTCTTTCAAATTCAACCACAGACTATTTGTTATTTTGTTGCAATACATAATCATAGTGGCAACCATAATTCAATGAAGTCTGAAACTTGCCTGCGACGCAAGATGAAGCACTTGTGACGCGCATTGAAGGCAGACGACTGTAGGTCTTGCGTCTGTCTTGCCCACTTCGTACGTCCACTGCACATTTGCCGTGTTGCAATGATTGTGCCATATCAAACGTGTCGTGTAATTTTAACATCAAACCCCCACCAGAATCGCACACGATTTGACATTCAAGCACTTCCATGCAGGCACGTTGGCAGGTGCGTGCGATTTGCCCATGCATCGGTGCAATCAGTTCATCGTAGAAATCCAAATCTGCCAATTTATTGGACATGTCGAATATCTTCAAATGAGTTTGTACCTATCGACGCTGCGGTGTCTGAAAAATTCGTGCAAACGCTGTACGAATTTTCTACGGAATCCGTCGTAGGGAGTTGCACGTCGATGGTACGGTGAGTTGTGACCGCCGCATTAGAAATAAAGTACAACAAGCCTTCTGAACACATCTTTTGTTGAAAAGTTTGAATTTGTTCCGCGGATATTATTGAATTAAAGTTATGAAACTAACCTTGTGACTTTTGAAAAGTGACATTTTTGCCTTTTGACTGTGCTCATTGAAGCATGACTTATCGAATTTCAATAATATTCACTAAAATGGCAGCTGATAAAATTACCTACAAGCACATGTAATAAAATTCGTAAAATTCCTCTTGGTTAAAACGTTATACCAATTCCATTAAGGGGGGACTTACTTTTTTTGTTGTGTATATATCAGATATTCATTTCAAATTTAAATAGCAAAACACGTACCTTTTCCCTAATTGTTTTTTTTTTTAAATTCCATATCAGGGGCCGCGGAGTCGGGGGGGGGGGGGGCTGGGGGGCTGCAGCCCCCCACTTTTTTCAGCCAACGTGTACAAAAATGCAAAAATGACCATACATTTGTGATTTTTAGCATGTTCAGCCCCCCCCCCCCCCACTTTGGTTCAGCCCCTCCACTTTCAAAATCGCTCCGCGGCCCCTGCATATAACGCAAACTTGCGGTCATTTATACAGAACTATATATCATGTACTTCCAAGAGTTATCTCAAAATCATTTTATAGGAATATAAATTTTTTATTACATGCCATACATTATGTCCTTCTTTAAACCATTTGATAAATAAAATTTTGACAATACCACATTATTATTTTTAGGGCTCTTTTTGGCATTTGAAAAAAAAAAAATCAAAAACAAAAACGTTTTAATCCTAATCTATATCCAAAGAAAATTATACAATTTTACACAACATGTGAAATTGCTTTTGTATAAATGTTGTACATATTGTTATCATTTTTATCTCAATGAATATTGCAAAAATATAGGTATATGCGCAATATAATATGGATTGATTGATTGGGCTGCATTATGGTGGCATTATCAGGATTTCTGCATAATATTGTGCAAGGTAAGGTGCAATATTTGTATTATATTGGATAGCTCAGAATGGGACACAAGAAATATTGATTCTGGTATACCATGAAATTAAGCCATCCTATATGATTATTATTGTCTTTGATCATAATTCAGAAGGCATAAACTGTTAAGAGCAGCTTACATTAGACCGGGTAATACAGCATAGTATTGCACAGTCGTGTATAGGTCACACGTGAATTGGAGTGACTGTGTGTGCGCTGAATAGGAAAAGTTGACAATAACAGTTACTGCACTATGACTGGTAATACATTTTGATATGATTTGGGTAAAACCCTAGTTCAAGGCGGGAAAAGTGCACTGTAAGACGAAAAAAAAAACAAAACAAAACAGATTTAATACATTTATAGTGAACATGCCAAATATGGTGGATAATACAAACACATATTAATAGGCCTTTATCTTTCACTGAAATTATTTTAGGTAGAAATGGATTATGAAACAGAGTGGAGCCTGACAAAAATTTGCGGGCCTTCAAAGCTTTAATATACCATCAACAAATACTTCACAGTAAAGTAACAATAGAATTGGCCGGAAAATACGGCAGCTGATTTTTTTTCCAGCTATAGACGATTTGGGAAAATTGCGGTTTTGCAGTTATCAAAATCTTGATCATACATGTAGCATGATGATGAGTTTATTTCATCCTGTTGCGAATCATAATACATCATAAATGTGAATTTTCAGTTAAAACTTTCGGAATGCCTTTATCCCGACAACCAAAACTATAAGAAAAAAAGTGAAGTCCGATAGTAAATACGAGAATTTTGAAAGATAAAAGAGATGTGAAAATTTAAATATTCAATGATCGGGGTTTCTTGAGATTCAACATGGATTCTCACAATCGCATGGGTCGCATGAAAAAAAAAATTGCACATGAAAATAGACGAAGTGCTGTATTTCATTGAGATTGTGATATGTACACTGTTGGTCAGAAAGGTTGGATATTTCTTTCGTGCTCCACCAACATATGTTTGCTCCGGCTTTAATTTCATGAAATTAATTGTCCCCGCTTTCACTTTTCGGGACCCTGGATATATATTGGACGTTCCCCCAACCATTCCCGGGGAATTGAAAATAAAAGAGGGTTGTCAGCCCCCACAATGCCCATTTTTGCCATATTTTGTCATTTTGGGGCCCTTTTTTTTTGTTTACTCAGCTGACCAAGGCCCCCTTAATCCTAAACCCGCAAAAAGCGTCTAAAGTGTAGGGTTAATATTGTTCTTTACGTTAAATTAAGTTTTAAGGTTATTATGCTTTTGTCTCTTGTCTGGGGGAGGGGTTGAAGTAAAAAGTTAGATTGGTGAAAAATTAAAATATTTTAGCCTAACTTTATGGTAAAAATAAAGGAAATAAAAAACAACCATAAACCCTTGATTATTATAATTTTCCCCCAATTTTTTTAGCCTTATTGACAAGGTTGTAAATCGTAACTATAGTCTACTTTTCATTATGTTTTATTTTTGGCGAAGATTCTACAATACATTTTTGGGATGATAGAAATTTCCATGTTGTAAAAATGAATGAAATCAAATTTTAACCCCTATCGAAATAAACTTTGACCGTTCCCCTAGACAAGAGATGAAATCCTTTAACATTAAAACTTAATTTAGCGTAAAGAACAATAAACAACCCTACACTTCATATGCGTTTCGTGGGGGTCAGCTGGGTAAACAAAAGGGGCCCCAAAATGACAAAAAGTTGCGAAAATGGGCATTTTTGGGGATGACAAAGTTATTTGATTTTTCTTTCCCCGGGAATATTGGGGGAACGTCCAAAATATAGTCATGGTCCCGATAAGTGGAAGCGGGGACAAACAACTTCAAGGAATCATAGCCGGAACAAAATGATGTTGCCGGAGCACTAAAAAAAATATCTAACCTTTATGGGCAACAGTGTATATAAGAATATTTTTTTTTGATATCTATGAAATAGCATGCTTGCTATACGTGTTGTAGACCTACCTATTATTCTCAAAAAGCGGTCATTATAATTATTTCTTTCGCATGCATTATGTTATTTACTTGGTTTTGTGATGCATAAATGAAGAGGTCATTTCCAAAAAGTGCATCCATATTTGTTAATTCGGAGAAAAACACGTTTTTTTAATCTTTCATTGATAGGAGTGTCTGTTTGGAATCAAACTTTTACAGATTGTTCTACTCTATGATGCCAAAGGGAAACCAGTCTAACAAGAATCTAGGTCAGCAAGTTTTTCTGTAAACGAATTTTTATTTTTTTGTTCTGATGGATGTAGTACCTTGAAACGAAATGTCTCAGAGTATGTAAATTGCCATGTATCTCAGCAATTTTTTTTATTAAAAAAGGAACATTTTTTTACTATTTCATATTGCTTTAAATAGATGCCATGTTAAAAATAAATAAATAAATAAAACGTTGTATTAAGTACGTACGTTTTCAAATTTTCACTAATACTCTGGCGAACCCAGCCAACTACGCACAATTTACATGCAATAAAAACAGGTACATGGGACTACATGGATGTAGTACCTTTTGGAAATGATATGATTTTTTAAAGTAATTTTTTCACCCTTCACATTGAAAATTCATATTTCTGTTTGTAACCGTGTGTAGAGGTGCTAAATATGAGTAGATTAATGTTTAAAAAAAAAAATGAATTTTGATGGAAAATGGATGTAGTACACTGTAAAAAATATTTGTATTTTTACAGCAAATCTGCTGTCAGCAGAGTCACCATAAAAAATGTATTAAAAAAAAACGCACTTTTGTTGTTAATTTCTTCTGCAAATAATTACATGAGAAATACAAAATATACAGGCCATCAGGAGTAACACATTTGTTCCGTTTTAACCAAAAATACGTAAGCTCTAATGATTTTTTCCCCTTCTCTTTTATAAATTCTTACAGAAAAAATTTACAACAAAACTGTTTTTTAAATTACATTTTGTTTGGCGACTCTGCTGACATCACTTTGCTGTTTTTCTGTGTTTTTTTTCTCAGTGTACCTTTTAATAATAATATAATAATAACTTCAGCTTATATAGCGCATAATACCTAAGTCCCTATGCGCTTTACAAAAATTAACAGATGGGTTAGTTTTACTAAGAAAGTAAAGTAATTAAAATTCAGTAGAGGTACATAGATGAACATAATCAATTGCATAGAAAATATTATAATATAGAATTAAATCAAACTAAATAAAGACATAACAACACGTTATAGAAAACAATTTATAACAATCAAATTGAATAACAAGTAACTAATTCTTAAATAGATAGGTCTTAAGTAAGGTCTTGAAGGTCTGAGGCGTTGGTGCAGTGCGTATGGCAAGGGGGAGAGAGTTCCAAATGGTGGGTGCAGCGAACGTGAAAGAGCTCTGACCGTAGTACTGAGTGGTGAAGCGTGGAACTTGTAGAAGATGTTTGTTCTGGGATCTTTTGGAAATGAGCTCTTCAAATACTGACAGGGTGTTAGGCAAACAGGCCGTTATCGTATTTTTTAAAAATGTAATATTTTTAAAGCAAATATTGGGAATAAATGAATAACATCAGCTCGGGAAGTTGGGTAAATCAAACTGACCTCCAGGTTTTTGTTTAATAAATATTAACATGTATGTTCATTGAGTGGGTCTCAAAATACTGCTCTCAGAAATGAAAATGGACAAGTCTTTCCTGTCTCTCAAAATTTACAAAAATGGTGGACAACATCCTTGTAATGATTGAAATAAAATGCAAAAAAAAAAAAAAAAAAAAAAAAAAAAAAAAAAAAAAAAAATGGCTGGCATTAGTTCATTTTCGACAGTAACCTCCTGAACCAGTGTGCCAAGTTTCGATAAGTAATTAACAGTCAGCTATACACGGAATATAAAGTCAATAGGGAAAATCTGCCACTTTTATGAAAATGTGACGTGAAATTAGAAATTTGTGAGATGCTAGCATTTAATTGATTATGGATGGCATTCATGACATTGTTGATGCAATGATGACTTCAACGATACCAAAGTAAATGAACTCAGAATGACGCTCCTTTCAAATGGGATGACTTTGATACTCAGGTTTTGTCGGAAGGTGGATGTTGGTGAAAAATATGATAATGTAATGCTGCAGTCACACAGACACTTACGTATAGTTACGTTTCTGTAGTTTTAATGTTATTTCATCTTCCATTCTATCATTTCTTATGTATTTCTTTGTATTATTGGATGAACGAAATTATCACTATTTCCATTGCTGAGTATGATGGGAAGGCATCCATGGGGATCCGCAAAAAAGAAAATAATTTTTGGACGCAACCGGACGTAACTCAACGTAAGTGTCTGTGTGACTGTACCATAAGCCGGAGAAGGATTGAGCGGCGTTTATTTTAGGCCATGATGAAATCTTGTGTTTGGCCGTCATGGCTATTTTTGTTAAATTCCATTTAATCAGTAAATACCACTGATCCCTTCATTTATGGTGATATCTTACTTCGCGGAGACGTCTCCGCAACGGATGAAAAGTATCAGAGACGTCTCCGATACTATTTTTCGTCGCGGAGACGTTTCTGATACGTCTCCGCGACAATTTTCAAAACTGTCTCATAGCCGTTTCAAATCTGTCACAAAGTAGTCCCAAATCACCGCTGCCCAAATCCGTCTAAAAGTAGTTTCCGCGATTCCCGAGACTCATGAAACCTCGCGGGAACTGAGGAGACGTCTCGTAGACGTCTCCTCGACAAGTTTCAAAACCGTCTCCAAGCCGTTTCATACCCGTCTCAAAGTAGTCCCAAATCCGTTAGTATCAGTTTCCGCGAAGTGAGATACCACCGTTACTATCGCACTTGTATATAAATGTATTTATGACTTGTGAACGTTATTTATTTAGTTTTATTGATAACCCAAACACGTGTGTAGGAGCTTGAACCTGTGCAATGATTCGTGTAATGATTACGGACATACATGTCAGTAGCGGACGGTAGCCATTTCAAAAGTGTATGGTTCTTTCTGGGACACACTGTATAGCGTTTGGTGAGAGTTGAATTAAAAAAACAAAACAAAACAAAACAAAACAAATAGAGGGGCTATTTTTTCAAATAAAATTGGTAAAAATCGTACTTGGGACAATATATAGCAAGTGTAAATATTGGTATCTGGGCGGACCTTGTTAGTTCTTGATTATATTCCGAAATTCGATTATATATAAATATTGCTCTATTGCACGCATGCGCGTTAACAATGATGTTTAATTAAGGCGGTCAGCCATTTTATACAACATTTCTTATACCACGTATACCTTCTTCTGAAACGCTGATTACTTCTTCCACAGATATTTAAAAGAAAGAAGATGTTATCATGGTGCTGGAACAGACCAGATTCTGTTTATGGATATCAATGGTCATATCATGTTGTACAATGGTGCTTTTTTACACGATATCGTCACACTTTTCCTATCAGCTTTATGGAACGGGTATGACAGAGAGGAATAATGGGATGGCCATAAGATATTCAGGTTACCGGAATTCCTCAATGCTAACGGTGAGAATTATATAGTCCCTTTTAGATATTTCATATCTCATTTTTCATATTTCACAGGTTTTATTCTAAATTTATAAAATATGAAAACATGAAACACATAAATAACATAACGATTATAGTGGTCAGTGTACAGAAGTAATTTTACTTTGAGAAAAATAATGAGATTTATACAAGAAAGCAGTATGGTATACGTTTCCCTTCAGAGCATCTATTATGATAATCAATACTGGCTGTACATTTATGCTATTTTATTTCAAAGAAATAAATGTGACATTCAATCAATATTTGAAGGATAAATTTGATATATAGTCTGTGTCAAATAAAATGGTACAAGTGGAAAACATTTTTTCATAGTATGAAGATTAATCACAGCCTGCTATTGTTTGGTATTTTCAAAAAGCAGGAAGATCAGGCTTTCACCTGCAATTTTTTTCATCACATTTGGCCATGTATTTTTTGAAATATGACTAGTTTTCTACAATTAAGAGAAAATCCATTTTTCGCACGCCGTCCCATGCCTTTGTGTATAGGTTTCGCATAATGACCATGAAGTGCTCAATTTCGATTTGTTCCTCATCGCACAAAATTTAGCATAAATTTTGTTTTACGAAAGGAAATTATGCAGAACAAAGCGCATCAGCAAGGAAAATTATCTGGCTTTGTTTTGGTACCCCATACACACATTATTTGAAAATATTTCACACCTAAATATTTTTTTCCGACTGTACCATTTTTTTTGACACAGACTGTATAAATTATCTTGTCAGTTATGTAATGATTACTGCTTTGCTAAATTTGCTATTTTTCTGTCTTCGGAACAACTGTAATAAAACGCTGTTATTATGGCTGTTTTAATTTTCGATAGATCCTTTTGAAATAAATAGAAATTTGTTACGTGGAAAGTTTATAAAAATAATGAGTTATACATGTTATAGCTTAAAAATACCAATCTTAACGTCTCTATGGGATGTATTAAAGCAATACTCATTAAGCCTATTTTTTAAACAATTTGAAATTACGGCTGTTTTTATTTCATTTCTTTCGTCCACCAAAATTGACAATAAAATCATTACTCCCCTCTTTTTCGGATTAATTTTTTTTTAGTACATTTCATTTCGACTCTGAAATGAACATTGGATGAATTGGGACTTCGACAAAATGTTAAATAGGCGAATTCGCAATCAGACCAAAACGTAATAAGATGAACTGGTTTTAGACGAAATGGAATAATTAGACCGCGTGGGATGAGAATAAATTGGGCAAGGGTCAAGTGTTTAGACCAATTGGCAATTGACCTAATCTGTTACTCGGTATTCATTTCGGTGCTATGTCTTATTTTAAAAAAGTGACATTATTGTGAGGGGCGGCTCCGTGCATTTTTCTTCTTATCAAAATTTGGGCCTCCTAGTCATTATAGTTTGTTACCAAAACGATCATAATACACGTTGATGATTTCCTCTTGAAAATGTAGAGATAAATCTTCGGTAAAACGTTTACGTTGAACATTATACCTCATTATTCCCACTGCTATTTTTTTAAACTGTGTATTTGATGAAAATATACATAGGGCAATTCCATAAAACAATCAAACTTTTTGTCCAACCGACCCCCATTTTTTCTTAAATCCTTTCCTCCACTCTACATGCTCTATGAGCTATGAGAACCTCACACCTTTTCATATAAAAAGAGGGTCGGATGCTTTGTCCTGATCCTAGAATCAACATGAGATAATTATGATACTTAACATCCATGCCTATTGCCTCTGTAAACATTGATATTTTTTGAAGTCCAACCTTTAACCTATATGCCCTGTAATATAAAAGATAGGCCTACGGTCAATCTTATAATTGATTTCGATCTTAAGTCTCTGGTGAACCGTGTACTCAGAGTTACAATCGATCGTACGATTTATCGTATCTCCTTTATGTTACTGGGCACATATCAAAGATGGAAATGTTTGCTCCCGGAAACCACGCTCCATATAATAAGAATTAGAAGGAAAAAAAAAAACAAAACAATATTAAAATTCAAATTTTCCTAATAGTTTGTGAAATTTGAACAAAGAGTAAAACTGACCAGAAAATTTATAATATGAAAAATGAGCATAGAAAATGTGATTCAATATGAATTATCTTTGCTCATTTTCTGGTCAGTTTTCCTCTCTGTTCAAATTGTTATAAAAAAATAAAAAAAACTGCACCAATTTGCCGTGATTAATGGAATAATTATATCCCTAAATTGATTTGTATCCTTCGGGTTTATGTCAGGTTTTCTACCTTCGGACCTCTCGAGCATTGAAAACTAAGGGGTTTCCTGGGACGAACACAGCCATAGGGTTTGCCATAGCTCAGTCGGCATACTGACACCGGCGCACAGTGGGCCAGAATGCCTTCAAACCATGCCAAAATTATTTACTCATTGAAAAGGGTTTATAAAATTACTATAAACTGGTAACTATAGGTTTTTGGACCCGTGGAATCCGATGGGCATATTTTCAAATCCATATAACGTCAGCAAAATACTGTTTTCTGATTGGACAATGCAAACGTGCAGTGTTACACGTTGAAAAGTTATATTTCACTTTGACAAATTGGCTTATTAAAGGTTTTCTTGACCCAAGGAACACAATCATCGCATATTTGACTTGTTCTGACGTCATCAAAACACTGTTTTCTGATTGGATGAGGCGCATAGCTCATTTTATCTTACATAAACTTTAATATGTATTTGAAAAGGGTTAATAAAGTTAATCTAGATTGTGTTGTATGTATTTTGAGACCCGTACAATCCAATGGGTGCAATTTCAAATCCATGTGACGTCAGCAAAATACTGTTTTCTGATTGGACAATGCAAATATGCATTGCTACACGTTGAAAAATTATATATCGCTTTGACAAGTTTCTATAAAAGGGTTTCTCGACCCAAGGAACACATTCAGAGCATATTCGATTTGCTCTGACGGCATAAAAACGTTGTTTTCTGATTGGATAAGGTGCAAATTCATTTTATCTTACAAACATTTTTATATTTTTAGGTTGTAATTATATTCGTGGAGTATTTTAACCTAAGGAACACGAATTATTGTATATTTGCAATTACTCTGACTTCATAATATTTTTATCTTTATTTATTGTATTTTGTGTTTAGTTTTATTTTTGTTTTGGGGTTTTTTTTTTTATAAGGTATATATTCATTTTAACACCATATAATTGTTTATTAGTTTGATGATATAAAGTGGGATTTAAGGTTACAGGACATAAGGAACATAAAAGAACACAATTCAAATTGATCTGATCTCATTCAAAAAGTGCCCCAACATCATAAACATTATTTATCTGATTGGATTAGACACACATTCATTGTGTAGACCTTAAAAGCTTTTCTAGGATTTCCTGGCGCAGAAGTAACTGCAGTTATAGAAGTGAATTAATCGCTCTCCCCTTTTCTTCTTAAAAAAGCGAGGAACTTTAATCTTTTTAAAAGGAATTCTTATTCAATAATATAACTGTGAAAAGAATCATATTGAAATTTGAAAAAACGTCAGCAGAAGGAGTTTATACAATTAACAGCATTGATATTTTCATTAACACGTTTTTGTAGGTGAATGATGCCGTTAAGGCCTAGTTCTAAAACTCGCCGTGCAATCAGCTTAATTTATGAATTGAAAACTATGATGGTTTCTTTCGTCTACACTATTGAAAAATAAAAAGCTATCGTTTACAGTGGTTTATTTTTCTTCTTTAATTACGCCATCTACGTTGAGATTTGTGTAGAAACAATATGTGCATCGTACAAAGTCCAATATTTTACCGGAATAATCCGTGTACGTTCTTTTTGAGAAAACGCCTTGGAATACTTCATCTAGCAACTATTAGCAAGCAAAAAATTACATCTTTGGAAGCTGAGATGTTGGTCAAAGACTGTGTAGTATAGGTCGCCCTGGGATCGCCTGGAATCTAAACTAAAAAGTTTTACTTTTTTAAAAAAAAATTCAAATTTTCGACGATTCTTTCATTTTAGTACTTATATCTGCCAAAATAATACTTTCTTCAACATTTCAATTTATATATCCTAAATGGGTCAGCTATAAATAAAAAAATGCGTAAAGTTTCAGCCTGATTGTATGAACGCTTCATATTTCTATAAAGCTTTTTGTTGATATTCGTGCTCTTTCTCACATTTTGAGCAATTTTTGGATTATACCATATCAATGGGTAATAACACCTATAAAAACTCGCTAAATTTAAAAAATATTGATGATTCAATAAATTAGGATGTTTTCTTCCCAAAACATATGAAAAATTAAAAAAATTTCAGATTCACTTTTTGAATTTGCAGCATGTTTGGACAGAATTACTGGCCCACTGTGCGGCGCTCAGGCATTTTCCGGAGACTTCGGTTCTAATCCCAAGTGGAATCAAGTTTCTTTTTGGTCATTTTTCAAGTTTATAATGATGTAACTATCCACACAAAATTACATGAGATGTAAAGTATTGACAATATCCAGGAAAAAGCAAGAATTAAATTGACCAATGACATTATAGACAAAATAGACAATAAAGAGATGACGGGAGGAATTAGGCCTGAGGAACGATAAGCGTTGTAAAAGGTGGCTTATTTTCCAGCATACACATAAAAAATTGTCAAAGAAAATGTAACAGGAGAACGTTTAATATAGAAACTGTTGAGAATCCAGCTTTTAAGTAACAGAAAAAAAAAAAGAAGAAAAACGTGAGACAGTTGAGGAATAGAAGAATTTCTTTCCTGTATATTTAAACGCATAATGATATTCATTGTATGCTAATTGCTACAATACAAAAAAAAAAAAAAAAAAAAAAAAAATGATAACGTTATACCTTAGCATGGTGTCCCTATTCTGCAAACGTAATAAGCTTTTGGCAGGCTTTCGCCTGAAAGAAATGAAGATAGACTGTCAATTATGTCGCGTGGTTTATCAGGTTAAGCGTTCAATTTTTTTTTTTTTTTTGGTAAATGCGTTTTAAAAAACAACTTATGCTTGTACATGGAGGCGGTTTTGAAGATAACTTTTCATAGCAGTCAATGTCAATAGAAGTCAGTCTAATGTATGACAGGTATCAGACCCGATTGTCATTATTTATGCTATTTCTCTGATACTTTTCATCCTGACTTGTTTTTCAAATTCCATGCGCACAAGCTTTGTAATAATGCATTGGATAATAAACAATAAACACACTTCAAACTTCATGCAATTTGTCATTTTCATAATTATCAAAAGCACGTAGAGCAGTTTTAATTAAGTATTTGCTTTATGTTCTATCCAAATACCAATATATTATTTGTGTTGACATGTTCTACCTGTGTGATTCGTCTTAATATAGACAAACGTGAATTAATATTTTGCATCAACGCCAACCAATATAAAGGGCACAATCGTAATTAAACGGCAATGATAAGATTCAATCATCATGGTGACACGACATTTGCTACTGCAACATTTTCTCCTGCGACAATTGCTCATGGCTTTATTTCGACGCGGATGCTGGGTTAGAGTCAGGTTTGCAATAGGCTTTTATGTTAGGTTTAGGGTCAGGTTTAAGGTAGGGTGTAGTGTTGGAGTGGAAGTTGTCATGGCATCCACATATAAATCTTGAGGATCAAAGCTCACACTTGATTGTGTGTGATTACTGTCTGGTTATTGATAACCTCTTGTCTGATAGTGGGTTTTCCCCAGGTTTTTATCGGAAATAATATCATCACAGAACATATAAAACGCAATCTTCAAGTTTAATGAGATTGGACTTTCGATTTATGCTGGATGATAAAAATAGAATTATACATTCATGTCATTGCCCAATGGATGTTTCTGTCCTCATGGTCCAGGGCACATAATAACAAGGTATTCAATAAACCTGTTTTTTTTAAGAATGACAACTTAAACTTGCATCCATTAGTTGTTGCCATGTCGGGCATATATTGGGAAAGCTTTCGGTCTATTGAACTATTTTGTCATCCTTCATTTTGTTTACTGATTGATTATTACTACGACACGCAATCTCTCATACCTTCAGTTTTATTAACATCACGTTTTTCTTCTATTTAAACATTAATAATAACTAGAGGGGCCGTCAAAGGCGGCATACCCACGCCTTGGTGGCGCTACAGAGTAGTTGTAATACTATGGGGTCAAAACTGAATCTACATATATGTGTTACTAACCCGGATGATTTTGTCTTTAACGCATGGCTTTACACAACTCGAAATTTATTGTACTGAAAAAACATGGACCCCTTGGCTATTCAGCGAATGGTTAGCGACGACCCAATCGTCTCCACGCTGAACCTGTCCCGGCCGCCCAGGCCTATGTGTTGACCGCACGTTCGTTAACCCTGCTCGAAGGCCAGCTAGCGTCACCGCATTGGAGCTTCCTAAAAATCGCTTGCGGATCCTTGCCTGCACTGGTGCGTGTCCCAGCAGTTAAGGGAAGATGATATTAATGTACTGATCAATAAAAATAGTCTGCAAAACCTCCTACCTTAGACTTGCCGAAGAAAGATGTTCTAAGCCTACACCTTGTTTCGAAAATTTGTGTTACGTTTGTGCGCATGCTGGGTAGGCTAGTCTTGGTACTGCGCTTTACCTTGGAAAAAGACAAGTTTAAGAGCACTTGGCGCACTGATTTTTGGTTGGTTTGTTTGCAGGCTATCTCCACTTGAGGCGGAACGTGCGAAACGGTTGATCGATCGGGCCAGAAGTAGTAAACAACAAAAGGTCACACGAATCGCAGATCAACAATCATCACCTAAATCTATTTCGAATTCTTTGCCTTTCACTATCCAAACAACTCTCTAGAAAATTTGGCTGCAATCCTTCACCCGTTCTCTGTTATCTTGTCACAAAAAAAAAAAAAAAAAAAAAAAAAAAAACAACAAACAAACAAACAAACAAACATACGAACCCTTTTACATACCTGCGATTTCATCGGTCGTGGTATAATAATGTGATTTGATATTGCGCACGTATCCACTCTGTGAGGCATCAAGGGCATATTCATTTATTACCCGGCTAGCTAGGCACCCGAAAGCGCTCACAGCATTCAAGGAATTTCTTACTACGGTACCCATTTTACCTACTTGGTATATTTTAATAAGTGTTATTAATAACACTTAAACAACCTCTTTGATGAGAAATGATAAAAAATAGGCGTGGATTTTTTTTAGCGCCCACGTACACATGGCTTGAAGCTCATAACGATACTAGAAAGTCCATCATGTCCTGCTCCAGTCAATCAATTCATCTTACTTCAACAATTTTCATTTTTGTTTACCGTAATTTCTTTCCAAACCCTTAGAAACATATGTACATCGAGTCTTCATCCTGATATTCATCTATACACCACTGTTAGAAAAAAATTTAAACAAGTGTTTAAAATCTTAAACAACTCGCGTGTTTACCGTGATCGCACAAGCGTTTTTAAAAATTAACAACCTGTAGTTGTTTACAAACTTTAACACTACTTGTTGTTTAAGTTTAAACAACCTGTTGTATTACATGCGTTCGCTTAAAAATATCAACATATTGTTTAAACGCTTCTTCCAAAATAAAAATGCTCCAACTTCTTGGTTAACGCAGGCCTGGGTACTCGAACTCAGACCTTCGAACTTGTAGCAGACGCTCTATCCACTGAGTGTACATACACTAGATATAATGTGTGACGGCATAGGGCCATTCGCCATGATCTGAAAATGTTTTACCTTGCATGTAACGAGTCGTGCCATGGCTCATGACAACACGTGCCATTTGCCTCGCCTTTTAAACAAAACCTGTTTTAATACAGAATATGTCTTTAAAACGTCTTGTTTAAGCTAAAAAAAACCTCGTTATTCCGGTTTCTAAACAAACGAATGATCTTAACTTCTAAACCAACATCTTTTTTAAACCGCCGAAATTTTCTAAACCGGCGTTTTCTAACAGTGCATGTTATAAGAGCTCCCATTTTATATCATGACATAGGTCCTTTTATCATTTTTGTATTTTGGGGGTTTATATTAGGTAATGTTTAAGGATTAGGAATACGTGAAAGGATTTAGGGTCGCATTAACAGAAGGTATGTGGTTAGGGCTGAAGGGGGTCGCATAGGGTATAACAATTTTTTTTTAAAAAGATGCAGGGAGTAACAGAAAAAAGTCTCGCGCACAGGCTGGCGTGTGGATATTGATTGATATGAAAATCACAATTATTCCTTAATAATGAATAATAATACCAATATTTATTATCGCGCCTTTTTCCCAAATGGCCCAAAGCGCTCACAATTTCATTTACTATCACATAAAAAAATAACAAATAAGAACCACATATATATAAATGAACGTAGTTCCTTAAAACAAAAAAGTTTCAGGGACTTCTTGAACGATTCACTGTTGGGGATTGTCTTAATATGAGAGGAGTTTGTTCCATTCTTATAGAGATGCAACAGTGAAGGTCTCTATTCCGTAGTTTTCGTTTAGTATAGTACGTCAACTTAACGTGCGGTCTTCGAGATTCTAGTTCTTTTACCTGAACATAAATTTCTAAAACAATCAGCAAATACTTGGGCTAGATTATTATTGATTAACATCAGTAAACGATACAGGTAGGGTAACATGCAGGTAATATGGGCCCCTAAGCCCATTTGCTGAATTTGATTAAAATTACGAAATGAACACAGTCCTAATCTTTGTTTATGGAATCAATAACTACTTGCTCAATTTATTGTGAAGAGAAAAACAATTTCACCAACCCGCCTGTGTGCAATATTTCAAATGTGAGCGTCATTACCAAAGTGCCCATATTACCTGCAGTGCAGGTAATATGGGCAATGCTATTTAATGTTTGTTTTAAAAAACTTACAAATGACATACCATGTCCGAATTTGCTTAAATGTTGAATCATTAACTTAAGATATAATTTGAAATTATAAGGCCCTTCAGTAATCCTTGAATATATTTCATTGTTTGTATTTTGTATATTATTTTTTTTTTAATATTATTTAAATTTATTTCATTATACAAGCAATATCGGCCACAATAAGATATTTATTTCATTCATTACTGTGTATTACCCAAAAAATTCAGTAGCAAGAGATTGATACCTCCTCCCATACTAAGTTACCAGAATCATTTCGCCATCTTGGACTGTCCCCAATATTACCTGCACTAATGCTGCTGTGTCAGGCAAGCATTCATGCCACTTGCACCCTTCACTAAAAAAAAATTGACCTGTAAACGCACAAATCGTCAAAATGAAACACTTATAAGCTTACTAAAATATACCAAACAATTGAGGTTACCCCTCAAACACTCCTTCACCATCATTCTGTGAAATATCATTTACATCAGGGTTAAAATGTGCCGTA
>CALNVZ010000641.1:20133696-20149498 GCA_940671915.1 Paracentrotus lividus | reverse complement strand
AGGAAACATTGACGCTTACAATGCAAGAGATGTATCGAATGAATATACTATTTATATGAATATACATATGTGTACAGCAGCCATAGCTCATATTCACACTACCAGTGCTGCATATGATCAATATATTCAGATATTTCAGGTTTTCCTCAAATAATTGAAAATAACACCCTTATAATAATAGGTCGGAGGAAAATTACCAAAAGAAACCATATTTCAAATGATTTTCGGCAATCCACCCTATCTTGAATCTCCTTAAGAATATACCCTTTTCCGGAGATATCGGATACGAGCATACTTGTATGGTTGGCGCCTGATATAGTGGGGAGGGGCGCAAGAGGTCGGACGAACGCGTTCTGTACGAATAATAACTGGTTTATCTCGGAGGTTGATAATTGACTCGCGCCCACTAACCCAAATTTTAATTTAATTTTTTTAAATAGGGCCCTTCGTTATATTATATACGAATTTTATATTTCAATAGGTGCACCGTGATAATCTTGTACGACACAATGAGTCATGCCCATTTCTCCAGACACGAAAGCACTCTAAGATTGTCAAAGACCACTATTTCCGATGCGGTGTAGTAAAGTATCATCGTGAAGTTTTGTGCAGGTTCCAACGAAATTATTCACACCATGAAAGCACGAAAATTCATCTTGCACATGCTACCCCGCACTTACTATGTACAACACCGCACACGTTGTACAACAACTGACGGTCATGGCGCCAGAGCGCGCAGCGACATGTTGCCAGATATATAGGCAAAGTCGCAAAATGGCCGCTATATGCGCAGGTAGAGACGGCGTGAATATTTTTCTCGCTTTGCTCTCATTTCAAGGCTGAAAATAATTTCCAAAATTCTTAATTAAAATATCTAATGAGATTAATAATGATCTACTGACGCATTCTAGCGTCTGTGTTTCCCTAATCTTCTCATCTAAAATTGACGATCCTAGGGCAATGCCCACCACGGCCCACCCCAACCAACGCAACGTCGCGTCTCCACCCTTCTTTCTCTCCCTTTACCAACAACACAACCCCCAGCTAATATCAAGTGCCTCACACACAACTGACAGAGCGTTCTTTAGCTCGGTTGTCAGCTTTAGCTCCTTGCATCAGCTGACTCGCACTCAATACGTTAGTGCTTGTTTTAACTTGACCCACCTATAATAATGTCTCTCTGTTTTAGTCACTCTTCACTCCGTGCAGACTGAAACTTTCAGCAAAATGGCAAAAAAAAAACGGCGTGAATTCGTCTGGGATTCGAACCTGGAGTCACCCTAACATGAGAAGCGACTGACCGAGCACGTAGACCAATTCACATCTACCACGGCTAGACAGATCATATTAGTGCGATGATCTCTTAGCTATGGCTGTCATAATTAAAGCCAGTTAGCGAGATCTCCGGTGGTCTATTGGTAAATCAGGCACGCGGCGGGGTATCGTCCATTAGGTTACCAAGGTCGAATCTACCGACGCATTTCGTTGTTCAAGCACTCCCCATAGGCGTACCATGCCCACACCCCCAGCCACTTACCCCTCTGGCTTATAATGTAGCACTAGGAAATCTAAAGCCAGGTGCTGATACTCAAGCGTCACTTTACGAGCACCCATAAAATTAGCACTTTCAGTTTTATAGAAGTGTACAGACTCATTTGCTGTTGACGCACTTAGGCAAGGTCACTGTCACCACTGTTCATTATCTGTTCTTTTTGCACCACGTGACTTTAAACCCAATTGTAGTCTTCTTCACAAAATATTCTGCCATATCTTGTAATTGTATCTTGTTCAATAGTAATCTGCCATGTCAGTGTGAATCGTAAATGTTATGAAGTGATTTAAAAAAAATAATCATAGGATAGAGCAGTGCGAACATACTTACGGCGCCGCTTCTGCCCATTCAGGGATTTCGGAAGCCCGCTGAAATTCAGACGCATTCACTCATTGATAATTCTCATTTTCAATGTTATTATTCATAATTGTGAAAGCACGGTCCGCCATTCGATACTATAGTTAAAGGTAATTTTCATTTCAGTTCATTCTAGTATCACTATTTTCGGACAGATGACACAATTATCCCTAAATCGGAATATGTGGGTTCTATAGCTTCGTATCACTCCGAGCATTGAAAGTCTGACGCAGGTTTATCATAGGACGAACACCGACATAGTGTCGCCATAGAATTCAGCTAATGAAGTGCCCAGTTTCGGCAATCGGGAGCGTCTTAGTTCAAATCCGATGTGGATCCCGATAGGTATTTTTGGAAGATTTTCTTTTTTTTAATTTTTATATACATATTTCTGATCAGTTTTCTCTCTTTGTTCGAACCAATGTTGGAGCGTAAAAAATGGGTTGGATGTACCTTTCCTGTCCCGGGGTCCCCAGTTAATATTCATTATTGGAATGACAGCGCCGCTGAGACAACTAACAAACAACACAACAATTATGACTATGGGAATGGTTCCCGATAATGTCGATAGTTTTCCATTTCCGCGGGTTGAAAATCCACCACGCCTCCTGTCATCATCGAAAATCCGCTTTAAAAACCATCTGGCAACTCAATGCAATATGATCGCGCCATCCTTCTACATTTGCAATACAGCCTCAGCCAAAAACAAAAAAAAAATATCACGCGCTCACTCCAATCTGACTCGGCTGAATAACTGGAAAAGGCCGGCATCTACACTCGTGGTCTTACCTATATTAAAAAGCCAACATGCACGGCCATGTACCCGTCATTGACCTCATGCGCCTTCTCAAACATTCACATTCTTATACCCCCATAGCGATGTGACGTCTGCTCTTCTGTATAGTGTAAACAAACCGAGATCCCAAACCTGCGTTAGTCTGTCGCTGGTTCCGCCCGGAGTACCGTGAAAAAATGACAGGATTGTTGAGAACAGGATTATTGGGCCCAAATAGTTTTATACTTCTGTACTATATAGAAAATAATCATAATCATGGATTCTTTACCTAAACTTTTCAAAATATGTCCCAACATCAGAAATATCCAGTCATAACTAATAACCAACATATCAATGATTTAGAGAAACCACAACCTAAGTTCGAATAACTATTGCTAATTGAAAGAGTAATGAATCGTGGTGTTGATTGGAACAACAACTGAATCAATTTTTGTTGCAAGAAAAAAGTGCGGGCTTGGGAGCTGGCATTATTGCAACGAAATTACTACTCCTCAATTATTTTCTCCCTATTATAAATAAAGAAGAGAAATGTGATCATTGCATTCATTCCAGAACTACAAATTTAAACAAATGGTCTCCTTAATTTACACTCGTTTGAAACACAACCACACGCTGCCGTCTTTTAATGGCAACTGGAAACAATGCATAAGTCATTTTTAATTAGTATCTAACTCTATGTGCCCTCATGTAGGCTAAAATTTCATTTTGCACTCCATTCTTGCTTATAACAGACAGGTTAGGCGTCGGTATCATGGTTTTGATGAGTAACGTACAAAACTTGATTCCTTTTGCTATTTGATGATTAACAAAATATTGCAGTTTCTCCAAAACAATTAACTACACACAAAACATATCCAAATAAATTATTTTCTATTATCTACAAGATATGGAAAACATGCAACTAAAATGCTCATTCATGTCACCTTCTTCCCTTCCAATCCTACTAGCCATCGTGGGAGAGAGAGAGAGAGAGAGAGACATAGGGGTGGGAGAGAAATATAAAAGCAATAATCATGTACAATTGAAGGGTTAAATTGACAATGACAACATATTTATATCAACACATCAGGATCGGACATCGGAAGTTTAATGATGTGTTGATACAGCTAGATCTGCTGTCATTGGCATTTTGACCCTTCATGTGTACATGATTATTGTTTTATAAGCACATTAAGCGGAATCCTGATTAATCGGTGCCTCGAAATGGAATATTTTCAGACGAGTAACGAGGCTGAAAATGCCTCGTGGCATTGCACGCACCTATGATAGGTGGTGACATGTGTAATACACGCAACAAAAATGGGGACATTGCCAAGTTGATCGATTTTCGTAATGTTTATTATTCTTAAATTCTATTTTGAATGCCTGGTGCAAAATCTAAGATACGCGACATTTAGAATTTGCTTATATATTTTTTATTATTATATATCCCAAAGTGTGGTGGGATGGCTAACCCTGGAAGAAGTCACAATTGAGCCACCATCCTATCGTCTATTATCCGAGCTTTGATGCCATGAAATGTTGTTCTCAAGATTATTATTTCCTTTCATATTAATAAAAGTTATGTGTATATATATGCATTATAGTAGCGACGCAGCCAGATTCAGACAATGAATTTATCGGGTCCATGCGTAAACATAATTGAGTCGCTTTTGTCCCGGAAAATTGGGCCCCCGAATGCATTCAATTCGATTTCTTGGATCCGCGCCTGTGTTATATATCTACCAATTATTCTCAAAATATGTTTGGTGTATTTTTTTTGTATTGAAGGGTCAAGGCCCGATTTTCAACAAGTCTCGTGTGTGTTTTTATATTCCTGTCACATTAAGCTGACAAAAGTGTTTGTAATTTTGTATTAATGTAGAAATATATGAATGACAGAAATGTTCTTTCTCTTTTTTTTTTTTTTTTGGGGGGGTTATATGTATCCATTCAGGAATGAAATTCACTTAAATGGAACTTACAGATGAAATATATTTTTTTTCATCATTTTTAATTTTTTTTTGGCCTGCCCTAGAATTTGTACTTGCTCATCATATTCCTTTTTTGTTACACAGCTGCCCCTTCTGTCCTTTCTGTTGCACATCTGTCACCGAAGACTTTATCCACAACAACCTCTTATAGTTCTTCATCATTAAAAAAAAAAGATTAATGCAATATATATTTATAGTTTTACGGGGGAATTAATGCATTTGAATTTCAACCTTCTATTCTTTAATGCTTTTTATTTGCTAAAAGGAGCCCATTTGGTGTAACAAGCGACCGGAATTCAACGTTTTATATCGTTGATCCTCAAAGAAAATACAAAATATGTGATCAATTGGATTCATTATCGAAGCCAGAGATGCCAAAATGAGGCCGAAATTACACGGAGGAGACTACTTCCGGGTCAGGATATACAATAATGACTCAAAGCCGGGGCTTCCCCTGATGGAGACGTTGTTTATATGGAGATGGCAAGTACAAGGTATATAGGCTTATTGTGAATTTTTTTCTGACAACAAAATGTCCCCTTGCAACTTATGTGTACACTGTAAAAAAAAAAAAAAAAAAAAAAAAAAATACGGAAAAGTGATGTCAGCAGAGTCACCATACTAAAGTGTAATTCAAAATAACAGTTTTGATGTAAATTTCTCCTCTAATAATTAAAGAAGAGAAGAAAAAAATCATTAGATTTCAATAGCTTACATATGTGTTAGATCCGATGTATATTTTGTATTTCTCACGTATTTATTTGTTAGGAAAAATTACAACAAAATTGTTTTTAAAAATTACATTTTTTTTAATGGCGACTCTGCTGAAAGCAGATTTGCTGTAAAATACAAAATATTTTTACAGTGTAGGTCTATAACAGTACGTCCCAAATAAAAGTAAACCAACATTTGAGAGACTCGTATTAAAATTTGAATAACTTATTGCGTCATTAATTTTATATCATGACAAAGGGTAACTCATTATCTATCAGTGATACTGATTTATACATGTACTGTGATAGACGGACTGAGCACTCGAGTTTTAAAAACTTTGATCGAAAAAACATTTTGTGCCACGTTTCTCAGAACAGCCATGGCGTTTCTGACTATTCATTGTTGTTTGAGGTCAGCCTATCTTATGCGGCGGTCACAACTCGCCGTACCTTCGACGTGCAACTCCCTACGACGGATTTCGTAGAAAAATCGTACAGCGCAGGTACCTCGGAGGCACGTTGCATGCACGACTTGCAGGAAGTTTTTCCAATACCCTTACTACAGAAACGCAGGAATCGCAGAAATTGACCAACGACCTGTGCATACATTGTACATGCGACGCAGGCTACGTTGATGGCACGTGCCCCGTAGCCTACGACGAGTTGTGACCGCCGCATTAGTCCAATCATGAGGTTGGACTATTGAAATTCAAGGGCTGCTTTTGCCCAAATTTGTTACTTCTATATCTCACCCATCCTCCCTCTGTCCCACTCTCATTTGTATAATTTTCACCGTTTCCCCACCCCCCCCCCTCTCTCTCTCTCTCTTTATTTGTGATATTCAGGCATCTTTCACATTACGATGGGTAGGGAAAACCTTCGTTCGTGCCATCCTTGTCCACCCTGCCGAAGCGGTAGACGTCCTCAGACGAGCACGGGACACCATGCCGACACGATACGGTTACTTCGGACGATATAGCGAGACCATCGGGAACCAATCTGTCGTAGAGGACGTTTTTTGTAATATAGTTCCTCCCCTTCCCAATGTAAGTTCAATTCGTTTCCCCATTCATTTATTTTCACAATGGTGAAGTAAAACATGAACGGTTGGCTAATGATGGAAAAAAAAAAAAGGAAAACAGATTATGCCAAACTGCGCTAGCTCGGGAGGTGGAAGAGGGATGGAAGGGAGAAGAAAAACCAGGCCATGTCTTTTCAAACTTCCGTATCTCGCGTATATTATTACATATGTTTAAATTTCTCCTTTAATTTTAGTATTTCCTATAAAATTGATTCTTCTCTTGATCAGGATTACCACTTTACACAATTTTGTCATTATTATTATGATTTGTGCGTTGGTGGGTCTGTCGGCCATTCCTAAATGCTGCTTTGTCATTTCATGTTTGATGTACCTCTTATCTATGAATCTTTATTCTTAATTCTTATTATTTTGTTTCTTTTCTTTTCATTTCCAAAAAATAAAAATAAAAATAAATAAATATATTGTTTCTTTTCTTTCCATTTCCAAAAAATAAAAATAAAAATAAATAAATATATAATAAAAAACTACAAAAAAAAAAATAATAAAAAAAAAATACACGATATGAATTATTATCAAATATACCAAACTCTGAGAACGTTTATTGAGATATCATTTAGGTTAGGAGGGCCTGGAAAGTAGGCCTCACCTAATTTTTCTTACTTTTATTTTCTTTCTAGTTTAAGGATAGTAATTGAATGTCAATATCTTTTAATATGCTATACGTGGTATCCTCAATTTCACCATTTGCATTTCAATATGTCATACGTACTATACAAAACAACCGTTATCTGGTTGATTTTTCCCCTTCAAAACATCATCTGTTGTATTTGTTGTATGTTTATAACTTCTGTAATGTTGTATTTTTCCTCATCAAACAGACAACCGTGTGTGATCTCACGAGATATAAGATAGAGGCTCCATGGTTTTGTACAGCGCCATCTGAGGTCAAATTGAATTGTTCAAACTTTTCATGGACATGCGCCAACAAGAAATATAGTTCAACACTAATCGCTGCTTCAATGACAAAAGCTGAGCAGAATTTATTCAAACGGTAAGCCCATTTAAAATGGATTATTAAAACCTAATGTATTTTTGACAGGCATCCACAAAAAAAAAAAAATAAAAATAAAAATAAATTATAAGACCACTGCCCTAAAAAAATAAATATATAAGAGTAAAATTTAATACAGAAATGAAAAGTAATAATATTTATAGAATATTGGATGCCCTTGAGGTTGATACAAGGAATATTGGACGAGCTTTGCACAAATATTGGACGAGTCGAAGACGAGTCCAATATTTTGAAAAGCAAGTTCAATATATCCTTGTATTGACCGAAAATTGGACATCTAATATTATCATTATTATCTATACAGAGGATTTTACGAATAGCCCCCCCCCATTTTTTTATCATAATTTTTTTCATTCATTTAGGATTCTAAACCCCCACCCCCTCATTTTTTTCTGGATTCGATTCTATATTTGCAATTCTGAAAAAAATAAAAATAAAAATAAAAATGCCCCCCCCCAAAAAAAAAAAAAAATGCCCCTTTTTTTTCCTTTTTTTTTTTTTTTTTCGATTTTCTGGAAAAAAAATTGAGCCCTCAAAATTCCCCGCACCAAAAAAAAAATTGGCCCCTCCCAAAAAAGATTCCCCCCCCAAAAAAAAAGAGCCCCCTAATTTTGCTTGATTCTGGAAAAAAATAATTAATTAAAATTTGCCCCCCAAAAAAGAAAACAAAATTGCCCCCCCCAAAAGAACAAAAAAAATTGCCCCCCCCCACCAAAAAAAAAAAAAAAAATTGGCCCCCCAAAAAAAAACGTCCCAATCCCCGAAAAAAATTATTTGGTCTCCCCAAAAACAATACAAAAATATTAATCTCTCCGGTTATCTCACTTCATCATGGGAATTCGCCCCTCTGCTGCCCAATATTTTTCGATATTGGGCAGTGAGGCCACGATATTGGGCGAGTTCAACGAACTTTGTAAAGTAGGTCAAGTTTATGAAGTGCATCAACTAATAACACTTGTATTTGGCCTCTCAAAACCCTCTGTATGGATAATAATATATTTTATTATATGGGTCCATCATTTCAAAATATTGGTGGACTTCGGATTAGTGACCCTTGAGCCAATATTTATGATGATCGCATGATAATAGCAATATATGAAAATAGAAATATATAGTAAAAGAAATGGTTTATTCAACAAAAATCAATTGCGGCTAGGCTCGAAGGCCGGATTACAGATTACAGATTTTGATACAATAAAAATAAGCATACATAGAGATTATATGACAGAACATATCATTCAGTAAGTAAATATGAAATCATAATAATATCATAAAAGTACTGAGCGATGAGGTTGTGGCATGGATTGCATTGAATTATTATAGCAAAATGTTATTCTTGCTATATTCGTATCATTTAACATTGGATTCACTGTCTTTATTATCATTATTGTTACTATTATTATTATAATTACGATTATTATCATTTTATTATTATAATTATTTACATAGATACACTGTTATCATCATTATTCACAAATTTAAGTAAATATTGCACATAAAATGAAATACACAATTGTAATTACACTGAAAGGAGATGGAAATCTAAATAATACATGATCCTTATTATGATTAATTATAATTATCAAACAGCTAGGTAATTCCATGTCGTATATTAAGCAGCTGATGTAATAACATAAGGCAACAAAAATGAAGTTATGAGTTTGAAGAGTTGGTACAGCGTAGGGATAAATGCAGTTAAGGAATCGACATAAAGGAATAAATTGAGATTCAGTTAATTCGGAAGATTTTAAGATAAATAAACATAGTTTGTCTCTGATAAAGATTGAGATGCAAAAACAGTTTAATAGCAAGATTAAGCTAAAGCTACTATTAGAAACATTACAATGAGGGAAAGGGGTCTATTTTAAAGATAAATATAACATAATTGAAATTATAATAAATTAACACTGAACTGCAATACTTAAACCTCGTAACATTCATACATATCATGCATATAGACTCGTTGACCGTTTAGTTTGGTCGTTTACAGAGATTACTAAAGGCATCTGGTCAAAAAATTTATGTTCAGTTATGTTTAATTCAATAAGTAAATGAGGTATGGAATCGGACTTTTCCAAATTCTTTGAGTGTTGCATCTCATTTGTTGCCTGAACCTACAGTTTCCTAAAGTTCTGCTGACACCTCTCGGCTTAGGGATCAGGTGTGACAACCGTTCATTCTTTCCCAGTTTTTGTGCAAAGGAAAGAGCTAGAGACTTTAAGTCAATTAGTGAATCAAGTGCAGAGTCATACGACGTGATTCTAACAGATGTCTTCTGAATTCGTTCAAGTGACTCAATATGTCGTTTTGTGAGTCCACCGTACCAAAAATGACACTCATAACTTCTGTAATGAATTCTCAGTGAGCTCCGCGGAATCTTGTGCAAATCTTGTATTTACGATTCCAATGGTGGAGATTGTTGCGATATACTATTCGCTATGTCATTATACTACTATATAGTGGATACCATAACTATATCGCATATCAGTTAAGTTGTAAATAGTGTTGATCTAGCTTCGGGTTGAGAATAAACATGTCGTAATCGTAAACATCTTTGTGAAGACCTCATCATTAACCAGCCTCATCGTACTCGTAAAAGAACCATTAAATAGTCCAACATGGTGGCAGCGGTGGAGCATGAGTTCATAGATCAGCATCAGAATGAAATTAGGGACTGACAGTTTGTGAAATGAGCAAAATCTGTACTTTTCAGTGCAGTGTCGTCGCCGTGAATTTCGATCTTCACGCAATGCAAAGTAATGCGATCACCGTACGTATTATTGTGTGTGCATATCAATTCTGTGCTGAATGAATGTTGTGTGATGAATACCGAGTACGAATGTACGATACAATCAATGTATGTACAATAACAGCTGTGTGCAACCACTGACACAGTTCGGTCTGTTATAAATTAAATCTTTAAACCTTTAACATACACTACACTAGTAAATAAGTTAAACTAACTAAAATAAGTTAAATTAATCTGGAAAATGCGAACATTAACACAGTTGTCTAAAACATAATTTATCATAAATTATCTGTGTGTGAGTTCGTGAGTGAGTGATCAACACTATCACTGCATGAAACACCTATACACGCGAAGATAATAACAAGATGAGTAGCGGTCAATATCCAGAGTTTAACTGGGAGGTACCACACCTGCCTGAAGAGTTTAACATTTTCAAGCAAAGGATGAATTTAATATTTGCAGACCAAGAGGTGGTAGATGAAAAGAAAAAAAAACATAAAATCCAAATTGCAATAGGCAATGAAGGATTACGAAGGGTCAATTCGTCTGGTCTCACCGAGACAGACAAGGAAAAACCAGAGAAACTGTGGGAACTTCTACAAGCACAGTTGAAGGTTAATATCAATTTTCGAGTACATCGGCTAGAACTAGTTCGGTACCGGCAGAAAGTTGATGAGTCAATCGACCAATTTGTTACGAGATGCCGTGACAAAGCAAAGAGTTGCGATTTCGAGGCCAACGAGCTCGATGAAAGAGTCGTGGAATTAGTAATAGCATCAACACCGATCGCAGAACTCCAGAAATCGCTCTTGGAGAAACAAAAAGGGTTTAAGATAGGGGACATCTTAACCGAAGGGCGTAAATTCGAGGCAATCGAAGCCAGCAGACGTAGTCTGAACACGCTAGTTAATCCTCAAACGCAGTAGAGCGTTGATGCATTCCGGAGTTGCCAACCAAAGATGCGTAATATTTGCGGAAACTGCGGTCGCAGTCATAAGCCAAAGCAATGCCCAGCATTCAACGACAAATGTCGATCCTGTGGCAAGAAGGGCCACTGGGCTAAGTGTTGCAGAAAAACAAAAACCGATCAGCGGAAAACAGACAAACCAAAGTCAGAAACCTGCAAACGCACGCAAAGGCGAAACAAATCTCGAACAAAGTCGAAGAGTCATAAACCAGTAAACGAGTTGGACACTCAAGAAGACCAAGACAAAGTGAGTAGAGATCAATTTGCATACTTTGATACAATCAAAACTGAAGAACCACATATAGTAGTTAACAATGACGGTACTGTAGCATATGCCTACATAGACATAATATCTCCACAGAAAGCTGGACAGCATGTGTTAAAGCTCAAAGTTGACTCAGGTTCAAGTGCAAACACGCTCACACTTAGAACAATCAAAAACATGTATGGAGAACGATACAAGACAGTAATCAAACCTACATCTACAAAGCTCGTAGTGTATGGAAAGGCACAAGTACCGTGCAGGGGTACCGTAGATCTAAAATGTAAGTACAACAGTCCAGGCTGGACTACACACTCATTCTACGTAGCAGACGTAAAGGGATCTTGCATTCTAGGATTATAATCATGTACCAAACTAGGGGTTATTACAATCCATGGAACATCCAAAACTGTCTATAGGCCTAGAGAACCTACATATATCACAAATGTAGAGGACACGACTACGCTTACCAGAAGTGTAGATCACACAGATACGCTTACCACAAGTGTAGATCATACCATTACACCTACCACAAGTGTAAACATCATAGACACACCTACCACAAGTGTGAATGATACAGATACACCCAACACGAGTGTAAAACACATAGTTACACCTATCACAAGTGCTAACGATACAGATACACCCATCAAGAGTGTAAACAATGCAGATACACTTATCACAAGTGCTAGCAAACCAAACCATAATGCTTTGAGCTCTGACCTGGTCTTCGGACAAATCAAAAGAACAGAGGTGCAGACAGAAACAAAGAATGGCCCTGTTCTGAAGACATTATGGCAAGTAGTTACTCAGGGTTGGCCGGAAACTATCCAGGAACTGCCAACGAGTATCAGATCGTATTGGTCATACAGAGAAGAGATTGGAGTGTCACACGGAATACTCTTCAAGGGAAGTCAAGTGATCATACCGAAGACACTTAGACAAGACATCCTTAGACAGCTCTATCTAGGTCACATGGGAATCGAAAGCACACGAAGACTAGCTCGCGATACGGTATACTGGCCTAATATAAACAAAGACATAGAAGCGATCGTTAGACAATGCGATGCTTGCCAGGAACACCAAACAAAGCAGCAGAAAGAGCCGTCGCTTCCCCATGATGTACCACCTGCACCCTGGACCAGACTAGCAACAGACTTGTTCATGTTTAATAGACAAGAATATCTACTCGTCACAGACTACTTCTCGAAGCATCCAATAATGTACAACCTGAAAGATACCAGAAGTGCATCAGTAGCGGACGTGATGAGCGGAATCTTCGATCTATTTGGTCCACCAGAAGAGATTGTATCTGACAACGGTCTACAATTTATCGGAAAACCATTCCAGGACATGTGTAAGAAGTGGTCAATCCAACACACCATATCTTCTCCGCACTATCCAACATCCAACGGACTAGCAGAAAGGATGGTTCGTACAGTCAAGAATCTATTGACAAAGTGTTCTCAGACTGGTCAAGATAGTCAACTAGCCATGTTGAATCTCAGAGCAACACCAGTAGACAGTCACATGAGATCACCAAAACCACGAGGTATGGTCGAACAATCCGCAAACCAGCGAGACTTATTGAAGATTGATAACTCTAAAAACATTTCGAAAGAAGAGAGAAAACAGAAGAGCCTCTTGAAGAAATCGAAAGAAGACTGAAGATGCATATAGTTTTCATTTCAATTCAAAAGTTTATTATTCATGTTGCATGTATAATCATTGCACAGTACAATATTCTTGGTATGACAACAAGCATAATATCTGGAATCATATGCTTACCAAAACTTATTGATTCTGTAAACAAAACAGTTATACCAAAAATTATATTCAATTTGCATCAAAAGAAAACTTATGGAAAATTGAAAATGCAAACAATTAGGGAGACTGGGGTAATTATGGCCCTGGGGTAATTATGGCCCCTTTGTCTTTGAGAGCTTATAATTCTTTGCTGCCTTACAATGATAATTTATTTTACACATGCCTAGCTAAACTCTTCCTGCTACATATGATAAAAATAAGCCATTTACATGAAATTTTGTGCTTAGGGGAGCCTAAAATGTACGGCAATTACAATTCTGATCGTTGGAAAGTGGCAAGTCTGCTTTTTATTTGGGGTGTGATATCATTAATTAAAATCATTTAAGATGAAATTTTGATTGAAACTGAAACAATGGGAAGTAAAAACACAACAGATAAACTTCCACCTGAAATATCTTCAATAGTAGAGCTGTAAGGGGGATCAAATTGAAAATGTCATTTGGGGTAATTATGGCCCCCAATGCATAAACAGTGTATAAGCGCAGATAAGCGTAGATGGGGACATTAACTTGTACGATTTTGTACATAAATATATGTATTGATTTGATTGCAAAATTAAACATTTTGCTGACCATATTATTGAATTAAATATTATTGTGGTGGTTGATAAGTGTATTAGGAATCACAACAACATTTATTATCATATTATCATCATTAAATTAGCATAATATCTCTTGAATTCATACAGTCATTACAATAGGGCCAAAATACCCAACCCGTGGGGTAATATGGGCCCACCAAAGTTGTTAACATAATGGTAGTATATGCAATGGAGAAAGTAGCAGGTTTAATACTTTCCTTTTGTATATTATAGTATATGGATAGACTGTATTTTACATATTTAGAATAATCATTGTTGACTTTCATTTAATGGTAGGCATAAAGGGGCCATAAATTACGCCCAGTTTTACCCTATACTTACCCAAAACCCGTTAGACTTTAATTTCATTGGAAAAAACAATTATCCAAATTTAAAGCAGGCTTACCAAAGGATATTGTTATCAAACAATATATACTTTGTCAAATAACAAGTGTTGTTAATCAAACAATATATATTGTTGTAATACTGCAAACATTGAATGTACACATTCCTGCTTCTTTACAAAGGAAGGGGGATGTTGCGATATACTATTCGCTATGTCATTATACTACTAGCGGATACCATAGCCTATATCGCATATCAGATGTAAATAGTATTCTAGCTTCGGTTTGAGAATAAACATGTCGTAATCGTAAACCATCTTTGTGAAGACCTCATCATTACAGCCGCACCCTCATCGTACTCGTAAAAGAACCACTAAATATTGCAAACAGAGATTGGCCACCTCACATGCATCAGTCGATGATATGCAAGGAACATTAATCAGCCTTAATAACGTCCTTTGAGGTAACTCCCACCGTGAAGTCTAGTCAAATCTGAAACACAACCTTGTTGCCACACACTGCTTCCGATTGGTGAGAAAATCCATGACCCATTGCAACAAGATCAGGGTCTTTTCCAAGAGCCGAGGGCCAATCGAGGCGAGGGTCACAAGACGCGAGTATATTCCCACGAGGCCGAGTGTTTTTCCAAGGCGAGGGTTCATGAGGCCTATTATTTTTCATATAAGTATATCTCTTCATCAGGATGTTTGTTCTGCGTCAAAGGAAAAGTTTCCGATAAGCATATCCTCCAATGAAGCCTAAAATATATAATCTATAAATTGCGGAATAATAAAAACGGGCATTAAGAAAGAAAACGGCGTTTGAGCAGTATAATTGCAAATACAATATGAAAAAAAAATCGCCCTCGTGGGAAACTACTGCGGCGCCCGTGGAAAAATAATCGGCCTTCGTGATCCTCGGCCTCGTGGGGCCCTCCCCGGTAATATCGTAGGCTATTAACTTCGTAGCGCCTATGGTGTGAATCAATTGCCGATCTAATGCCTTGGTGAGTTCTGTCAGGACAAGGTCAGAGACAGATTTTCTCTTCTCTGCAATGCTGGTACAAAGTGTGCAACAATGTCTACCAGGTTAATGACTTGTTGAGAGTCCATTCATACTCCCACATTGTTTCTGTCGAGATGAGGTGTTAGGGTTTTCAAGATCTACTTGACAACGAATCTTTCCCAAGACCTTTACAAGGAATCCGTGAGAGGATATTGGTCTTATATAGGGTATTAGTTTCTCAACCACTGCAGGGGTACTCTTAGGTACGGGGTAAGACAACTACCTTTTTCCGCGCTTCCGGTACACAACCTTCGGCTAGTGGATGCTGAATATATGTCTCATAGCGGTTTTACTTATTTCGCATGCCAATTCCTTTATGATTCGAGGGTGCATCGAGTCAGGACCTACTGCTTTCCTGACATTTATTTTCTTCACTGCCCATACACTTCCCATGGGTTCGATTCGTGGAGGAGGTGATGGTGATGTTATTTAGGTATCCTCCTTTTTCATAGGAGAAGTCTTTGCTGCTGAGGTGACAATCTCATTAATCTTGTCGGCGAAAA
>CALNVZ010000641.1:20094669-20111492 GCA_940671915.1 Paracentrotus lividus | reverse complement strand
CGTCAATGCACGCACATCGTTCATGTCAACGATTGCAGTTCTAGTTGCATTGACGCTCCAGCGACAATGCTATGTTATCGTTCAATATTCTTATTCCGTCGTCTTCTTCTTTTTCTTCTTCCTCAAAAACCCATTCATTTAACACGTGATCCTTGTAATCGCTGTCCAGGTCCAATTACTCATCCAAATTTGTTCAAACTTCGTAGACATATCATCCATGATCCATTATTGAGCCCCTGACATTTCATTTTCCAAAATCACTCATCCGTAACCGTCCATCGGCCATTTTGTCAATTTTCGGCCATATGAAAGCCATTCTTCCAACTTTAATATCTCCATCATCCTAGATGCTACAAACATCTGACAAAATTCATTATGTAGTCCATGAATTCACCTTTCAAATGCATCCAACAACTTTTTATTTCAAAACCATCTTCATATTTTAAATTAATTTCAAAAATCAACTCCGTTATGAATTGAAAAATTGTGACTAAAAACACGCAAAAATGGCTATAACTTTCTTAAATCAATTTCATTTTGCTTCAAATTTTTAGGTCATGTTATTCTAATAAATGTGCACACACTCCACATGTTTCACGCTCCAATAAATACGCAAAATGCAAATAGCGCCCTCTAAAGTTTCAAAATTTGGCTAAAATCCAAGAGGCTGCATCTGCGTTGTGCCTTGTTAAAACCGTACCCTTTTTTGGATTTAGGTAGTGCAGATTATGTACTTTCCAGCAATGTAAAGAAAAATATATCGATTCATTGACCAAATTGCTCAAAAATGTTGTACAAAATAAAAAATTATCGATACCAGGAAAACAAGTTTAACTTCCCCTAAAAGAGCGAATATTCAATTTAGGGACTTGAAACTTGGCAGGCATATGTATCAATACATTTCACAACTATCTGCCAATTTTTGTAAAATTTGATGACGTCATCAAAAAGTTATGGACAAAAAATAGCGAATTTTCAATGGATTACTTAACAAAGCACTACGTCATTGTCATTCAATATTTGCTTCTGAAATTGACATTACAATGACCGCATTGAATTTGCCTTTTCATTGATACCAAATATAATATAGGTTGTCACAGAAAATTTAGAGTAAATCCAGTTTTTGTAGAAACCATTTTAATCAGCTTGCTTCATAATCACGAAATCGAGAAAGCCACGAGTGCTCAGATTACTATAGAACGCCGGGGAGGAAAAAGGATTTTTTTTTTTGTTGTGGGAGCCATTATACCCGCTTGCCTAATAATTGCAAATTTGACAGAACAATGTGTACGCCGGATAGTATGGAAAATGAAGTTTTCAAAATTGCACTGTAGTACACAAACCGTATTCGTTTAACACACAGATCTTGTATAGTTATGTAAAGCCTACTTCCGTTTCCCAATATATTTCAAAATATACATTTAAATTTTAATAGTCCTTGAAATCTTTTAGTCTAGGCGTCAATGCACGCACATCGTTCATGTCAACGATTGCAGTTCTAGTTTTTGCATTGACGCTACAGCGACAATGCTATGTTATCGTTCCATATTCCTTTTCCGTTTTCTTTTTCTTCTTCTTCTTCTTCTTCTTCCCCAAAAAGCCATTCACTTAACACGTGAACCTTGTTCTCCCTACCCAGGTCCCATCGCTTAACAAAATTTGTTCAAATTTCATACACACATCCTCCATGATCCATTATTGATCCCCTGACATTTCAATTTCCAAAATCACTCATCCGTGACCGTCCATCGGCCATTTTGTCAATTTTCGGCAATATGAAATCCATTCTTCCAACTTCAATATCTCCATCATCCTAGATGCTACAAACTTCTAACAAAATTCATTATGTAGTCCATGAATTCACCTTTCAAATGCATCCAACAACTTTTTATTTCAAAACCATCTTCATATTTTAAATTAATTTCAAAAATCAACTCCGTTATGAATTGAAAAATTGTGACTAAAAACACGCAAAAATGGCTATAACTTTCTTAAATCAATTCCATTTTGCTCCAACTTTTCAGGTCATGTTATTCTAATACATGTGCACACACTCCATATGTTTCACGATCTAGAAAATACGCAAAATGCAAATAGCGCCCTCTAAAGTTTCAAAATTTGGTTAAAATCCAAGACGCTGCATCTGCGTTGTGCCTTGTTAAAACCGTACCCTTTTTTGGATTTAGGTAGTTCAGATTATGTACTTTCCAGCAATGTAAAGAAAAATATATCGATTCATTGACCAAATTGCTCAAAAATGTTGTACAAAATAAAAAATTATCGATACCAGGAAAACAAGTTTAACTTCCCCTAAAAGAGCGAATATTCAATCTAGGGACTTGAAACTTGGAAGGCATATGTATCAATACATTTCACAACTATGTGTCAATTTTTGTAAAATTTGATGACGTCATCAAAAAGTAATGGGAAAAAAATAGCAAATTTTCAACGGATTACGTAACAAGGCATTACGTCATTGTCGTTCAATATTTGCTTCTGAAATTGACATCACAATGACTGCATTGAAATTGCCTTTCCACTGATACCAAATTTAATATAGGTTGCAACAGAAAATTTTGAGTAAATCCAGTTTTTGTAGGAACCATTATACCAGCTTGCCTAATAATCGCGAAATCGAGAAAGCCACAAGTGCTCAGATTACTATGGAACGCCATGGAGGAAAAGGATAAAGATAAAAACTCAACAACGTACACAAATAGCAATCGTTTAACACACATTTGTTCTACATGCGAAGACTATTTCCGTTCACCAATATATTTCAATATATACGTTTACATTTTTATAATCCTTGATATATTTTAGTCAAAGCGTCAATGCACGCACATCGTTCATGTCAACGATTGCAGTTCTAGTCTTCTTCTTCTTCTTCTTCCACAAAAAGCCATTCATTTAACACGTGAACCTTGTTCTCCCTAGCCAGGTCCCATCGCTCAACCAAATTCGTTCAAATTTCATACACACATCCTCCATGATCCATTATTGATCCCCTGACATTTCATTTTCCAAAATCACTCATCCGTGACCGTCCATCCGCCATTTTGTTTATTTTTGGTCATATGAAAGCCATTTTTTCCATCCTCACTAGCTCCATTATCCGAAATCCTACAGACTTCTAACAAAATGCACTAAACAGTCCATGGGTTGGCCTTTAATATGCATTCAATAACTTTTTATTTCAAAACCATCTTCAATTTTTAAATGAATTTCAAAAGTCGACTCCGTTTTGAAATGAAATATTGTGACGAAAAACACACAAAAATTGCTATAACTTTCTTAAATCAATTCCATTTTGCTTCAACTTTTAAGGGCATATTATCTTATACATGTACACACACTCCATATCAATGTTTCACGCTCCAGAAATACGCAAAATGGCAAATAGCGCCCTCTAAGTTTCAAAATTTGGCTAAAATCCAAGACGCGCACTCTGCGTTTGTGCCTTGTTAAAACCGTACCCTTTTTGGATTTAGGTAGTTCAGATTATGTACTTTCCAGCAAGTAAAAGAAAAATATATCGATTCATTGACCAAATTGCTCAAAAATGTGTGAATGTAAAAAATTAACAATACCGAGAAATCAAGTTTAACTTCCCTATGCGAATATTCAATCTAGGGACTTGAAACTTGCAGGCATATATATCAATACATTTCACAACTATCTCCCAATTTTGTAAATTTGATGACGTCATCAAAAAGTTATGGACAAAAAATAAGCGAATTTACAACCATTACGTAACAAGGCATTACGTCATTGTCGTTCAATATTGCTTATAAAAGGACATGACAATGACCGCAATGAAATTAACCTTTTCCATTGATACCATATAAAGTATAGGTTGTCATTGAAAAATTTGAGTAAAATCAAGTTTTCGTAGTGCAGGTATAACCGCTTGCCTAATAATTGCAAATTTGACAGACCATGTGCACGCGGATGATATGGAAACCTAAGCTTTTCAAAATTGCCGGTAGTACACAAAGCTATTCGTTTACACACAGATCTTATATTATGTAAAGCTTACTTCCGTTTCCAATATATTTCAAAATACATTTGTATATGCTACATTTACATAATCATTGAAATCTTTTAGTCAAGGCGTCAATGCACGCACATCGTTCATGTCAACGATTGCAGTTCTAGTTTTGTGCTCTTTTGTTTTCCTGTTATTTTTGTGTCGCGTACGACACACTACTATTTTCCATTTTATTGTAAATGATGTGTGATCGAGTTAAGTTAGTGTTGGTTCTTGTGCCCCTTCTTGTACTACTTGATGTCACCATCAATCAAGAAATTATTCTTTTATTTTCACACCAAAAAGATGCAAAATGTTGTCAAAATGTCCCGTACGACACAGCATGGAATGCCGCCACTATATGACGGAAAGGCATTCTTAGGGATCCGCAGAGAAAAGAAAATAATTTTTGGACGCAACCCCCGACGTAACTATACGTATTATGAGTTGCCCAGATGACAATGAATGAAAAATTGTGGAAAAGGGTCTCTTAAAAATTGCATTACCTTTTCATTCATATTTTCATACTCCTACAGTGTGTCTCAGAAAGAACTATACACTTTTGAAATGGCTACCGAATAAGAAATATATAGTTCTTGAGGGAAAAGATTTATATGTAGAGATAAAGCTCATTTCTCAACTATTATTTGACATCAAAAGTAAAAAATTGATGCATGCTTCAATGAACACTGCGCAGGAATCCGCTATTCATTTATCACCTGCTTATGGGCAGCCAAAAAGGGCCAATTCTAATAATGGAGTGAATTGCTAAGGGTTGTATCTCACTTCGCGGAGACGTCTCCGCGACGGATAAAAAGTATTAGAGACGTCGCCGAGACGTCTCCGCGACATTTTCAAAAAATGTGACAAAGTAATTTCAAAGAACCGTCTCAAAGTTGTTTCCGCGACTCATGAAAGGTCTCCGACATGTCTCCGCTACAAAGTTTTGAAACTTGTCGCGGAGACGTCTCCGCGACGTTTCATGAGTCGCGGAAACAACTTTGAGACAGTTCTTTGAAAATGCTTTGTCACAGTTCATGAAAATGTCGCGGAGACGTCTCTAATACTTTTATCCGTCGCGAAGACGATGTTTTCTTTTCCGTCGCGGAGACGTCTCCGCGAAGTGAGATACCGAAGTGAGACTTTTTTGTGTCAAATAATAGTTATAGAATATTGGATGCCTTGAGGTTGATACAAGGAATATTGGACGAGCCTTGCACAAATATTGGACGAGTCGAAGAAAAGCGAGTTCAATATATCCTTGTATTGACCGAAAATAGGACATCTAATATTTTTATTATTATCTATACAGAGGATTTTGCAAATAGGGCCCCCACATTTTTTTACACAATTTTTTTATTCATTTAGGATTCTCAACCCCCACCCCACATTTTTTGTTCTGGAATACAATCTATTTAGAAAATAAAAATAAAAAAAAAAAAAAAAAAATAAATTGCCCCCCAAAATCCGCCTCCCCCAAAAAAAATGGCCCAAATTTTTATTCTTTCTTTTCTTTTCTTTCTTTTTTTTTTTTTTTTTTTGATTCTGAAAAAATTGGGCCCCACAAAAAAAAGTGGCCCCCCAAAAGACCCCCCTTCCGAAAAAAAAAATGCCCCACAGAAAAAAATTTATTGCCGTCCCCCCCCAAAAAAAAAAAATTGCTAAAAACGCGTACAAATAAAGTGCGTGCAATCATTTGACGCGTAGGCCTAGCTCAAATGGGCTGAAGTGATTGTGACGTAACAAAGGAATTAAGATACATGAATTGTAACGTGTCGCTGGATTTTGGGGATTCCCCCTCTTGCTGCCAATATTTTCGATATTGGGCAGCGAGGCCACAATATTGGGCGAGTTCAACGAACTTTGTAAAGTATGTCAAGTTTATGAAGTGCATCAACAAAATAACACTTGTATTTGCACTCTAAAAACCTCTGTATGGATAATAATTGAGGATATGAGCTTTATCTACATATAAATCTTTCCCCCCAAGAACCATATATTTTTTTATTTGGTAGCCATTTCAAAAGTGTATAGTTCTTTCTGGGACACACTGTATAGCGTTTGGTGAGAGTTGAAAAAAAAACAAAAAACAAACAAACAAACAACAACAAACAAATAGAGGGGCTATTTTTTCAAATAAAATTGGTAAAAATCGTGCTTGGGACAATATATAGCAAGACAGTGTAAATATTGGTATCTGGGCGGACCTTGTTAATTCTAGATTATATTCCGAAATTCGATTGTAAATTTTTTATTTATTTATTTATTCAAATATATTTAAACAGGATAACAAGATCAGATTTAACAATGTAAAGAGCTGTTTTACACTTGGTCCTGGTAATAAAAATGATCAAATATATACACACAGCATTATCTACAATAGTATAAAATCAACTTAATAAAAATTGATGTTTAGAAGTGCAATTAGGTATATCAACAATGTATATTACTAAATTATTACAAAAAATTTACATCATTGCTTATTAAATAGGTAGATGTACATAATTATATATCAGTCATAAGTTGACGAGAGAAAATTAAATAATCGTCAATGTATTACAAAAAAAATAAATATATGTATACAATAGACTGAGAAGGGGATTCCGAAATATCTTTTAGAGTAAATATATTATTTTTAGTATGGACTGTAACAGATTAGAACTTGAGGTATCTAGATTTAAACATGCTCAGTGATGTTGCATTCTGAAGGTCAGTGGGAAGTTGGTTCCAGATGTTTGCTCCAGCATATCTAAGTGTTTGCTTATAATGATTATGGTTCGGCTTTGGGACAATCACATTAAGAGAGTTTGCGTTCCTAGTGTTAAAATCATGTCGATCAAAGAACATTTCAATTTCGTTACAAAGTCTTAACAGGGCTAGGCCATTTATACATTTATACATCAGTGTAGCTAGAAAATAATCACGTCTTTGTTCAATATTCGGCCAAGATAATTCTTTCATTAAATTGATTCCACTGGTTTCTTCGTAATTAAAATTGTTTTTAACGATTCGAGCGGCTCGTTTCTGTGTTATCAAGAGATTTCTTTTATAAACGACCGGACAGTTTCCCCAGACCGAACATGCATAATCATAACATGGCTGAATCATAGATTTATACAAAATATTAAGTAAAGTAGAATTAACAGTCTTACTGAGTTTCGAAAGAAAATGAACTTAATATGCTACTGATTTACATAGGTTATTTATATGAACATCCCACTTCAGTTGATCATCAATCATTAGTCCAAGATATCTAATTACTCTAACTTCCTCGATCCTTTGTTCATCTATAAGAATATTGATCTCATCTAAAGATCGAGACTTCAGTAATATTACTTTAGTTTTGTCTATGTTGATACGAAGTCTATTGTTTAAAGACCATTTTCTTATTTAATTCATATTCGATTGTAAATGTAAGTTAACATCATAAATAGTCTTACCAGTTACATAAATGACTACGTCGTCTGCAAAAATATTGCATGATCCATTCGTTAAATACTCAGATATGTCATTAATAAATATCAAAAACAATGTGGGTCCTAGTACACTACCTTGGGGAATCCCAACTTTAAGGTCTTTATATTTAGAAAGTTTGCCCTGATACTGCACAGCTTGTTTTCTTCTTGACAAATAACTACGGAACCATTGTAATTTATTATCTCGAACACCATATTTTTTCAAGTTAAACAATAACAAATCAAAATCAATACAATCAAAACATTTGGATACATCCAAAAAAGCAAGCTGCAACTTTTTCCTTTTCGTTTAAAGCCTCATAAAAATCATCAATTAGACGATGGAGGCAAGTTAATGTTGAATGGTTTTGTAGAAAAGCAGATTGGTCGACATTTATCATATCATGTTCATTTAGATATCTTATAAGTTGGGCTTGCACTTCCTTCTCTATAATTTTCGCCTCATACCCTACGACTGAAATGGGTCTGTAATTATTGTCTGTAAATATTGCTCTATTGCACGCATGCGCGTTAACATTGATGTTTAATAAAGGCGGTCAGCCATTTTATGCGATATTTCTTATACCACGTATACCTTCTTCTGAAACGCTGATTACTTCTTCCACAGATATTTAAAAAAAAGAAGATCTTATCATGGTGCTGGAACAGACCAGATTTTGTTTATGGATATCAATGGTCATATCATGTTGTACAATGGTGCTTTTTTACACGATATCTTCACACTTTTCCTATCAGTTTTATGGAACGGGCATGACAGAGAGGAATAATGGGATGGCCATAAGATATTCAGGTTACTGGAATTCTTCAATGCTAATGGTGAGAATTATATAGTCCCTTTTAGATATTTCATATCTCATTTTTCATATTTCACAGGTTTTATTCTAAATTTATAAAATATGAAAACATGAAACATATAAATAATATAACGATTATAGTGGCCAGTGTAGAGTAGTAATTTTACTTTGAGAAAAATGATGGGATTTATACAATAAAGCAGTATATATACGTTTCCCTTCAGAGCATCTATCATAATAATCAATACTGGCTGTAAATTTATGCTATTTTATTTCAAAGAAATAAATGTGACATTCAATCAATATTAAATTTGAAGGATAAATTTGAAATATAAATTACTAGTATCTTGTCAGTTATGTAATGATTACTGCTTTGCTAAATTTGCTATTTTTCTGTCTTCGGAACAGCTGTAATAAAACGCTGTTCTTATAATGGCTGTTTTAATTTTCGTTGATACTTTTGAAATAAATAGAAATTTTTATACGTGGAAATATTATAAACATAATGAGTTATAGCTTAAAAATTCCAATCTTAACGTCTTAAATATGGGATGTATTAAAGCAATACTTATTAAGCCTAATTTTTAAACGATTTAAAATTACGGCCGTTTTTATTTAATTTCTTTCGTCCACCAAAATTTACAATAAAATCATTATTCCCCTTTTTATCGGATTTAATTTTTTTTTAGTACATTTCATTTGGACTCTGAAATGAACATTGGATGAATTGGGACTTCGACAAAATATTAAATAGGCGAATTAGCAATCAGACCAAAAGGTAATAAGATGAACTGGTTTTAGACGAAATGGAATAATTAGACCACGTGGGATGAGAATAAATTGGGCGAGGGTCAAGTGTTTAGACCAACTGGTAATTGACCTAATCTGTTACTCGGTATTCACTTCGGTGCTATGTCTTCTTTTAAAAAAAATGACATTATTGCGAGGGGCGGCTCCGTGTATTTTTCATCGTATCAAAATTTTGGCCTCCTAGTCATAGTTTGTTACCAAAACGATCATAATACACGTTGATGATTTCCTCTTGAAAATGTAAAGATAAATCGTAGGTAAAACGTTTAAGTTGAACATTATACCTTATTATTTCCACTGCTATTTTTTAAACTGTGTATTTGATGAAAATATATATAGGGCAGTTCCATAAAACAATCAAACTTTTTGTCCAACCGACCCCCATTTTTTCATAAATCCTTTCCTCTACTCTATGAGCTTTGAGAACCTCAGACATTTTAATTTAAAAAGAGGGTCGGATGCTTTGTCCTAGAATCAACATGAGATATGATACTTGACATTCATGCTCATCGCCTCTGTAAACATTGATATTTTTTGAAGTCCAACCTTTTACCTATAATATGCCCTGTATCATAAAAGATAGGCCTAAGGTCAATCTTATAATTGATTTCGATCTTAAGTCTATGGTGAACCGTGTACTCAGAGTTACAATCGATCGTACGATTTATCGTATCTCCTTTATGTTACTGGACACCAAAGATAGAAATGTTTGCTCCCGGAAACCCCGCTCCATATAATAAGAATTAGAAGGAAAAAAAAAAAAAAAACAAAACAAAACAAAAAACAAAAAACAATATAAAAATTCAAATTTTCCTAATAGTTTGTGAAATTTGAACAAAGAGTAAAACTGACCAGAAATTTATAATATGAAAATTGAGCATAGAAAATGTGATTCAATATGAATTATCTTTGCTCATTTTGTGATCAGTTTTCCTTTCTGTTCAAATTGTTATAAAAAAAAAAACTGCACCAATTTGCCGTGATCCATTGAATAATTATATCCCTAAATTGATTTATATCCTCCGGGTTTATGTCAGGTTTTCTACCTTCTGACCTCTCGAGCATTGAAAACTAAGGGGTTTCCTGGGACGAACACAGCCATAGGTTTTGCCATAGCTCAACGGCATACAGACACCAGCGGCGCATTCCGGAGACTTTGGTTCTAATCCCGATGGAATTCAAGTTTCTTTTGTCATTTTTCAAGTTTTAAAGGCCCGGTCTCACCGCCCGAACTTTGCTGGAGCGTTCCTGGAGCGGTGAAAAAAATTAATCACCGCTCGTTACCGTTCACCACCGTTTAACAGAAGTTGGCAACCGCTAAGGCAACGTCGTATACCGCGGGTCACCGCTGACCGTCTTTCCTACCGCTCCGAAAGTTTTGAGCTGCACAAAATATTGCGAGCGGTGAGGAGTGGGCCATTTTCCGCTCCGGCAAAGTTCACCACCGCTCCAACAACGCTAAATCAAAGTTTGGCACCGCTAGACGCAAGTTGGTGGACGCTTGGGTCCGCTAGGCCAACGCAGAAATCTTGAACGCTAGACCACCGCTGCCTCGCCAGCTTTGCCCGGGCGGTGATAAAACGTTGCACAAACTTTGGTGTAGCGGTTTTGAGCGTTATTCTAGCGGACACGGGATTGCTGGAGCGGTGTCGGGCGTTGAAACAGCGATCTGTTGCGGTGATGAACTTTGGTTTGGCGTTGGTATAGAGGTGTCGGAGCTAAACCAACGCTCGAGCGTTGTCGAAATTCGGCCCCCTCTCCCTACCGTTCAAGGACCGCTCCAACAAAGTTCGGGCGGTGAGACCGGGCCTTAACATGTATAATATCCCAAAACACAAATACATGAGATGATGTCTTTGACAATATCCAGAAAGCAATTAATTGATAATACATTAATAGACAAAATAGAAAATAATAGAGATATGGGAGGAAATTAGCCTAAGGGCATAACTTGTAAAAGGTGGCTTATTTCCAGCATCCACAAACAATTGTCAAAATAAATGTTAACAGGAGAACGTCTAATATTAGAAACTTTTGAGAATCCAGTTTAAGTAAACAGAAAAAAAGAAGAAAAACTGAGACAGTTGAGGTAATAAGAGAATTCTTCTGCCTGTATATTTAAATAGCCATAATGATATTCATTTATGCTAATGCTACATTAAAAAAAAAAAACAAAAAAAACAACAACAACAACAAAACAGATGATAACGTATACCTTAGCATGTGTCCTTATTCTGCAAAGGTGAATAAATCAACAGCTTTTGCAGCTTGTACATGAAGGTGGTTTTGAAGATAACTTTTCATAGCAGTCAGTGTCAACAGAAGTCAGTCTAATGTAAGACAGGTATCAGACCCGATTGGCATTATTTATGCTATTTCTCTGATACTTTTCATCCTGACTTGTTTTTCAAATTCCATGCGCACAAGCTTTGTAATAATGCATTGGATAATAAACAATTAACACACTTCAAACTTCTTTGAACAAAACTTTGAAGAAAAAAAAAAAATGAAAGCAACTGTCAAAAAATTCACTTTCAAATTTCACTTCTCCATAGACACCTGTACGAAATATAGAAACCAAATGCATTTTACTCAGAAGTAACAAAAGTGGATGTAGTACCTTTTGGAAATGACCTCTTCATTTGTGTTGATATGTTCTACCTGTGTAAAGTGGGATTCGTCTTATAGACAAACGTGAATTAATATATTGCATCAACGTTCACCAATACAAAGGGCAAAATCGTAATTTAACGGCAATGATAAGATTCAGTCATCATGGTATCACGACATTTTCTCGGCTGCGACATTTTCTCCTGCGACAATTGCTCCGGGCTTTATTTCGACTCAGAAGCTGGGTTAGAGTCAGGGTTGCGATAGGCTTTTATGTTTGGTTTAGGGTTAGTTTTAAGGTAGGGTATAGTGTTGGAGTGGAAGTTGGTTATTCGATTAATGTATGGAATTTGAAGTGGATCAATTGTCGCTGGAGCAATTGTCATGGCATCCACACATAAATCTTGAGGATCAAAGCTTACACTTGATTGTGTGTGCTTACTTTCTGGTTACTGATAATCGCTTGTCTGATATTGGCTTTTCCCTATGTTTTTATATAATCGGGAATAATATCATCAAATAAAACTTAATCTTCAAGTTTAATGAGATTGGACTTCGATTTATGCTGGATGATAACAATAGAATTATTCATTTATGTCATTGCCCAATGGATGTTTCTGTCCTGGCCACATAATAACAAGGTATTCAAACAACCCGTTATTGAAGAATGACAACTTGAACTTGTCATCCTTCATTTTGATGGCTGATTGATAATTACTACGACACGCAATCTCTCATACATTTAGTTTCACTAACATCACGTTTTTCTTCTTATGAAACATTAATAACATGCATTTAACAACCTCTTGATGATGAAATAATTAGAAATAAACGTGGATTTTTTTTAGCGTCCTCGTCCACATGCTTGGAGCTAATATATCGCTAATAAAAGTCCATTATGTCCTCCAGTCATATCAAACCTTACTTTCACAATTTTCTTTTTTTGGGGTCATCTTTTGTGGAACCGTTATTTCTTTCCAAAACCCTTTACACCATATGGTACATCGAGTTTTCATCCTTGTATTAATCTAATACATGTTATAACAGCTCCAATTTGTTATCATGGACATAGGTCCACTAATATCATTTCTTGTATTTTTGGGGTTTATTTGGTAATTTTAGGATTAGGAATACGTGAAAGGATAGGGTCGGACTTACAAGAAGGTATGTGGTTAGGGTGACGGGGGTCGCATCGGGTATAACAATTTTTAAAAAAAGTTGCAGGGTAAAAGAAAAAAGTTCTTATTTCCTTCATAAACAAAAGGTATACATTGGTTAACATCTTGCAAAAAGAATTAACAAATGAGAATGAAGGGGGCAAAACTCGAAAAGCTTGGCATGTGTTGGGTATGCATTTACAAGAGCATTACTATAATAAATCGTAGGCCTATTTATATACATTTATAAATATACATGTTTCTTTGTTATTAATAGGAAATTAAAGCTAGAGGTTATCATTATCATAAAAAGGAAAAGAGAGAAGAAAGAAGAAAGGTAGGCACGTCAGTAAGGTTCAGTTATAAAATGGTAACATCATAATTATGAAGTATCGAAATTTACTCCTGCATGGGTGCAAAAGAATTACAAAAATATTCAAACATTGAATGTGGTACAGATTAGAATCACGTTGAGAAAACATTGATGCTTTACAATGTAAAGAGATGTATCGAATGAATATACTTTTATATGATTTTTTTTTGTACGGCAGCCTATAGCTCATATTCACACTGCAGTTGGGTGTGTTCCAATATTATTTTAGGTTTTTTCCTCTAATAATTGAAAAATACCCCTTATTAAATATAGGTCGGAGAAAATGCTAAAAGAATCACATTTCAATGATTTTTCGGGATCCCCCTATCTGAGCCCCTAAGATATACCCCTTTTCCGGAGATATCGGGAACGAGCATACTTGTATGGTTGGCCGCCTGATTAGTAGGGGGACCCAGCAAACACAGAATGTTTTCAGAACGTTTTCAAAACGTTTTTAGGTCCTGTACTTCTTCGTCCTAAATGAACGGTTTTAAAACGTTTATATAACGTTAAAGTGTGGACTTCTCGTTTATGTCAAAGTTTAGTTTTTTTTTTAGAACGTTTAAAAAACGTTTTTTGGACGTTACAAAATTAAACGTTTTGTATAGGACGTTTACCAAACGTTTGGTATAGGACGTTTTATTTACGTCCACTTCAATAAATCGATCAACTTAGAATTTTTTAAAACAAATACCAGAAGTGATAATTATGTTTTATATGTGCAACTAAATAAAAACAAATAAAAACACAGATCACTAAAACACTATAGGCGATTTCTATATTAAAAGCGAGATTTGTTTTTTTCATTATACATGTATATGTTTACACGATTCATTAAAAAAAAAGACTAAAAAAATACATAACAATAACATATTTTTAATTATTTTATATACTCAATTTTATTACCGGTAATTTCAAATCATTTCATATACGATGATCTTTACATATCAACGAACGAGGCCGCGCGCCGAGGATTGATCGATGACGTCATCCCAGCAAACACAGAACATTTTCAGAACGTTTACAAAATGTAACGATTTAATCAAAACGTTCACAAAATATTTTAATTGAACCTTATAATGAGATTTATTTTATAACGTTTTTTATACGTCCAAATGGGACCTTATGCAAATGAGAAGGTGATTAGCATGAATACGTTAGACATGTCGAAATAAACGTGTTTATTGAAATTATTTCCATTTAACAGTAATACATTCATTCTTTGGTGTTTCATTTTATTGTAATATTGTTTTGAAACACACATAAATATAAACAAAACCAATTCAGAATTGGAATGTACTAACATAACAAATAAAGTAATAACTAACCATTACAAACAATACTTTCAATAAACTATAAATTTTATGGAGCATCAGACAGTGTAAAAATCCTAGTGATATCCAGTAAAGTCTGCTTTTAAGCATGATTTAGATCGGAGACACTTCACTCTTAAGAGTCTTAAGTGCCACTCCACAAATGGTGGCCAAGGGTTAGAGGTGCTTGAATCATATAACACATTTGTATTTATTATATTGTTTACTCAAGGTTTCCAAAGGTTTTTTTAAAGGTTTTCTAGACGTTCTTAAAACGTTTTTTTAGTACATTTCAAGGTTTTAAAAACGTTTTAAAACGTTTTAAGAACGTTCCTTACGTTTTTTAAAGGTTTTCTGCATGTTCTAACAACGTCCACAATATATTTAAAACGTTTGCAAAAGGTTTTTTTGTACGTCTCGAGCTTCCGAAAGGTTTTTGAAGGTTTTTTTATTGGTTCTTTTCACGTTTATAAAACGTTTTTAAAACGTCCAATAAAACGTTTTTAAAACGTCTAAAACCTACCACATTTTGACGTCCACAAAACTTTTTCACAAAACGTCCAAAAACCAACTTGGAACGTTTTAAAAACGTTTTTAAAACGTCCGTTTGTTAGTTGGGGAGGGGCAGGGTTCGTACGAAACGTTCTGTACGAAAAAAACACACAAAACAAACTGTTTTTACTCGCTGTACGGTCCCCGGAGTGATATTTGACTGCGCAGTTAGCAACATTTTTTTTTTTAAATAGGGCCCCTCCGTAATTACAGTGTATATATACGAATTTTGTATTTCCATAGGTGCGTGATAAGGCCAAAAAAAAAAAATTGTTTGGTTGTCCTCGACCGACCGACCCTCTGAAAACGGCCCGACCCGACCAACCTCTTTTTTTTTTTTTTTTTTTTTTTTTTCACCCAAACGCCGAAAATACACAGCTCATATTTATTTGTATAAATTTTCATAAAACAGTATTATAACATGTGTTATTTTTCCATGCAGTCCCAGTTTACATAACTCAATAAAACGTAAAAGTGATCTCAAAAATGGAAGTCATTCGTTTCTTTTGTTTTCTTTGTTTTTCAATGGGAGGAAAAAAAAAAAAAAAAAAAAAAAAAAACCCGACCGACCGACCCGATTTTTGAAAAAGGCATTCATTGGACAACCAAACAATTTTTTTTTTTTGGCCTAACGTGCGACACAATGGCATGTCTGCCATTTCTCCAGACACGAAAGCACTTAAGCATGTCAAGACCACTATTTCCGATGCGGTGAGTAAAGTATCAGTGAGTTTTGGTAAGGTCACAACGAAATTTCAACACCACTGATAAGCACAAAAATCATTTGCACATGCTAACAGCCTTATTTGTACACACCCCACGTACTACACAACCAATAGACACTTCGAGGGCGAGGACATGTTGCCAGATAGAGTGTGAGATCCAATGGGGGAAAATATAGGTTTCGTTTGCAAGTCATGTTAATGTTTGGCAACTATACATATGTTCTACTTGATCACACGAATCAGAAAATATATGTCGCCAATTTTTTAATTGAGCTTTTGTGACCCCAAAAGAAGGTCAAAGGTCAGGCTTCATTAACATAAACATAATTTTATTCAAATTGTGTCAAATTTGATATCAAATTGTAGGTAATTTTATAACTAGCAATTCAATCAATTATCATTTTTTCACCCGACCAGTCAGTTTTGAGCAATATGCAAATTAGTTTATTTATGCATAATTGAATGTATAGTAGTGTCAAGTTGAACGGCGAGCCGACACAACATATACATAGACAATATCGATAAAAACTAATCAAGATTAAAACGTGAATCATACTAGCCTAATATTGTTGCCACATTCTGGTGACCCTTATGACCTTGAAAATAGGTCAATTTATATAGTATTTAACATCCTGGAAAATTTGGCAAAAAAAAAAAAAAAAAAACCGAATTTGCTGTGAACTTTGACCTTATTTTTAGGTCAAATATGACGACCTCTATTTTGTGGTTCATGGCATCAAGGTTAACATATTCATGTTAGTTGTCAACAAAGTTAAGCTTATACGACCAACCGGTCAAAGGTCAAAGTTCAAGAAAGACGTTTTGGCCAAAGTTTTTGGTCTTGACCTAAGTCTTATTGGGTCGTAATACTTGAAATATTTTATTGAACACTGTTAATGTGGTGCCAGGTAAAAATGGCAGAGGTAAAAATGGCAGAGGCAAAAATGGCAGAGGTAAAAATGGCAGAGGTAAAAATGGCAGAG
>CALNVZ010000641.1:20060230-20094644 GCA_940671915.1 Paracentrotus lividus | reverse complement strand
GCCAAAATGGCAGAGGCAAAAAAATGGCAGAGGTAACAATGGCAGAGGTAAAAATGGCAGAGGTTAAAAATGGCAGAGGTAAAATGGCAGAGGTAAAAATGGCAAGAAGGTAAAAATGGTGGAGGTAAATGGCAGAGGTAAAAAATGGCGAGAGGTAAAAAATGGCAGAGGTAAAAATGCGCGGAGGTAAAATGGCGGAGGTAAAAATGGCAGAGGTAAAAATGGCGGAGGTAAAAATGGCAGAGGTAAAATGTCAGGTCTTACGCAATTAAATTGTCATAGCAAATCCCATGAATAAAACACGGCCAATTCCCTTGGGTGGTATCTTATGCGGCGGTCACAAACTCGCCGTACTTCGACGTGCAACTCCCTACGATGGATTTCGTAGAAAAATCGTGCAGCGCAGGTACCTCGCAGGCACGTTGTATGTACGACGCGCAGGAAGTTTTTCCAATTCCCTTACTACAGAAACGCAAGAATCGCAGAAATTGACGGAAGACCTGTGCATGCATTGTGCAATCGACGCAGGCTACGTTGATTGCACGTGCCCAATAGCCTACGACGAGTTGTGACCGCCGCATCACTTCTCGGAAAGCCTTCGCGACAAAAAATATTACGTCTACGTCTCCGATGTTGCGGAGACGTCGCGGAGATGTCTCCACGACGTCTCCGTGACAGTTAAAAGAAAACTGCACAAAGCACTTTCAAAGAACCGTCTCAAAGTTGTTTCTGCGACTCATGAAACGTCTCAGAGACGTTCCGCGACAATTTTTTTTAAAAACTTGTTTAAAACGTTTCATGAGTCGCGTATACAACTTTGAGACGTTTTTTTTGAAATTGCTTTGTTACAGTTTATGAAAACTGTATCGGAGACCGTCTCGGAGACGTCTCTGCTACATCTCCGCGACATCGGAGACGTCTCTAATACTTTTTATCCGTCGCGGAGACGTCTCGCGACGGAATCCTTGTTTCACGTAATATTATAAGAGTCGGACCTATTAGAAACGTGTCTGAAAATTGAGGAGAAAGAGGAGACTGAGGAGACAAGCTATATGGCAAACCATGTTGACAAATCCGTCTCAAATGTGTTTCTCGCGAAGTGAGTACCAAAAGGGGTAAATAGTTAACAAAGAAAGCTAGTTATTAAAAGGATTATAAAATATCATTGTTGGAGGTGTTCTTAACTTTTAAATTGACTGCCCTCCATTTGGACTAGCTGATTATGAGCTATTGCAATATCTAAAGTATTGGCGATTGTATAGTCATTACTGCACGTGTTACTTCAAAATCGTGAGTGGTAATATTATTCTATTTTTCTCTCATAAGGTAAAAATAATAAAGATTACTTTTGTTAAGACATGTTGTTGTTTGTCCGTTAGACAAAAACGTGCACACCTATTTTAAGATGGCATTTCCCACTGACGTCTGCAATTTATTTATAATTTGTTATAAACTGTACAGTTTAAAAGGTAAAATATGTAAATAAAATAATCGTTCAACTTTGGTATAGCAATATCTCATAGCAGATAGTCCTACATATTATGGAAGTCAGTCAATTCTAAAGTAAGGACCCTCCAGCAGTCCAGCATTTAAATTTGAAAATCCCTTCTCAGTTTTCTTTATGAATGTTTTACCCCCTTTCCTAAAGGGAATTTGCCATAATTATGTGCATGGGCTTTGCTATGACAATTGGATTGCGAAAGACATTCCATTTTACTTCTGGCATTTTCATCTCTGCCATTTTTACCTCTGCCATTTTTTACCTCTGCCATTTTTACCTCTGCCATTTTTACCTCTGCCATTTTTGCCTCTGCCATTTTTACCTCTGCCATTTTTTACCTCTGCCATTTTTGCCTCTGCCATTTTTACCTCTGCCATTTTTACCTCTGCCATTTTTGCCTCTGCCATTTTTGCCTCTGCCATTTTTACCTCTGCATTTTACCTCTGCCATTTTTGCCTCTGCATTTTTACCTCTGCCATTTTACCTGGCCCACATTAACAGTGTTCAATAAAATATTTCAAGTATTACGACCCAATAAGACTTAGGTCAAGACCAAAAACTTTGGCCAAAACGTCTTTCTTGAACTTTGACCTTTGACCGGTTGGTCGTATAAGCTTAACTTTGTTGACAACTAACATGATATAGTTAACCTTGATGCCATGAACCACAAATAGAGGTCGTCATATTTGACCTAAAAATAAGGTCAAAGTTCACAGCAAATTCGGTTTTTTTTTTTTTTTTTTTGCCAAATTTCCAGGATGTTAAATACTATATAAATTGACCTATTTTCAAGGTCATAAGGGTCACCAGAATGTGCAACAATATTAGGCTAGTATGATTCACGTTTAATCTTGATTAGTTTTATCGATATTGTCTATGTATATGTTGTGTCGGCTCGCCGTTCAACTTGACACTACTATACATTCAATTATGCATAAATAAACTAATTTGCATATTGCTCAAAACTGACGGTCGGGTGAAAAAATGATAATTGATTGAATTGCTAGTTATAAAATTACCTACAATTTGATATCAAATTTGACACAATTTGAATAAAATTATGTTTATGTTAATGAAGCCTGACCTTTGACCTTCTTTTGGGGTCACAAAAGCTCAATTAAAAAATTGGCGACATATATTTTCTGATTCGTGTGATCAAGTAGAACATATGTATAGTTGCAAACATTACATGACTTGCAAACGAAACCTATATTTCCCCATTGGATCTCACACTCTATCTGGCAACATGTCCTCGCCTCGAAGTGTCTATTGGTTGTGTAGTACGTGGGGTGTGTACAAATAAGGCTGTTAGCATGTGCAAATGATTTTTGTGCTTATCAGTGGTGTTGAATTTCGTTGTGACCTTACCAAAACTCACTGATACTTTACTCACCGCCATCGGAAATAGTGGTCTTGACATGCTTAAGTGCTTTCGTTCTGGAGAAATGGCAGACATGCCATTGTGTCGCACGTTAGGCCAAAAAAAAAAAATTGTTTGGTTGTCCAATGAATGCCTTTTTCAAAAATCGGGTCGGTCGGTCGGGTTTTTTTTTTTTTTTTTTTTTTTTTTTTTTTTCCTCCCATTGAAAAACAAAGAAAAACAAAGAAACGAATGACTTCCATTTTGGAGATCACTTTTACGTTTTATTGAGTTATGTAAACTGGGACTGCATGGAAAAATAACACATGTTATAATACTGTTTTATGAAAAATTTATACAAATAAATATGAGCTGTGTATTTTCGGCGTTTGGGTAAAAAAAAAAAAAAAAAAAAAAAAAAGAGGTTGGTCGGGTCGGGCCGTTTTCAGAGGGTCGGTCGGTCGAGGACAACCAAACAATTTTTTTTTTTTGGCCTTATCACGCACCTATGGAAATACAAAATTCGTATATATACACTGTAATTACGAGGGGCCCTATTTAAAAAAAAAAATGTTGCTAACTGCGCAGTCAATATCACTCCGGGGACCGTACAGCGAGTAAAAACAGTTTGTTTTTGTGTGTTTTTTTCGTACAGAACGTTTCGTACGAACCCTGCCCCTCCCCAACTAACAAACGGACGTTTTAAAAACGTTTTTAAAACGTTCCAAGTGGTTTTTGGACGTTTTGTGAAAAAGTTTTGTGGACGTCAAAATGTGGTAGGTTTTAGACGTTTTAAAAACGTTTATTGGACGTTTTAAAAACGTTTTATAAACGTGAAAAGAACCAATAAAAACCTTCAAAAACCTTTCGGAAGCTCGAGACGTAAACAAAACCTTTTGCAAACGTTTTAAATATATTGTGGACGTTGTTAGAACATGCAGAAAACCTTTAAAAACGTAAGGAACGTTCTTAAAACGTTTTAAAACGTTTTTAAAACCTTGAAATGTACTAAAAAACGTTTTAAAGACGTCTAGAAAACCTTTAAAAAAACTTTGGAAACCTTGAGTAAACAATATAATAAATACAAATGTGTTATATGATTCAAGCACCTTCTAACCTTGGCCACCATTTGTGGAGTGGCACTTAAGACTCTTAAGAGTGAAGTGTCTCCGATCTAAATCATGCTTAAAAGCAGACTTTACTGGATATCACTAGGATTTTTACACTGTCTGATGCTCCATAAAATTTATAGTTTATTGAAAGTATTGTTTGTAATGGTTAGTTATTACTTTATTTGTTATGTTAGTACATTCCAATTCTGAATTGGTTTTGTTTATATTTATGTGTGTTTCAAAACAATATTACAATAAAATGAAACACCAAAGAATGAATGTATTACTGTTAAATGGAAATAATTTCAATAAACACGTTTATTTCGACATGTCTAACGTATTCATGCTAATCACCTTCTCATTTGCATAAGGTCCATTTGGACGTATAAAAACGTTATAAAATAAATCTCATTATAAGGTTCAATTAAAATATTTTGTGAACGTTTTGATTAAATCGTTACATTTTGTAAACGTTCTGAAAATGTTCTGTGTTTGCTGGGATGACGTCATCGATCAATCCTCGGCGCGCGGCTCGTTCGTTGATATGTAAAGATATCGTATATGAAATGATTTGAAATTACCGGTAATAAATTGAGTATATAAAATAATTAAAATATATGTTATTGTTATGTATTTTTTTAGTCTTTTTTTTAATGAATCGTGTAAACATATACATGTATAATGAAAACAAACTCTCGCTTTTAATATAGAAATCGCTATAGTGTTTTAGTGATCTGTGTTTTTTATTGTTTTTTATTTAGTTGCACATATAAAACATAATTATCACTTCTGGTATTTGTTTTAAAAAATTCTAAGTTGATCGATTTATTGAAGTGGACGTAAATAAACGTCCTATCAACACGTTTGGTAAACGTCCTATACAAAACGTTTAATTTTAACGTCCAAAAAACGTTTTTTAAACGTTCTAAAAAAAAAACTAAACTTTGACATAAACGAGAAGTCCACACTTTAACGTTATATAAACGTTTTAAAACCGTTCATTTAGGACAGAAGTACAGGACCTAAAAACGTTTTGAAAACGTTCTGAAAACATTCTGTGTTTGCTGGGTCCCCCTACTTAAGGCGGAACCAACCATAAAGTATGCTCGTTCCCCGATATCTCCGGAAAAGGGGTATATCTTAGGGGCTCAGATAGGGGGATCCCGAAAAATAATTGAAATGTGATTCTTTTAGCATTTTCTCCGACCTATATTTAATAAGGGGTATTTTTCAATTATTAGAGGAAAAAACTAAAATAATATTGGAACACACCCAACTGCAGTGTGAATATGAGCTATAGGCTGCCGTACAAAAAAAAATCATATAAAAGTATATTCATTCGATACATCTCTTTACATTGTAAAGCATCAATGTTTTTCAACGTGATTCTAATCTGTACCACATTCAATGTTTGAATATTTTTGTAATTCTTTTGCACCAATGCAGGAGTAAATTTTCGATACTTCATAATTATGATGTTACCAATTTTATAACTGAACCTTACTGACGTGCCTACCTTTCTTCTTTCTTCTCTCTTTTCCTTTTTATGTAATGATAACCTCTAGCTTTAATTTCCTATTAATAACAAAGAAAACATGTATATTTATAAATGTATATAAATAGGCCTAGCGATTTATTATAGTAATGCTCTTGTAAATGCATACCCAACACATGCCAAGCTTTTCGAGTTTTGCCCCCTTCATTCTCATTTGTTAATTCTTTTTGCAAGATGTTAACCAATGTATACCTTTTGTTTATGAAGGAAATAAGAACTTTTTTTTTTACCCTGAAACTTTTTTTAAAAATTGTTATACCCGATGCGACCCCGTCACCCTAACCACTACACTTCTTGTAAGTCCGACCCTATCCTTTCACGTATTCCTAATCCTAAAATTCCAAATAAACCCCAAAAAATCAAGAAATGATATTAGTGGACCTATGTCCATGATAACAAATTGGAGCTGTTATAACATGTATTAGATTAATAACAAGGATGAAAACTCGATGTACCATATGGTGTAAAGGGTTTTGGAAAGAAATAACGGTTCCACAAAAGATGACCCCAAAAAAAGAAAATTGTGAAAGTAAGGTTTGATATGACTGGAGGACATAATGGACTTTTATTAGCGATATATTAGCTCCAAGCATGTGGACGAGGACGCTAAAAAAATCCACGTTTATTTCTAATTATTTTCATCATCAAGAGGTTGTTAAATGCATGTTATTAATGTTTCATAAGAAGAAAAACGTGATGTTAGTGAAACTAAATGTATGAGAGATTGCGTGTCGTAGTAATTATCAATCACACATCAAAATGAAGGATGACAAGTTCAAGTTGTCATTCTTCAATAACGGGTTGTTTGAATACTTTGTTATTATGTGGCCAGGACAGAAACATCCATTGGGCAATGACATAAATGAATAATTCTATGTTATCATCCAGCATAAATCGAAGTCCAATCTCATTAAACTTGAAGATTAAGTTTTTATTTGATGATATTATTCCCGATTATATAAAAACATAGGGAAAAGCCAATATCAGACAAGCGATTATCAGTAACCAGAAAGTAAGCACACACAATCAAGTGTAAGCTTTGATCCTCAAGATTTATGTGTGGATGCCATGACAATTGCTCCAGCGACAATTGATCCACTTCAAATTCCATACATTAATCGAATAACCAACTTCCACTCCAACACTATACCCTACCTTAAAACTAACCCTAAACCAAACATAAAAGCCTATCGCAACCCTGACTCTAACCCAGCTTCGAGTCGAAATAAAGCCGGAGCAATTGTCGCAGGAGAAAATGTCGCAGCCGAGAAAATGTCGTGATACCATGATGACTGAATCTTATCATTGCCGTTAAATTACGATTTTGCCCTTTGTATTGGTGAACGTTGATGCAATATATTAATTCACGTTTGTCTATAAGACGAATCCCACTTTACACAGGTAGAACATATCAACACAAATGAAGAGGTCATTTCCAAAAGGTACATACATCCACTTTTGTTACTTCTGAGTAAAATGCATTTGGTTTCTATATTTCGTACAGGTGTCTATGGGAGAGTGAAATTTGAAAGTGAATTTTTTGACAGTTGCTTTCATTTTTTTTTTTCTTCAAAGTTTTGTTCAAAGAAGTTTGAAGTGTGTTAATTGTTTATTATCCAATGCATTATTACAAAGCTTGTGGCCTCTGCCATTTTTACCTCTGCCATTTTTACCTCTGCCATTTTTACCTCTGCCATTTTTGCCTCTGCCATTTTTGCCTCTGCCATTTTTACACCGAACCGTTAATGTGTTCTACTTGATTCCATGAACCAGGAAATTTTCGTTTTCATTGACCTATGACCTTTAAATAAGGTGAAGTGCAAACAGTACATAGTTTCTACTTTCTATTTCCAGGTTTTTACCGTCATGTTATTTGAACTTTGACCTTAACTCCTAAGGTCCTAAGGTCATATGTGTCAATGAAAGATAATAGCAACGTTGATATTCTGACTTATGGGAACAAGTAGAACAAGAATAACTTTGATTATCAAAATTATTAAGCTATAATATGGCCAATAAAAGTAAGTTCATGACACACATAGAAAGTTTATTGAATACCTAAGGGCCAAAGTTTTCTGTCTTGAACATAGTCCTGTTAGGCCTTATTAACTTAATTATGATAACAACAGTTCTACATGATCCCTTGATACCATGAACCAGAATATCAACTTTGCTATTCTTTTCCATTGACACATAATATGACCTCAAGTTAAGGTCAAAAAAACAAAATAACATGACGCTAAAAAACCTGGAAATAGCAGAAACTATGTATTGTTTGGACTTTTCACCTCATTTAAAGGTCAAAGATCAATGAAAACTGACATTTCCTGGTTCATGGGAACATGTAGAACACATTAACAGTGTTCAATAAAATATTTCAAGTAACACGGCCCAATAAGACTAAGGTCAAGACAAAAACGAAACTTCATATGGTTTCACACTAATATACCGAGTGAGTAAAAAAAAAAAAACTTTACACCTAGAAAAATGTCAATAAATAGGAAACAAATTTATAAACCCTAAATTATTTTACATATTCTGAAAGAGTAACTCCTCCCGCATCTTCTGGTTCCATGTTTGTGTGGTATGTCTTTACGTTTGGATGAACACGACGCATTGTTTGCGAACATGCAAATTTCGAATTGTGCCAGGGTGGGGATGAAATTGAAACAACAAAAGCTGACAAAAAAGCTACTCCATCATGAATAAAATCGCATAACTTTTTAACAAAAACGTCTTCCGCTTAATAACTTGGCAGGGGTATTCTTACACATATTGAATACATTTTGTATGAAAATTAGATTGACTCGTCAAGTAATGCACAAATGAGTACACATCAAAGAGTAAATTGCCACTGACAGACCTAAAAAGGCCTCATAATACTTTTGAAAAGAGATTATTTTGTCTTTGACGTGTGCTCACTCATGCCTGACTCTCATTTTCATACAAAATGTAGTCAATATGTGTAATAACACCCCTGTCAAGTTATTAAGCGGAGGACATTTTCGTTAAAAAGTTAAGCTATTTTATTCATAATGGAGTTGCTTTTTTGTCAGCTTTTGTTGTTTCAATTTCAAGCCCACCCTGGCACAATTCGAAATTTGCATGTTTGCAAACATTGCGTCGTGTTCATCCAAGCGTAAAGACATACCACACAAAAATGGTACCAGAAGATGTGGGAGGAGTTACTCTTTCAGGATATGTAAAATAGTTCATATCAATTCTACTTCACGTGAAATGTAAATCTAACGTATGACATTAAATCTTAACATAAAGACGCGTCCATTATTTGAGGAGGGGAAACGCAACATTACATTTGTACATTCATGAGTTTAGTGGAAATACATGCATCTGAGCGGCGGAGAAAATTATACGGCTCTACATTAATGTCAACAAAACCCGCGCTAACGGCGGGAAGCGACCGATTGACAACTGCATGCAATTATTACTTAGCGTACAAAAACTCGCCTAAGAAAATTCCCTGTCGGTAAAATGGTATTGTCAGTCGATCCGTTCGAGGAAATTCGTCATGGACATGAAATAAATAATTGAACTTTTATCATAGTTTTCGTAGGTAGATGCTTCAGACCAGATTGGGGAAAAAGACATTTTGGCAAGCCTATAACACCATTGTGCTAAAGTTGTAATCAGAATCTTTATTTCACATAGATTGATGTTCCGATTATTGATATAAATAGTGATTTTGTCACATCTTGCGAAGACGCCGTCCACATGCGATATGCATGTGATATGCGGAAATGTTGACCCATCGAGTAAAGATTCGTTTGTGATAATGTTCAAAGTGACAGGACTTTTTTTTAACTAATCGAAATGAATGTACCATATTTGGAAAGCTGAGAATTCAAGCTTTTAAAAACTGCTTGATCTTTAAGGTGTAATATAATTATGCGTAATCGAGGAAGATGACTATGCAGCGTATGAGCTATTTTGAGAGCAAAATTGGCCATATTGTACAGGAATTTGATCTTACTAGGATTTCGAATTGACTCAAGTGACAGGACTTTTTTTCCCTTTGCAATAAGTTATTCCTATTTTTGAAAAATTCAGACTCTTAGCGTACTTATTCAAGTTGATCATTTCTTTGAAAAGGTAGTTGCTCGCCATAATCAAGAAAACAAAGTGAAAAAACTGTGCAAATTACAAAAAGTCTATGGCCGCGTTCGCTTTGCGTAGAGTGATAGCGCCCTCTTCCCCTTAAGTTTACAACTAGAATTGATATGTAGGGTTTATAAATTGGTTTTCTTTTTATTGTCATTTTTCTAGGTGTAAAGTTTTTTTTGGACTCACTCGGTATAGGCAAAGCCGCAAAAGGGCCACTAATATGGTCAGGTGAGGGCGCTGATTATTTTCTCTCTTTGTCTCTCTTCAAGGCTGAAATAATGTCCCAAAATTTTAAGTAAAATATCTAATGAGATTAATAATGTTCTACTGACGCATTTGGTCGTGTTTACCCCTAAATCTTCCATCTAAATTGACAATTTAGGCAATCAGGCCCAAGTGCCATTTACAGACTCATGTGCTGTTTGACGCACTTGAGGCAAGGTCACTGTCATAACCTGCTCTTTTGCACTTCTCACATGCTTTTAACCCAATTTGTCTTCCTCACCTAATTTCGCTGCCTTTCTTGTATCTTGTTAAATAGTATATAGCACCATGCTGTTGTGAAATTTGTTGAAAGTGAAATTTGTTAAAAATGAAATTGAGTCTCTTTCTTTTTTTTTTTTTTAAATCTACGATAAGATTGGACTGACGTCTTTCAATTATCTACAAAAAAAATAACAAACAAACAACATATATATGTGGGACTATGTGTCATGAATAATGGTTGGTTGGCTCTCCGTAAATGGCGCTTGTCAATCTCAAATTAGATTATTATCGTTTTTGCATCAGGCTCGTATGTAGTTTTGGCGTAGGCTTCAAAAGTTAAGCCCACGAGCGACTTTCCTTGGTGAAGTGTAATTAGATATGGTTTAAATTAGTATTTGAAAAAAAAAGAAAAAAAAAGAAAGAAAAGAATTGAACACAAAACAAAACAAAAACAAAAACAAACATTAAACAAAACAACAAAAAACAACAAAAAACAACAAAAAACGCAATTATTAAATGCAACAGAGCGAAAGGGTGTGCGAGTGCAAGATTGGTCATGGAAAACGCAATTATTATATGCTTAAAAGCAAAAGGCGTTAAATGGTTGGTTGGTTCTCCATAGATGGCGCTTGTCAATCTCGAGGATTAATTGTGCCAGCCTCGTATATAGTTTTGGCGCTGGCTTCAAAAGTTAAGCCCACACAAGCGACTTTCCTTGGTACAGTTTTATTAGAATATGGTTTGAATTATTTTGGAGAGAAAAAAAAAAGCAACACGCAATTTTATTAAATGCATAAAAAAAAAGCGAAAGGGGGAGGGTGTTTAATTGCAAGATTGTTCATGGAAAACGCAATTTTTATAATTAAAACAGAAAATAATTAGTATGCTAATATGGTCTGGTGAGGGCGCTGATTATTTTCTCGCTTTATTATAACTTATGCACGGATAGCACGGTTTAAATTGATTGAATATTTATAGAATATTGGATGGCCTTGAGGTTGATACAATGAATATTGGACGAGTCGAAGACGAGTCCAATATTTTGAAAAGCGAGTTCAATACATCCTTGTATTGACCGAAAATAGGACATCTAATATTATCATTATTATCTATACAGAGGATTTTACCAATAGGCCCCCCGCCCATTTTTTAATCACAATTTTTTATTCATTTAGGATTCTAAACCTCCACCCAACAATTTTTATGTGGATTACGATTCTGTATATACAATCTGAAAAAAAAAAAAAAACAAAGAATTGGCCCAAAAAAATCTGCCCCCCCCAAAAAAAAATGCCCCCAAATTTATTCTTTCTTTTCTTTTCTTTTTTTGTTTTGTTTTGGTTTTTTTTTGGGGGAGGGGATTCTGAAAAAAAAATTAAAAAATGGCCCCCCAAACAAAAACCAAGAAATGCCCCCCAAATGCCCCCCAAAAATTTGCCCCCCCGCAAAATAAACTGCCCCCAATTTTTTCTTTTTTTTAATTCTGGAAAATAAAATTGAAATAAAAAAAAAAGTTGGGCCCCCCCCAAAAAAAAAATCTCTCCCCCCCAAAAAAAAATGCCCCCAATTTTGTTTCTTGTGGAAAAAAAAAGAAAACAAAACAAAAATTGCCTCCCCCCCCCAAAAAAAAAAAAAAAAAAAAAAAAAAAAAAAAATATTTTTTTTTTGGTTCCCCTCACCCCCCCCCCCAATAAAAACTGCTCCGACCTCCTAAAAATTTTTTTGGTCGCCCTCATAAAGCAAAACAAGAATATTCATCACCCTTGTGAATACACACGAGTAAATGATATGCACGCAAGGTTTTTGGAAGGCGTACTAAAGATGAGGTAATTTTATTGATAGAAAATGGTCATATAAAATCATTTAATGGTCTTATGTTGCTGTTCAATGAATAAATATGTTCTATAAGTCCTACTCTTTCCTAATTTACCATTTAGTTGAAGATTAGACACGTTGGCGTATTTTTAAGGAATATTTCTCGTAATTTTGTACATCAACCTAATCACGCCTACATAAGTTGTAGGGAAAACAGTTTTTTTTTTTTTTTTTTAAGAGCGTTAATTTAACACGTGAGCCTATGGGCGTCTATTTACTCGTGTGCCCCCTTGTTATCTCACTTCCAACTTTGGGGATTCCCCCTCTTGCTGCCCAATATTATTAATATTGGGCAGCTAGGCCACAATATTGGATGAGTTCAATCGGAAGAGGACGTAAATGTTGGTCCCGTGTATGGGAGAGCTACACATGGCCCTATGCACGTTAAAACCAATACACTATTCGACAAAGAGAAGGGTGTTCCACCCGGTATATTGCACCTAGCCCGTCCCGGTGAAACTGCAAGAATCTTCAGAATTGGAGGAGGCAGTAAATAATACTAAGAAACTTTGTAAAGTAGGTCACGTTTATGAAGTGCATCAACAAAATAACACTTGTATTTGGCTCTCCAAAACCCTCTGTATGGATAATAATACCTGTTTTCTGAAGCTTTTGACATCAACGTGTTTCATACACTGTCCGTCATAAGGGTGGAATATTGTTTTGCCGCTATAGCGACATGATGTTGCTCTGACTTTAATTTCTTGAATATGTTTGTCCCTGCTTTTACTTTTTGGGACCCTGGCTATATCTTGGACATTTTCCCAACCCTTCACGTGGACCTTTTTCCAAAAAAGTTTTGTCAACCCCCGTGATGCCCATTTTTGTCATTTTTTCTCATTTTGGGGCCCCCTTTTGTTTTCCCGGCCGATCAAGCCCCCCTCAGTCCTACCCCCAGGAAACGCGACTGAGGTGTATTGTTTTATATTGTTCTTTAAGGTAAATCTATATTTCTGGGGACAGGCTAAGGTCTCTTGTCTAGGGGAGGGGTTGAATTAAAAAACGAGATTGGTGAAAATTCGGAATATTTTATTCCATCTTTATATTGAAAACAAAAGAAATAAAAAACACCTTTAACCCTTAAATATCGTCATTTCCCCCTTAAATTTTGTGAAACCTTGATGACAAGGCTGTAAATAGTCATTATTGATAATATTTTATTTTGATTTATGTTTGGTTGAGATTTTACAATACAATTTAGGGAAGATAGAAATTTCCATGGTGTAAAAATGAATAAAATGAATGTTGAACCCCATTCAAAATAAATTTTGACCCCTCCCCTAGACAAATGAGTCGAGCCTGTAACCATAAATTTAGATCTAATTTAAAGAACAATAACAAATCTCCACCTCAGATGTGTTTTCTTGGGATAGGACTGAGGGGGCCTTGGTGGGTCACGTGAACAAAAAAGGGCCCCAAAAATAAGAAAAAATTACAAAAAGGGCCATCTTCTGGGGGTGACAAACTTTTTTGAAGAAGAATTCCGGGAAGGGTTGAGGGAACGTCCAAGATATACCCAGGATCCCAGAAAGTGAAAGCGGTGACAAACACATTCAAGAATTTAATAACGGAGCAACATAATGTCGCTTGAGCCAGAAAAAAAAATTCCACCTTTATGACGAACAGTGTATTCATCATCCGGACGTGATGAAATTAAAAAAAATTATATATATCACAGTATTTGTATATAAAGTCGGTAAAGCTGTAAAAATTTGAAGAAGGAAAAAAAAAGTGAGAAAATACCTTTAGAAGGCAAATTATTCATGATTAATCAAATTTTTTACAAACTTTTTCTTATTGGAAATTTATGTAACTTCTGTTCAAATTTATGAAAAATAAGTAACCTTTATTGAGCGAGCTTGATTCATATTTTCTCATAAATATTCATTTATACCGGGTGTGCCCACTGGGAAAACCATATTTTGAAAGGTTCTTTTGCTCGTTGACACGCGGGAGGAGCTAATAGACCAGTTTACCTACATATTTAAATTTTATGCATACTTTTTTAAACAAAGGTTATTACTAATGTATGCAAACTGGATTCCATGTATTGTAGTTCGTTATTTTATTACTGTTTGAATGCCTTGTTACTATGTCGCCAGAAAAATTACGCATAAAATTTGAGAATGTTAGTAAACTGGTCTTTTACAGGCGGGCGCTGCTCCCGACCCCTCGAAGTTTGTGGTGCGCCGCTTTTCTCATTCATGGATCCGTGATAGCCACGCTGAAATTCAGACTCATCACTCTTTAATAAAAGTTCTCATTTTTGTTAATTATATCTTTTATTTCATAATTACTAAATAGCACGGCCACCATTCCATTTAATATGTAGTTAAAGTTCCATACCAGTATCACTTTTGCAAAAATATTGGGGTATTTTCGCACCACCAGACACAATATTATCCCTCAGTTGGTTTATGTCGGGTTCTACAACTTCTGATCACTAGAGCGTTGAAAGTTACTGGGACGAACACTGACATAGTGTTCGCCATAGCTCAGTTGCTAGAGCTGACGTCTGGTAATCAAGAGGTCTCGTCGGGTTCGAATCCCGATTTTCATTGTTCATTTTTCATATTATATATTTCTGATCAGTTTCCCTCTTCGTTCGAATGAATGTTGGACTTAAAATGTTAAACGTATTTGGCGTAATTATTCATATTATGAATGACAACGCCGTAAAAATAAAAAATAAAACAACAAAAACAATTATCCCAGCTTACAAAGCCATAAATGCTGTTAAATAAGTTAAATAATGTCTATATATTTACCTTATATTCTAAAAAATATGTTTGGCATGTTTGGTGGGAGTTTACTTCGTACTCGTTTTTTGTTTGTTTGTTTGTTTGCATGTTTTTTGTTGTAATAAAGGGACCAAGGACTAAGGATTTTCAACAAGTCTCGTGTGTGCTGTTTTATATTCCCGTCCCATTAAGATGGCAAAGTGTTTGTAACTTTGTATTAATGTTGAAATAAATGAATGAATGAAATGTCTTTTGTTTTCGTTTTTCTTTTGTGTTTTGTTTTATGTATCCATTCAGGAATAAAATTCATCTAAATGGAGCTTACAGATGAAATTATATATTTTGTTCATGTTTTAATTTTTTTTTTTTTTTTTTTGCCTGTCCGACAATTGGTACTCTCAATATCTGCATAATTATTTCCTTTTTGTCATATAGCTTTCCTTTTATCCTTTCTGCTGCACATCTGTCACAGAAGATTATATCCACAACAAACCTTTTATAGTTCTTTGTCATTCAAAAATAAAAAAAAAATTAATGTATAATATTTTTTCTAGTTTCATGGGGGAATTAATGCATTTGAATTTCAACCTTCTATTCTTTATGCTTTTTTATTTGCTAAAAGGAGCCCATTGGTGTAACAAGCGACCGGAATTCAACGTTTTATATCGTTGATCCCAAAAGAAAATACAAAATATGTGATCAATTGGATATAATTATCGAAGCCAAAGATGCCAAAATGAGGCCGAAACTACACGGAGGAGATTACTTCCGGGTCAGGATATACAATAATGACCTCAAAGCCGGGGCATCCCCTGATGGAGACGTTGTTTATATTGGAGATGGCAAGTACAAGGTAGGCCTATGTGAACTTTTTTTCTGACAACAAAATGTCCCCTTGCACTTAATTGTAGGCCTATACAGTGCGTCCCAAATAAAAGTAAATTATAATTTGAGAAACTCGTATCAAAATTAAATAACTTATGCGTCATTAATGTTTATATCCTGACAAAAGGTAACTCAATATCTATCCAGTGATACTAATTTTATACATGTACTGTCATGGATGACTGAGCACTTTAATCAAAACAATTTTGTGCCACGTTTCTCAGAAGCAGCCCTGGCGTTCTGATAATTCATTGTTTGAGGTCAGCCATTCTGAGTCCACTCATGAGGGACAAAGGATCACTTGGACTATTGAAATTCAAGGGCTGCTTTTGCCCAAATAATGTTACAGGGCAATTTTGACGCTTTTTTCCTTTTAAGGGTTGTTTTACGATCAGGGTACACCATTTTGTCTCACTGGACCCCCCCCCCCCAAAAAAAGGTGTTCTGTTTTCCCTCAATTGTTGTATATGTGTTCTAGACAAGTAAAATGATATTGATTTTAAATTTTGAGGCATGAGGTCACCAATTTATTTTTCTATAGGGGTTCAAATTTTTTATTACACTTAAAGTCAATTGCTTCATTTTTCGGAGAGGACGTTTTTGACGGAACGTGATTTGACAACATTGTAATGTGGACTGTCTGAAAAATAAGTGGATGTTGGAGAAGTGAACATTATAAGTTTGTTGCATATATTAGTGTTCTTACAGACAAAAGCATTGTTCATCAAGTGATGTCTAACTATGCGTAAACACACCGAATTCGGAGAGGACATTTTTGACAGAATTGGCACCCAATTTTGGTTAATTGTCACAAAAAAATCAGATTAACTGTAGCTTCTGGAGTTTTCAGTTTTTAAACAATCGCATTTCAGTAGTCAATTCTGATTAGAAAAACAAGCCAAATAATTGATTATAAAAAAGGGTGCTCAGGCTCAAAATTTGAAAAAATAAAATGAGACTATAATTTTGCCCTAAAATGCCAGATATGGTCAATTTGTAGAAAAATGAATTATGGTCAATAATCAATTTTTCTCTCGTAGGTTCCTCTAACAGTGCCTAATAGCTTGCCATCAAAGATTTGAGATTACAGTACCTATATTTCTGTTTATGGTGGAGAGAAGGCCAATTTCCGAAAGTGTACCCTGATAGTGTGGCATCCAACGGGGCAAATATAGGTTTCGTTTGCAAGTCATGTCAATGTTTGGCAACATCTGTATATATGTTCTACTTGATCACACGAATCAGAAAATATATGTTGCCAATTTTTTAATTGACCTTTTGTGACCCAAAATAAAGGTCAAAGGTCAGGCTTCATTAACATAAACATAATTTTGTTCAAATTGTGTCAAATTTGGTATTAAATTGTAGGTAACGTTATAACTAGCAATTAAGTCAATTATCATTTTTTCACCCGACCAGTCACTTTTGAGCAATATGCAAATTAGTTTATTTATGCATAATTGAGTGCATAATAGAGTCAAGTTGAACGGCGATCAGACACAACATATCCATAGACAATATTAATAAAATCAAGATTAAAACGTGAATCATACTAGCCTAATATTGTTGCCATATTCTGGTGACCCTTATGACCTTGAAAATAGGTCAAATGTCAATTTACATGATGATTAACAACCCCAAAATGGCATTAATTTGGCAAAAACCCGACTTTTCCATGAACTTTGACCTTATTTCTAGGTCAAAAATGTCAAGTAAGAATATGACGACCTCTAATTTTTGGTTGATGGCATCAAGGAAATCATATTCATGTTAGTTGCCAGCAAAGTTAAGCTTATAAGACCAACAGGTCAAAGGTCAAAGTTCAAGAAAGGCGTTTCGGCCAAAGTTTTTTGTCTTGACCTTAGTCTTATTGTGCCGTATTACTTAAAATATGTTATTGAACACTGTTAATGTATTCTACTTGATTCCATGAAACAGGAAATGTTCGTTTTCATTGACCTATGACCTTTAAATAAAGTAAAAAGTGCAAAAAATACATAGTTTCTACTATTTCCAGATTTTTTAGCGTCATGTTATTTGAACTTTGACCTTAACTTGAGGTCATCTACGTCAATGAAAGAGAAAAGCAACGTTCATATTCTGCTTTATGGGAACAAGTAAAACAAGAATAATTATGATTATCAAAACTATATAGCTCTAATATGGCAAATAACACAAAGGTCAAAACACACATAAAAAGTTTAAGGAATACGTAAAGGCCAGAGTTTACTGTCTTGATCATAGTCCTGTTTTGCCTTATTAACTTAATAATTTTGATAACAACAGTTCTACATGATCCCTTGATACCATGAACCAGAATATCAACGTTGCTATTCTTTTTCATTGACACATATGACCTCAGGTTAAGGTCAAAGTTCAAATAACATGACGCAAAAAAACCTGGAAATAGCAGAAACTGTGTATTGTTTGGACTTTTCACCTCATTTAAAGGTCATAGGTCAATGAAAACGAACATTTCCGTGTTAATGGGAACATGTAGAACACATTTACAGTGTTCAATAAAATATTTCAAGTAACACGGCCCAATAAGACTAAGGTCAAGACAAAAAACTTTGGCCAAAACGTCTTTCTTGAACTTTGACCTTTGACCTGTTGGTCGTATAAGCTTAACTTTGTTGGAAACTAACTTGAATATGTTTTTCATGATGCCATCAACCAAAAAAATAGAGTTCGACATATTTTAGTTGACACATTTGACCTAGAAATAAGGTCAAAGTTCATAGAAAATTCGGTTTTTGCCAAATTAATGCCATTTCCAGGTTGTTAATCATCATTTAAATTGACATTTGACCTATTTTCAAGGTCATAAGGGTCACCAGAATGTGGCAACAATATTAGGCTAGTATGATTCGCGTTTTAATCTTGATTATTTTTTATTAATATTGTCTATGGATATGTCGTGTGTCATCGCCGTTCAACTTGACTCTATTATGCACTCAATTATTCATAAATAAACTAATTTGCATATTGCTCAAAACTGACTGGTCGGGCGAAAAAATGATAATCGACTTTATAACATTACCTACAATTTGATACCAAATTTGACACAATTTGAACAAAATTATGTTTATGTTAATGAAGCCTGACCTTTGACCTTCATTTTAGGGTCACAAAAGGTCAATTAAAAAATTGGCGACATATATTTTCTGATTCGTGTGATCAAGTAGAACATATATATAGATGTTGCCAAACATTAACATGACTCGCAAACGAAACTACATAGGATCCCACACTATGATCGTAAAACAACCCTTAAGCACAACTGCTAAGTCATCCGTCACAACGCAGGTACATATAAATTCTAATCTATGTAAAATGTAATGCTACAGTCACACAGACACTTACGTATAGTTACGTCCCGATGTGTCCAAAAATTATTTTCTTTTCTGCGGATCCCCAGTGATGCCTACCCGTCATAGTCAGCAGTGGAAATATTGATAATTTCGTTCATCCAGTAAAACAAAGAAATACATAAGAAATGATAGAATAGAAGATGAAATAATATTTGGACGCAACCGGACGTATCTATACGTAAGTGTCTGTGTGACTGTAGCATGAAGTTAAACGTATACCAACGTGCGGCATTAAATCGTAATTAAACAAGGCGCGTCCATTATCTAAGAGGCCAGACGCAACAAAGTGACGTTGGAAATACGGCTGAGAAGCGCAGAAATTTATACAGCTGGCTGCAGCGGCGTAAATCCGTGTCGAGGAGTGGGGGGATGAGCGAAATAATTTGCCAACTTGTCGCGATCTTGTTTGACATACACAAGCACTAGTGACACAAGGAACGTTTTTAATACCCATATATCAGTTGCGAGAGGGAGGGGTGCGAATAGAATTTGTCTTTGAATGTATGATTTTTAGCTTATGGTTGCCTTGATTATACGGTTCATTTTAGTAATGGAAAAACTAATGCGAGCGCGAAGCGCGAGCCGAAAATATTAAGCTTAAACTTTGTTGGAGATATTTGTGCATTATAGTTCCTATTTAGTATCAGCGAGCGCGGAGCGCGAGCCGAAAATTTTAAGCTGAAATTGGATATGTTTCACGGTGCATGAATGGTCCTATATAGTATCGGTGAGCGCGAAAAAAATAAATAAAAATAAAACAAAGCAAAAGTGTATAGTACAGGCGGCGGAACGGATTTGAAAGTGGGATCTCGATAAAAAAGGCACTTTTTCTGGAAAGGGGGACACTTTGGATCAGAGGCATAGATCTAAAGAGAAATGTATTTGGGGAGAGAGGGGATACGAAAAAAAATTGTCGTTGAATGTATGCTTTTAAGAATCATAATGGCTGCCTTGATTCCTGTTCACTTTAGTAATGGAAAAGTAATGTGAGCGCGAAGCGCGAGCCGAAATTTTAAAGCTAAAAATAGGAGATATTATTTTGAGCAGTATAGATCCTATTTAGTATCAGCGAGAGCAAAGTGCGAGCCGAAAATTTAGTATCCATTTAGAAGATAAATTTTACATCCTTTGTTAAATAACAGCGATAGAAAACAAAACCACAATCTTTGCTATGCAAATTTTGTATGCTGCAGACCCCAAGCCCTCCACCAACGGCCCGCACACAACTACATTAATGTTTTTGACTGTCAGCAACACCCTTTACTAAAGGTTTGTCCCTAGACGAAGGCATTGGATCCAACCTTTTTATACTTAGGTTACTGTTTTTTACTTAGTGCGACGTCGCATAGCGACCGAGCAGGAAATTTTGGGGATATTTGGAGTAAAAAAGAGGCATTTTTAGTATTGAAAGCGCTATTTTAACCAATAACACAGTTATCTAGTGTATTTTTTTTTCATTTCTTTCTTGAAAACTGTGGGGGGGGGGGGAATGTTTGTACAGGCCACCCCCTCCCCAAAATCTGGGGGGGGGGGGTGTATCCCCCATCCCCCGGGATTTACGCCCGTGGCTGGCTGCAATAATAAATTAGCTCACAAAAACTCGCGTAAGAAGACTTCTCCCTACAGTGGAATGTTATTGTCCGTTCGTTTGAGCAAACTATGCGTGGAGATGAAAGATATTGATGAACTTTTATCATGGTGTTAGTTAATAGATTCTCCAGACCAGATGGAGGAAATACACATTTGGGCAAGCTTAAAACATGATTGTGCTGCAATTGTAATCAGAATATGCAATTCATATACATATTGATGCTCAAAACAATGACATAATATCATTGTGAACTAGTCACAAGTCTTGCGAATACGCCGTTCACATGTTTCTATGCGATACATGCATGTGATAAGCGTAAATATTGACCAGTCGAGAAAAGAACCTCTTATGATTATGTTCAAAGTGACAGGACTTTTTTAATCAATTCAAATGAATGTACCATCTCCGGGAAGCTGAGAATTCAAGCTTTTAATCGCCCTGCGAACAATAAGCTATAATAGAATAATGCGGCATCGAGGATCAAAACTATGCAGCGCATGAGCTATTTTGAGAGCAAAATATACCATATTGTACAGGAATTTGATCTGACTAGGCTTTCGAATTAACAAAAGTGACAGGACTTTTTCTTTCCTTTGCAATAAGTTATTCCTATTTGTTTAAAAATTCAGACTATTAGCGTACTTAATCAGAGCGAACATTTCTTTGAAAAGGTAGTTGCTCGCCACAATATTGTAGCTTTGATCCACGGACTCCTGCAAGTCTTAATGATGCTCGGAATAAACTGGAAGGATGTATACAGGAACTGAGCCTTTGGTTGACAACCAACAAGCTGAAACTAAATGAAAATAAAACAGAAATACCTATTTTCCATCTAACAAGATGCGTCCCATAGGTGATGTAAACCTTCAGATTTGGAATGCAACAGTTCATGTTTCTTCTACCTTGAAAAACCTTGGTGTACAATTTGACCAGTCATTGTCCATGTCTGAACATGTTCGAAGAGTGTGCCAGATAGCCAATTCCCACTTAAGAAACATCTCTCAAGTTAGAAAATATCTTTCTAGTAAAGCATGCAACCATGCTGTACGTTCTCTCGTCTTAAGCAGGCTCGACTACGGAAATTCCCTCATGCCTAATATTAATGTTTGTCATATCAAAATGCTCCAGAAAATCCAGAATCGATCGGCTCGTCTTGTACTTGGTGCTAAGAGGAGAACTCCTAGTTTCCCTCTTTTCAAACAACTCCACTGGCTACCGATTAAAGAACGGATCAATTACAAGCTAGCCCTGTTGGTGTACAAATGCATCAATGGTACTGCTCCCCCTTACTTATCACACCTTATCTCCACTCCCTCTGTTTCTAATTACCAACTACGTTCCTACAAAGACAAAACACACCTACAAGTCCCCCGCACTAACACTAAAATGGCTGAGCGATCGTTTTCTTTTGCTGGACCGGCGTTATGGAATACTCTACCCCAACACCTCCGTATTTGTAAAGTAGAAGAAACCTTCAAATCTAAACTAAAAACACAATTGTTTCCTACTTAAATGCTTACAAGTAATATTGCTTAATTTTGTCTTATGTCATGTTTCCTTATAATTATTTGTATCTATTGATTATTTTCTATATTATGTTGTATTAGCGCTCTGATCAAAATCTTTTGTTTGTAATAGCGCTTAATAAATAACAATTATTATTATTATTAATAAGAAAATAAATTGAAAAACTGTCCAAAAAACAAAAAAAGTCAATGGGCGCGTTCGCTTTGAGTAGAATGGTAGCGCCCTCTATCTCTTAAGTTTACAACTAGAATTGATATGTAAATTTTGGTATCATTGAATAGAATATGAGTTACTCTTTATCTTGAAATAAATTTCAAGGTCACACAAGCTATAACATTTTAATGTAAGGCCCTCAAAGTTGGGTTTACTTGTTTTTTCTGGGAAGCACTGAACAGCGCGTCCCAGAATAACTTTGAGCTTAACTAGCTGCAAAAAGATATAATTTCCGTGACCTCCATAGAATATACATTCAAGAGTAACAGATACAGTATACTGTCCAGTGACACCAAAACTATTCCCCTGCTGTAATGGATCACTGACCACTTAGGCTTTTACCTTTGTAAAAAAATCCCCTTGTACCAAGTTTGAGAAAAGCCAACCCATGGCTTCCTGACATCCATTCATTGCTTAAGGAAGCCTTCCGAGTCCAGTTTCAAGGGCCAAAATATTGCTTGGACTATTGAAATGCACGATTGTTTTTACCAAAACTTGGTACAACGCGACTTTGACAAATGTTTTCTTTTAAACCCCTAGTGCTCAGTCATTCGTGTTAGAACTGATATTTTTTAGGGGTATCAATCGATAGAATATGGGTAACTCTTTCAAACGAACAAAGAATTAAGGTCTACTAAATTTTAAAGCAAGGCTCTCAAAATTGGGTTTAGTTTTGGGGTGGGGCACAGAACCCGATTACAGCTCGATTTTCCGTTTTGAACAGTGTAACATCAGAATATTTGCAAGTTTTCGTACTATTTTATTCGTTTAACATAACAAGAAAATAAAAAATGGCACTTGAATGGTACAAATCCAGCAATGGCAGTGTTTTCCTTACACAATTTACTATACATGTCACGCGCGGATCCAAGAAAATTGAATTGAATGCATTTCGGGGGCCCCATTGTCCAGGGACAAAAGCGACTCTATTATGTTTACGCATGGGCCCGATAAATGCATTGTCTGAAATCTGGCTGCGTCCGCCACTGCATGTAGATTTATATTGCATGAAGTTTCTTTTTTTTTTCTTCGAATTCTGAGTTTCTGTTTTGTCAATCTCTCATATTCTCTCTGCCTTTCACCTTTTCTGTCTCTCTTTCTCGTTCTATACCTCACCCATTCCCCCTCTGTTTCCCCACCTCTCTCTCTATCTCTCTCTCTTTATTTATGATATTCAGGCATCTTTCACATTACGATGGGTAGGGAAGACCTTCGTTCGTGCGATCCTTGTCCACCCTGCCGAAGCGGTAGACGTCCTCAGACGAGCACGGGACACCATGCTGACACGATACGGTTACTTCGGACGATATAGCGAGACAATCGGGAACCAATCTGTCGTAGAGGACGTTTTTTGTAATATAGTTCCTCCCCTACCCAAAGTAAGTTCAATTCATTTCCCCATTCATTTATTTTCACAATGGTGAAGTAAAACATGAACGGTTGGCTAATGATGGAAACAAAAGAAAAAAGGGAAAACAGATAATGCCAAACTGCGCTAGCTCGAGAGGTGGAAAAGGGATGGAAGGGAGAAGAAAAACTAGGCCATGTATTTTCAAACTTCCGTATCTCGCTTATTTTATTACATATGAATATATGAATATAAAAAGAGCCCAAGTACATGAAAGTTTATTTCGAGTAAACCAAGAAAATCTGAATGATTTTTGTGTGTAGTCAATGGAGATTTAAGATAGTTTTTTAAAATTAATTTTCAGGCATTTTGGGGCAGAATTCAGTGCTGTAAATTGTACACAAGAAAAACTCATGTATGAGCAACAACCTTCCATGGTTAACTCAATTTGGCCAAGAGATGGACTTGGACCTTTTTTTATATTTATATACTCATATGTTTAAATTTCTCCTCTAGTTTTACTCTTTCCTATAAGATTGATTCTTCTCTTGATCAGTATTACCACTTTACACAATTTTGTCATTATTATTATTATAATTTGTGCGTTGGTAGGTCTGTCGGCCATTCCTAAATGCTGCTTTGTCACTTTCTGTTTGATGTATTTGATCTATGATTTTTTTAATTTTTTTTTAAAATTAATTTTATTTTTATTTTTTTTTCCATTTTCAAACAATAAAAATAAAAATAAATAAATAATAATAAAAAACGACAAAATACAAATAAAATATAAATTAAACAATATGAATTATTATCAAATATACCAAACTATGAGAACGTTTATTGAGATATCATTTAGGTTAGGAGGGCCTGGAAAGTAGGCCTCACCTAATTTTCCTTATTTTTATTTTCTTTCTAGTTTAAGGATAGTAATTGAATGTCAATATCTTTTAATATGCTATACGTGGTATCCTCAATTTCACAATTTGCATTTCAATATGTCATACGTACTATACAAAACAACCGTTATCTGGTTGATTTTTCCCCTTCAAAACATCATCTGTTGTATTTGTTGTATGTTTATAACTTCTGTAATGTTATATTTTCCTCATCAAACAGACAACCGTGTGTGATCTCACGAGATATAAGATAGAGGCTCCATGGTTTTGTACAGCGCCATCTAAGGTCAAATTGAATTGTTCAAACTTTTCATGGACATGCGCTAACAAGAAATATAGTTCAACACTAATCGCTGCTTCAATGACAAAAGCTGAGCAGAATTTATTCAAACGGTAAGCCCATTTGAAATGGATTATTAAAACCTAATGTATTTTTGACAGGCACCCCCCCCCCAAAAAAAAAATAAATAAATAAATAAATAAAAAAAATAAAAATAAATTATAAGACCACTGCCCTAAAAAAAATAAATATAAACCCCTCACAAAAAGTTTCGCAAATACACTTTGGGCCATGATAACTTTTCAGGTATGCTGTAGTTATTCCTGATATTCATACCATTGGAAAGGTAATTTATTTCCCTTTTTATGGATATCCTACTTGTAATGATTATGTCATGCTTCACTGCACAGAATATCAGAATATGGAGAAAAGTAAAAAGTCAAATGTTGCAAAATGCATTTATCAAAGCGAAGTTCCGCAACTCGACTTTAGGCTTTGATAACTTGTGGGATATTTTCTAATTTTTATTGAATTGTAGACCATTGTCAAGATAATTTATTCCTCTTTTCAATGACACCCTAATTGTAACGATAGTGTTGTTCCTGCATGGACAGAACACCTAGAACACCCAGGCATGACATCACCATGACAAATTAGGTATCAATAAAAATATGAATAAATGAACGTGACAATGGTCACCGTATAAAATTCAATAAAAATTAGAAAATATCCCCAAAGTTAACAGGACCTAAAGTCAAGTTGCGGAACTTCAATGTGATCAATAAAAATGCATTTTACAACATTTGACTTTTTTCTCCATGTTCTGATATTCTTTGCACTGAAGCATGATACAATCATTACATATAGGATATCAATAAAAAGGGGAATAACTTATCTTTCCAATGGTATGAATATCAGGAATAACTAAAGTGTACCTGAAAAGTTATCATGGCCCAAAGTCGATTTGTGAAACTTTTTGTGAGGGGTTTATAAGAGTAAAATTTAATACATAAATGAAAGGTAATTATATTAGATTTAGATCACTAAAATATAAAGACATTGGAATAGAATTTACACTAAAACAAAAGATAATTTCGACCCAAAAGGATCCATTTCAAAATTTAGGTCCATCATTTCAAAATATTGGTGGACTTCGGTTTAGTGACCCTTGAGCCAATGTTTACCATGATCGCATGATAATAGCAATATATATAAATAGAAATAGAAACAGAAGTGGTTTATTCAACAAAAATCAATTGCGGCTCGAAGGCCGAATGACAGATTACAGATTGTTATACAATAAAAATAAGCATATAGATTACATGACAGAACAATTATATACATCATTCAGTAAATAAATGTGAAATCATTATAATATCATAAAAATAAAGAGCGATGAGGTTGTAGATGGATTGCATTAAATTATTCTAACAAAATGTTATTCTTTCTATATTCCTATCATTTAACATTGGATTCACTGTCATTATTATCATTATTGTTACTGTTATTATTATAATTACGATTATTATCATTTTATAATTATTATGATTATTTGCATATATAGATACACTGTTAACATCATTATTCACAAATTTAAGTAAGTATTGCACATAAAATAACCTACATAATTGTAATTAAACTGAAAGGAGATGGAAATTTAAATAATACATGATCATATATGCAATTATCAACCAGCTATAGGTAATTCTATGTCGTATATTAAGCAGGTGATGTAATAACATAAGGCAAAACTGAAGTTATGAGTTTAAAGAGTTGGTATAGCGTAGGGATATAAATGCAGTTAAGGAATCGACATAAAGGAATAGATTAAGATTCAGTTTAACATTAAAAAAAATAGTTTGTCTCTGATAATGAATGAGATGCAAAACAGTTAGCAAGATTAAGCTAAAGCTACTGTCAAAAACATTACAATGAGAGGAAAGGGTCTATTTTAAAGATAAATGTAATATAATTGAAATTATAATAAATTAACACTGAACTGCAATAAGTAAACCTCGTAACATTCATACATATCATGCATATAGACTCGTTGACCGTTCAGTTTGGTCGTTTACAAAGACTACTAAAGGCATCTGGTCAAAAAATTACGGTCAGTTATGTTGAATTCAATAAGTCAATGAGGTATGGAATCGGACTTTGCCGAAATCTTTGAGTTTTCCATCTCAGTTGTTGCCTGACCCTACAGTTTCCTAGAGTTCTGCTGACATCTCTCGGCTTATGCTACGTTCACACAGAGCCGAGAGTCTAGTACGAGTCCTTGCGAGCTTCCGCGAGCTCCAACTCGCGGAAACTCGCGGGAAAATGACACATATTTTCATGCTTGTAAATATTCCAATGCGAGTTCAATACGAGTTGAACAGAGTTCAGTGTGAGTAGCAAAGAGTAAACAACGAGTAGTAGCGAGTTGTTCTCGAGTTATTGCGATCTTGTCCCGAGTGAAAGAGAGTGTATTGCGAGTAAAGCCGAGTTAATGCGAGTTATCAAGTTCTTTATACGAGTTGCTCCGACCTTGATATGAATTAAAAAGCGGGAGTTCTGATTCTGTTCAAGATGCATGCGCGTATTCTGGGGGGGCTTTACGGGCCCAGGCCCCCCGGGGGGCGCGCAGGGGGGGGGCGCCGAAAGAGAAGAAAAAGGGAGAAAAGAAGGAAAAAAGAAGAAAGAAGAAAAAGAGGGAAAAAAAGAGAAGGGAAAAAGGGAGAAAGAGAAAGGGAAAAAGGGAGGGGGGGGAAAGAGGAAGGAAGAAAAGAAAGGAGAAGAGAAGAGAAAGGGAAAAGGGGGAAGGGGGGCCCTTAAAAAATGGGGGGGGGGGGGCGCCAAATCGACTGTAAACTAAGGGCGCCAATCGACTAAATAGGGGAGCCAAACTTGACCTTAAATTAGGGGGGGCGCCAAATCGACAGTAAACTAAGGGGCGCAAATACCTTAAACTTAGGGGCGCCAAATCGACCTTAAATTAGGGGGGACGCCAAATCGACCTTAAATTTAGGGGGCGGTGCCAAATCGACAGTAAACTAAGGGCGCCAAATTGACCTTAAACTTAGGGGCGCCAAATCGACCTTTAATATTAGGGGGCGCCAAATCGACAGTAAACTAAGGGGCGCCAAATGACCTTAAACTTAGGGGCGCCAAATCGACCTTAAAATTAGGGGGCGCCAAATCGACCTTAAATTTAGGGGGGGCCAAATCGACAGTAAACTAAGGCGCCAAATTGACCTTAAACTTAGGGCGCCCAAATCGACCTTTAATATTAGGGGGCGGCAAATCGACAGTAAACTAAGGGTGCCAAATTGACCTTAAACTTAGGGGCGCCAAATCGACCTATTTAAATTAGGCGGAGCGGGCGCCACAATCGACCTTAAATTTAGGGGCGCCAAATCAACAGTAAACTAAGGGGCGCCAAATTGACACCTTAAACTTATAGTGGGCGCAAATCGACCTTAAATTTAGGGGGCGCCAAATCGATAATTAAACTACGGGGAGCCAACTTGAGCTTAAACGTAGGGCGCCAAAATGACCCGAAACTTAGATGGGGCGCCAAATTGACCTGAAGCGGAGGGGGCGCCTAATTGATAGTAAACTTAGGGGCGCCGAATCCGACCTTGAATTAAGTAAGGGCGCCAATCGAAAAAGGGAGAGGGGAAGGGGCCCCTTAAAAAATTAGGGGCGCCAAATCGACAGTAAACTAAGCTACGCCAATAAACTTATGGCGCCGAATGGACCTTAGCTAAGGGGCGCCAAATTGACACTTCAACATAGGTGGGACGCCAAATCGACCTTAAATTTAGGGGGCGCCAAATCAAACTTAAAATTAGAGGGGCGCCAAAATGAGCTTAACAAGGGGGGCGGGGGCGCCAAATTGACCCAAACTTAGGTGGGGCGCCAAATCGACCTTAGATTTAGGAGGGGCGCAAATCGATCTTAAACTTAGGGGCGCAAAATCGACCTTAAATTTAGGGGGGCAAAATCGATTAAACCTAGAGGGGCGCCAAAATGATCTTAAACGTAAAGGCGCCAAATTTAATCAAATGTAGGGGCGCAAATATGATCTGAAACTTAAGAGGCGCTGAATTGACCTGAGACTTAGGGCGCTGATTTAACCTGAGAGTTAAGGGGGTGCCAAATCGATCTTAAATTAAAGGACGCCAGATTGAGCTCAAATGTAGGGGCGCCGAATTGACCTGAGACTTAGGGTGCCAAATTTATCTTAAACTTAGTGGCTCCAACTATATCCTAAACTTAGGGAGGGGTGCCGAATTTACGTGAAACTAAGGGCCCCAAAAACACGCTAAAAAAACAAGGGGTCTTTAAAATGGTCTCAATCTAAATAGCAAAATTTTAAAATTCCATGCCTCCTGCGTTTGTATATACATAGCAAATTTTCGCTCGCGCTTCGCGCTCGCATCATCTTTTCCCATTGATTTATTACATTTGTTCGAGGAAAACGCGTAAAATTTCCTGTTTTCTAATCATTCGAATGCATCCTTCAAAACATTTATATTTATTTGTTTTCACGTTACATTTTTCATTATTATTATTATTTTTTTTTTTTTTGCGTTTCAAATTTATGTTCAACATATTAGCGGCGCCAAATTGAGCTTACACGTAAGGGCGCCAAGATGACCTGAAACTTATGGGGACACTGAATTGAAGTTAAGGGGGCGTCAAATCGATTTTTAAATTAGGGGCGCCAAATTGAGCTTACACTATAGGGCGCCCAAATGATGTGAAAGTAAGGGGCGCCGAATTTACCTGAAACTAAGGGGGCTACAAATAGGTTTTTAAATATGGTCTCTATGTAGATAGAGCAAAATTTCAAAATTCATGCATCCGGGTCTGTATATACATAGCAAAATTTTTCTAATAGACATTTGAATACATCAAAACTTCCGTTCATTCTTCGCGCTCGCCTGTGTTTTTCCTCTTACCAAATTTACATTATGGGATTCTAACCATCAAAATATTTCAATCAATTTGATTTCACGTTACATTCATTTTTGCATTTCAAATTGACCTAAATCTTAGGGGGCGCCAAATTGAGCTTAAACGTAGGGGCGTCCAATTGACCTGAGACTTAGGGATGCCAAATTTATCTTAAACTTAGGGGCTCCAGCTTTATTTTGAACTTAGGGAGGTGTGCCGAATTTACCTGAAACTAAGGGGCAACAACTTGGTATTTGAAATAGGGTCTCTAAAATTTTTAATTCTTCCTGGTCTGTATATACATAGCAAAATTTTGGATCGCGCTACGCGCTCGCATAATTTTTTTCCCAATGAGTTATTACATTGTGTTCCTGAGGAACGCATGCAATGCCATGTTTTCTCATCATTCAAAGACATCAAAATTCCGCTCTCGCCTGTGTTTTTCCTCTGAGCATAATTTACATTATAGGATACTAATCATCAAGACATTTAAATTTATTTGAATACACCTTACATTTATTTTTGCATTTTCCCAGGGGCATCAAATCACCTAAATCTTACATGTATGGCGCCAATTCAAACCAACATTTAAAGGGCGACCCCTAATTGCTTAGAATTCTTTGCTTTCTGATCGTAAAGTAGAGGAAAAAAATCTGATCGCGCTTCGCGCTCGTATTTAGAATTATTCAAAGAGAGAGATCGCTCGCCCAAATGAAGTGAAAGTAAGGGCGCCGAATTTACCTGAACTAGGCGCCAAATAGGGTTTAAATATGATCTCATGTATATTAGAGCAAGAAATTCAAAATTCATACTATCGGTCTTGTATATACATAGCAAAATTTTCAATAGACACATTTGAATAATACACAGAACATACATTGGTCGTTCACGTTCTTCGACTTGCTTCGCCATGGTTCTGTTTTTGCCTCTTTAACCTTAATATACATTATGGATATTAATGACACATCAAATATTTCAATCATATGTTGATCTTCACGTTAACATTCATTTGATTTCAAATGACGCTACTAATCGTTAGGGGCGCCAAAAGTTGTGTACTATGAAACCGGTAGGGGCGTCAATATTGACCTCGACGCTAGGGATCATGAATTTATCTTAAACTTAAGTGGCTCCCTTATTTAGCTTATTTTCGAACTATAATAGGAGGGTGGTGCCCGAATGACCATGATACATATACGGGGCGAAATAAACTTGGTATTTGAAATAGCTCTCAAACTTTAATTTCTTCTCTGGTTCTGTATACAGCATAGCAAAATTTTTGGATCGCCTGCTGGTAGCGAGCTACGGCCTCCGAATAATTTTTTTCCCAATGAGAATTAGTCATATGTGTCCTGAGGACGCGATGCAATGCGCATGTTCTCATCATTCAAAGACATCAAAATTTCGCTCTCGCCTGTGTTTTCCTCTGGCATAATTACTTATAGGATACTAATCACAGACATTTAAATTTATTGAATACACCTTACTTTATTTGCATTTTCCCAGGGCACAAATCACCTAAATCTCATGTAGGCGCAATTCAGAGACAACATTTAAGGGGACCTAATTGCTTAGAATCTTTGGCTTTTTGATCGTATAAAGTAGAGGATAAAGAATCTGATCAGGCTTCGCCCGTATTAGAATTCTATTTCTCTAGATATTACCGCATATAACCTAATCTTTCTCCAACACTGTTCAATGACTCACCATTGGCAAGATTATAAAAAAGAAATAAAAAAAAAGAAAAAAAAACAACACCCGTCAAATAAAGTATTATCAATAATTCCTTCACATACATTAAAGCGATAGGCCATGTTTGCCTAGGCTGGGGGGGGGGGGGGGCGCCATATTTGAAAAGATACACAGGGGCGCCAAAATCTACGCTCGGGCCCCCGGGTGCGAAATCCCGAATACGCGCTGTAGCAGTCTGTTTGGCTGTGATGACGTCCTTTCAGGTTCGACCTATCGGCGATTTCATTCTTCGGGGACGGAGTCCTTGAAGCTTATTCATGGCCCTTTTATCCATATTAATTGCTTGTGATTCTAGCATCAACTCTAAATTAGCATTTTGTCTTGCATGTTGGGGTTTTTCGTGGAGTCTTCAGAGTCTTTACCTTTTAGCACACGGCGAGCTCATGCTGAATAAGCACAGTCCGGATTGTTTCCGCGCCAAACTGAACCACGTGAGTAACCCCAATTATTCGTACTCGCTATAACTCGGCCATAGACTCGTGAGCTTGTGCAGAGTTCAAGTTGCTCCTACAGGAATCTCTCAGTTGCTCGCATTTTAATAGAATCGTAGTGTAACTTCGTGTATTATGAAAAGTATGGTAATTTCATTGCAAATTACTCCTCGATTTGTCGCTGCAGTGTGCAAAGTCTCTTACAGTCCCCACGAGTTTGCGAGTCTGACCGCAGTTGTCCCGAGTTTACCGAGTCATTCTAAGAGTTCTCAAGCAGCTTGCGCTGATTTGAAATTTTTAAACTGGCGCCGAGCTTCACGCGACGTTGTGCCGTAGCGCAAAAGAGTCATGAGATTGTAATCAGAGTTTGTGCACGCCTGCGGCGATTAGAAGGTATCAAGAGTTGAAGCGAGGTTCTTCGCGAGTCCATCAAAAATCAACTCGCGCAATACTCGTACTACGTCAGCTCTCGGTTCTGTGTGAACGTAGCATTAGGGGCGGAATTCTGGGATGTCTTATGTCGGTATTTTATCTTCATCTCAGAGTAAAGCTACGTATCACACAGAGCGTCGTGAGAGAGCTGAGCTACGAGTTTGGCGCGAGTTTGCGATGTGATTTTGAGAGGGATCGGCTTCAAACCTTGATAACTCTCCATAACTCGCCGCAGCTCGCACAACCTTTACCAACGCTCATCTGCATCTTTGCAAACTCGCAAATTCCGGTGTGAAGCGTCGCCAATGTTTAAGAATTCAAAAAATCAGTGCAAGTCTCTTGAAACTTGTAATGACTGGTCAAACTCGGAGCACACTCGATATAGCACCCTCAAGCAACACTCGGACCGACCGACTCGTAAGACTCTTGTGCAACTCGCGACAAATGGAGTATTTGGCCGATAAATTACCATATAATTTCAATACATCGGTTACCGCGATTCTAGTGGCGACGCAACTGAGATTCTGGTGCAAGCAACTGAGAGTCGTGTGCCGAGCAACGTGAAGCTCTGCACAGCCCCAACCGAGGTCTATGGCGACTTTAGCGAGTACAATAATTGGGGTTTATCAGTGTTCAGTTTGGCGCGAAAACAATCACGTCTACACAGCGCGTATTGCTGGGGGGGGGGGGGCTAAACGCCAAATCGAGCTTAATTTTAGGGGGCGCCAAATCGACAAGTTAAACTAAGGGCGCCAATTGACCTTAAACTAGGGGCGCCAAATCGACCTTAAATTAAGGGGGCGCCAAATCGACCTTTAATTTAGGGGGTAGGGCGCCAAATCGACATAAACTAAGGCGTGCTCTAAATTGACCTTAAACTTAGGGCGCCAAATTGACCTTTAATTAAAGGGGGGGCGCAATCGACAGTAACTAAGGGTGCCAAATGACCTTAAACTTAGGGCGCCAAATCGACTTAAATTTAGGGCGCCCACAATCAAGCAGTAACTAAGGGCGCAAATTGACCTTAAACTTAGGGGCGCCAAATCGAACAGAACTAAAGGGGCGCCAAATGACCTTAAACTGGGGCGCCAAATCGACCTTAATTTAAGGGGGGGGCGCCAAATCGACAGTAAATCTAAGGGGTGCCAAATTGACCTTAACGCCAAATCAGCCTTAAATTTAGGGGCGCAAAATCAACAGTAAACTAAGGGCGCCGAATTGACCTTAAACTTAGGGCGCCAAAATCGACCTTATTTAGGGGCGCCAAATCAACAGTAAACTAAGGGGCGCCAAATTGACCTTAAACTTAGGGGCGCAAAATCGACTTAATTTAGGGGGCGCCAAATCGAACTTAAACCTAGAGGGGCGCCGAAAATGATCTTAAACGTAAAGGCGCCAAATTTAGATCAAATTTAGGGGCGCAAAAATGATCTGAAACTTAAGGGCGCTGTAATTGACCTGAGACTAGGGCGCTGATTTAACCTGAAGTTAAGGGTGCAATCGATCTTAAATTAAAAGGACGCAGATCGAGATCAAATGGAGGGGGGGGGGGCGCCGAATGACCTGAGACTATATAGGGGTGCCAATTTTATCATCTTAAACTAGTGGCTCTAACTATTATCCTAAACTTAGGAGGGTGCCGATTTACGTGAAACTAAGGGGCCCCCCAAAACACCCCGAAAAAAAAAAAAAGAAAACAAGAAGGGGTCTTTAAACTGTCTCTATCTAGAAATAACAACACATTTTAAAATCTCATGCCTCCTGGTTGTTATAATACACTACAAATTTTCGCTCTCGCTTCGCGCCGCATCATCTTTTCCCATTGATTTATACATTCTGTGGAGGACGCTGTAAATATGTCTCTGTTTTCTAATATCGATATGAATCAAAATTATATTTCCGTTTCCCTATTCGCACCCGCCTATGTTTTTCCATCTTTTACACAAATTTACATTATGGGAATTCTAACCGGTCAAACATTTAATTTAT
>CALNVZ010000641.1:19994680-20048930 GCA_940671915.1 Paracentrotus lividus | reverse complement strand
TAATAGTTAATGCCGTAAAATCGGTGGCCCTATAGACCAAAAATCAGATCCCCCATACGCTATCATACACCGTGTTCCCCGACGTTACAGCCTGATGTTCTATCACCGTAATCACTCATAGTCGCAATTCATCCAATCTGTTCCCGAATATTGCGGATATTTAGCGAATGCAAACTAATTTTGTGCGCAATTCATACGTAACTCGTCCTAAACGCCACTGGGACCGGGCCTTTAGCTAAACAAATTTGTTTGTATTTTTCAGGCAAAAACAACCAATTCCCGTGAAGGGCGTCAACTACGTTACAGTGGCGAAACAAGGTCAAAGTAAGTATGAACAAAACTGTAGTGTTATGCAAGGGAACAAAAAGGGTTTTACCAACGACATCATTGTGGAAAATAATCGTTTTACCGGGGAATAAAGCAATATCATGATTATCTAAAAGTACGTGTTTTAACACGTACTTTTAGATTATTCTTTAAAAAGCCTTTTAAAAGCTTGTAATTGCCAAAATAATATATATAAATTATATATACATGTATATTATTACTAATGTTGCCCCTCAAGATTTGCTGAATAATAAGTCTTGTTTTGCGATCTTTCAGCACAATCTACCTGTATACAGTGCGTATAAAAGAATAAGAAATTTAAAGCATAACTTAGTAAGTTGCAAATGAAATGTCAGGTACAAAATTCATTATTCCCCAAGTTTTAGGAAAATGCGAGAGGACTGAATGAATGCTGTCCCTGCTGTCCGAAAGCATTGTATAGGATTGTGTGCCATGATGTGTGACTCAATTGAATGCATCTACTCAGTCTTCCATCCTTTGACAAAAACTTGTAAAAAATAGATTTTCGCCTGACAACTTCATTTGCAATTTATTTAGTTTGCGTACATTTATGATTCAAGAAGGGTATCACTGTAAAGGTAAAGAGTTCAATTTCAATTCTATACAAGAAATAAATATCCAAAATAGATGAGCTAGGAATATGGCCCTCCTAAAAATGATTATCTTTTTTTTTTTTTTTTTTTTTTTTTTTTGTTGATACGCACTGTATAATATAAATGTATTTGCTGAAAATATTGTTGCTGAAAAGGTCACAAAAACAAGCGTATTATTCAGCTAATCTTGAGGGGCAATAATGGTGGGGTGCCACACGTAAGACATCCATGAAAGAGCAAGATGTAAAAATATGTATTTTAGGGCGCCACCACCCGCACCCCCCCCCCCGAGAAGAAGACGGAAATCTGAAACTGAACTTAAAATGAGGAAGGGAACTCGTATGATAATTTGATTTTTATAAACAATATTTTAAACCAAAGTTCTTTTTTTCAGATTAAAACGCAGTCCTGCACACTTGTCATCAGGAGAAGCTACCTCTCTGCAGCGTAGCTCGCGCAAAAATTGTCTAACCCTATGGCAGCGGTACTTTTATAAAGGAGGGGGAACTCCAACTACTGCCAGGTCCCAAACTTTCACGTCGATACAACCTTGAAGTGTCTCGCCAACAAAACCCTTTATATACATGGTGATTCTACTTGCAGACAATATTATGAATATCTCGTGAAGACGCTTAATGGCACCCTTAAACCAAACCCACCTACAAAGCAGTCCAATTGGAAAGTCGGACCTTCTCTGGCAGAGGATAAAAAGAACAACTTCACGGTTCGATATAGGCATCATGGATACCCGATTCGTAATAACTGGACGAATGCATCGGAAGTTCAGTATATTGAAGAAGCTCTTGATGAACTAGCTGGGGGACCAGATACAATCTACATGTTTACAATATGGGCGCATCTAACCAGCCTCAATATGAGTTTTTATGAGAACCGAGTGAGGAGGATACGTGCTGCAGTGGAGCGACTGCATAAGCGAAGCCCTGAGACGCTTGTCGTCATCAAGAGCGCGAACACGCGGTCGCACAGCGGCCCGGGATCGTCTATAACCGTCAGCGATTGGTTAGCGCGAGCATTGGACAATAAACTTAGAGAAGTATTCAGGAGCTATGATCATAGAATTGGATTTATAGACCAATGGTCAATGGTCGTAGGATTCTCAAATACAGATGCTGTCCATCCAGGAGAAGTTGTCATATCTAGCGGTATACGAACATTGCTTTCTTACGTTTGCCCCACATAACATTATTATCTCTTACTTTTGTATTTGATATTTATTGGTACTGATGATAACAATAAGTATGTAGGACCCGTGAAGAATGTTTATTGGGGCTAGCCAAACGTGGTCCGAACCCAGACGAACAATTTTTTAATTTGTCTTCAAATACATGGTGACTTTGACAGAGGCTCTCTTGAAGTACGGTATTCCCCAAGGCTCCGTCCTCGGACCAATACTTTTCTCTCTGTACACTGGTGACAACATGGTCCCATTCCTGACGAGAATGTGACGATTTTTCTTTGGGTCTGCAGCGTCCCTCATGAAAATTACGTCACTTCGGGCATCATATTTCCAACCATCCCCTCGCCGGGCGGTCGTATATCTGTTCACTGTTAACTTAAGTTTAGTCTTGTCAAAAAAAACTTGTAGCATATAATTTAGGTAGGCCCATGTGGATTAGACATTTGGGAGGTGCACATATTGAGCAGGTTGAACTCAAGTTTATAGAATTCGAACAGATACCACATCACAACCAAGCTTTTTATGGACATTTAAGTGTAGGCTATAAAGGCCTCGGAGCGCTTTTAAAGGGGGTGAGGGGTGTAGAAATAAATTATTGAAATGTAATAAGAAATTTTAAGCTCTTAACAGAAGCAAATATTACTTATCTAAAAAAAAGAAAAAATAATCCTAAATTAGGTATAAACATAAAACGCTGGATATCTTGTAATGCATAGCTCCATACACCGAATTTTTCCTTCTTTTTAACGTGTCCAGGGGGCTCCTTTATGGAACATAAGAAACTTTGTTTAGTAGGGCCCACTATTAGAACCCAGGGTTATTTTCTTGTTGTTTCTCTGCAATTGATTTTAAAATAAGATTTTGAAGCTAAAATTGAAGCAAATTTTGCATTGTAAGGAACCTAATATTGAATTGTACATCTTAGGTGGCATATAAGACATAAATAAATACATTTGTATGATTCATGAAATAATTTTAGATATTAGATTTAGAGAGTAGTCAAGGGAGCCTAATGCTTCAATAACCGCGTAACTATTATGTCTTTATGTCTTGTGAGTAAAATCAATTTGATTTTGACCAACTTCCGCCATAGAAGCAATCATTTCCCTGAATTTCGGGTGCCAAACTATTTCCCCTTACTTTGTGAATTATTTTTTCAGGATTTACCAATTGAAACGGGCTATAGATCACTGTCAACAGTCAGTTAAACGTCATGGAAGACCCAACCCAACCCTTGCACCTCGGCTAGGTTAGGTACCAGGTTTTAGGGAATTTTTTATTGGCTTGGAAGGAACTCCCGAGACTATTCTGGTATCCCATGCAGTAAAACCGTCCAATATAATTATTATCTATATGGTCATTATTCAGAAGGCACAAACTGTAAGAAGCAGTACTTATATTAGACCGTGCAATATGGCATAATATTGTATAGCTTAAACTATAATATATCATCTTGGATAGTGAAGCATGAGAATATAAATTGCCGGTTGTGAAATTATTGCACGAATCAGCTAATGACTCACATTTATTATGACCTTTTTCGGTTTTTCTTACAATACATTTTCACATTATAAGTGTTGAAATCTGATCTTGTATAAAATAAGATGTTTATGTAAGAGAATTGACCTTTATATATTTTTAAATGGTTTTGCAACCTAAAAAGCAATAAATATTACTGTCTTTCAAAATCTCATTCAAATGTTGGCTCCCACACTTTTTTTTCCAGGTAAGCCTTATTATTATGAAGATCATACTCAAAATGCCACTTAATCATATCAATAATTTAGACCCACATGACTAATAAAGAAAATGTCTGAGCGACTTCTTTTGGGGTAACTTGTGAGTGTAGATGATTTAAGTTTCGTTATAGCATTATTAAAAATGGTTGAACTTTTTTGTTTGGAATTGTTAACTTTATAATGGAAGAGAGAAATATTTTGCTTGCATGCAGTTTCGAGAACTTAAAAATAACTGTCTTTCTACCAATCAATGCCTTAACAATCGCCTCGGAATAATATTTTACGGTGGTGTATTCAGGATATACGCCAAATTTGAAAATAAAATGGATGCATATAAAAGGTATTCTTCAGAAATATAGTTTTACAACACCGTATCCGTAATATGTGCTTTCTCTCTCTCTCTCTCTCTCTCTCATATCAAAAAAATAAATAAAAAATAAATAAATGAAAAAAATTATGGGCGGCTATAAGGACCAAATCAAAATGGCATAAATTTGCTTTTAAAAAACTCAACAAATAATAAAATAAAATAAAAGTCAAATATAACATCAATTTGATAAAAACAAAAAGGCTAATCATTACAATTTTGCATAATGTTGATGTTTATTTATGACTTGGTTAATGTTTGACTTTGTTATATGAATTATTCCATTATCAAATGTGACGATTATGGCCGCCCATAAGCAGATGATAAATGAATAGAGAATTATTCCTGCAAAGCCCCATTTTCGTGTCTTTGACAAGAGCTTGCATTGCTCATTGAAGCATGACTTTATTATTATTACTATATTTTTTTAAAGCCTTTTTGGTGTCGTAATGATAGTTGTGAATATGGGCTTTCGATTTATATTCCTCAAGAACAACATATTTGGAAGCCATTTTAAAATCGTATAGCTATTAAATGGATGCACTGTATATTATTACCATGAAACAACATACTATTCTCTGATCTGCCAAAAGCTGTCTTATTTCAAATGTGCCTGGGTGGGCAGGCATGATGATTTAAATATCCCTTTTTAAAATTTAAATTTAATTTAAATAATCCTTTCATGTGAGAAGTTATAAGTGTTCTAATGGTATATGATTATTATTTATTTGATTGTTTTCTCATGAAGCTACTCGGTCTTTCTACTTTGTCTCATTTAGAGGAATTTGTTTGGAAGACCAATCAACAATTGATTTATATCTATGCTGACTATTTTTTTTTGTTTTCTCATTTATTGGTTTGCAAGATTTTACTGAGAAACAGATTTCCCAGAAAAGAAGTAAAATAGTCGAAATTGATAGTCTACAACCACTACCTGACATGAGACTACCAATTTGACTACTCACACGGACTTGTGCAGGTTCCAATGAGAAAATCCATGTAACTGTAAAATATCACTCTGGACTTTGTCTTTCTCCCAAAGCACTTTTTTTCAACATGTTTTTTGTAATATTCAATTAAGTTTCGTTTTAGATTGTTATTGATGAAAATAATAATGTACATGTATTGTTATAATACACTGCTTGCGTTTTATACTTGGTAGCTTTTTTTTATTTTTATTACGCCTGTTGTTTGTGGTATTTGGATATGTTTCTGAACCGGAAGAATAACTTGATGTCGATCATATTCACACTTATTTTTATGTTGGTCGTGCGGGTCATTCCCTAAAATTTATACATTTGATCAATTTGCCGTGTTTTTCTTTTATGATCTTGATGTATATCTGAGGGTTTATTGTAACAAGTTTTTTTTTTGTGTCTAAACTGTTAGAACGCTGTTTAAAAAAAAATTGTTTAAAAATGTAAACAAGTTTGTTTGATATTTACATATTGTTGTTTAAAAAGACGGAAATCGAGGTTTGATAATCTTAAACAGGAGCTATTGAGAGATGAAATTAAACAGGAGTTGTTTAAAAAGGCCGTAATAGTCATGAGCCAATGAGCAGAGACTTTACTTGTACGATTCCCTTGCGAGATTACACATTGAAAAGTTCCAAATGCCGGAGCTCATACATATATTTAGAGGTAAACATTTGGACTAAATGTAATCGACCGATGTGTTGGCTCAGTGGATAGAGCGTCTGTCTCATAATCGGGAGGTCGCGTGTTCGATCACCGGGCGCGGCATACCAAAGACGTTATAAATGGGAGTTGCTGCATTATGATACATTTAGTCTCAATGTTTATCTCTGAAGTATCATCCAGCTCTGATGGCGTTTGGAACTAGGCCCACTTGCATTTTCAAACAATAAAATGTGAGAACTTAACTTAAAGGGACGTATAATTGATAAAACATGGGGAAAGCACCTTATCTCGGATGAAAAGATAACATTCCAATCAGAGCCTGAGGCGTGTTGCGTAATCTTCAGCGACAACGCATCTGGAGTTAATCCGGTTAATCCTTCATGGCTAGACTAACTAACCAGAATTCCGAAGTAAATCTAGCCTATGTTTCGGTTTTTGAAATGGAGCATTATACAAGTCCTCACTTTGAATTTATACGAAGAGACCCGTTGAAAGTCTGTAAACTAAAAATTGTTGAGGACTCTAGAATCCGAAGTTATTGACCCTATTTACTGACTGAATTCGGTCAACTTCGTTATGTTCGTGCTGTCCGAAAGTTAATCCCCAGTAGTCCGACCCATGCGTAAGCCACTGTCGATTGTGTACGAGTCAATGGAGCTCTGGAAAAACGCGCATTCCCCATGATCTGCGAGTTACGAGCGCCTTTAAGATAGCCTTTTAACAACTGTTGTTTAAAGCTTAAACATTAATGTAAATATTTTAACCAACTTGCTTAAAACAACTGCATGTTTAAACTTTTAAACTACAAGAGTGTTATAGTTTTAAACAACTACAGGATGTTTTATTTTAAAACAACGCTGTGCAATTCACCGGTTTAAACGCAGTTGTTAAAACAACTTGTTTAATTTTTTCCAACAGTGTATATGGGGAGTTTGTTTAAATGTGGTGACAGCGTCATTATGCTACAGAAGAGTCCACTGTTGTATGTTTATTAAAATAGCATAAAATGCAAGTTGTATTCCTGTCTTGTCGTTTCTCTTTATTGCATTTAGTACGATCTCAACTTACCGACGAGTCGAAAACGGTCGTTTTATGTAAATTTGTTCGAACCGTCGCACAGTGGGCCAGGCGTCAGCAAAAGTGCGCCAAAACTGGTTTCTGGTCACCTAACCAATTTTGTTTTTTTAATATTCTCAGCAAAGATAGCAACCTCTAGAACATCTCCATAAAATATTTCATCATGAAATTGATTTTTAGTTGGTTATTTTTCTTTGAAATGATCAGAAAATGACTTGTTAGTGGTACACCATGTGTAAATGACAAATTTTCGTTATTTTGGATTTTTTACTAAATGGGTAGTTCAATCTATTTAAAATTAAATTTCCTTGTTTAAGAATGATCATTTTTAGTGCCCATAGAATTTAAAGACAAATAATTGATCCATTCGGAAGTAATTTTGGGAGAAACCACTAAATAATGGGGGAAAATTGCATTTTTTTTATTCATACGCATAAATTTTCAAAATTGCTGCCGATTGCTGCGCTAAAAATACAATGAGAGTCTTTGTTATAGTTTATGCTTTATATCAATACCAAATTAGCTGCAACCTCCTGCAACCTTCGGAGATATGACCAGTTTTCCATCCGCATGTTCGCCTATTTTACCGTCAAAATCTGCTAAAAGCGATAATGCGCACGTATTGCGCACACAAAAGTCTCACCGTAAGTGGCGTAAATATTTCAATTGAAAGCCGAAAAACCAAAACAACCAAAACACAATGAATACAATGATTTTCATGAAATACAGACATGTGTGCTTATGGGGGTGATATATAGTCTTTAGACTGTTACCCCCCCCCCCCTCCAACCTATCAATTTCATGACCATCTGAATTGATCTTAATCGTATTATGGTATTTAATTGGGGGCTCACCTATGTCATAATAGGTTATTATCGTTTGTTTCCAAACAATTATTATGTATTAAAGTCATAACCGATCATTCTTAAATTATGACTTGTATTATTATATGTTTTGTTACTTCGGTCAGGAGAACATGTAAGACTGCCTACTTATAAAACATTTTAACTGTGTCTTTATCATTATACTCTCTTTCATTTTTATATTTATAGTTTGAATATCATTGTTGTTTTTTTTTGTTTTTTTTCTTTCGAATTTCTGTTATTTCTGGACCCCATGGAAGATGAGCATTGTTATGTTTACAAAGCTGAATGGGCCATGAAGCCATTTGTGCTTCTTTTAATTTTTATTTTATTATATGTTTATATGATAACTGTATTTTTTATTGTTGCGATTTGGAAAATAAAATACAATACAATACAATAAGTTCAATTAGAGAAGGAATCGTAGATAAATTATATAATTTGCAATAACTTTTCCGTCATAATCAAGAACAATTAGCCAAAATCAAAATGATTTTCTACTTATTTGATGAATAGGCCTACTGGTCTCACCAGGAAAACCGTATTTTTATGAATAAAAAAAGAGACTCCCCTTTCATTAGTCCGTAAAACCCCATTAAAGTTCCAAATGATATATAAATCTCTCTGAAAAAAAAGGCATTTTTTTCCTGGTCCAGTAAAAAAACCCAATATGTTAATGAAGTCAGATAATTTAAAAGATACTCTAATCAATGTTTCCGTGGTCTATAAACACCATACACACCTCACTTATGAAAATAATATCAGTTATGTAACTTTTACAAAGAAATCCGCTCTAACCAATCAGAAATGGGTATTTTAATGACGTCATAGACATTTGAAAATACTCTTATGGTGTTTCTCATGTCTTGAAACCCCCTATAAGTCCCACTAATCAAAGTAAAATGAATATGCCTATGTGTTACTATTGATATTTGTCTTGTCCAATCAGAAAAGAGCATTTTAATGACGTCATAAGTTTTTGAAATTGTTCTCATCGAGTTCCGCGGGTCTGAAAACCATAGAAGGACTTCTCTTAAGAATTTAGTTATCCGTCTTCGGTGAGGAATTAGTTTTGTCGCACTTTTAGTTCATTCTGGCCCACTGTGCGTCGGTAAACCCACTTTGACTAATGAACATTTGGTCTGATCCCGCACGGTCTAATTCCATTTCGTATACAACTTGTTCGTCTAATAACCTTTTAGTCTAAAGGCCATTTCGCCTAATACCATTTCGTCTAATTACTATTTCGTTGAATGTCCAGTTCATCTAATGTCCACTTGGACATTATCACTGTATTGGTCATTTCCAGTAACGAACTTGTTTTTTGTTCATTATTTACCTACTTGTACAGATATATAAAGTATTTTTGTTGGTGCGTGTTCGTGTTATGCTACAGTCACACAGACACTTACGTTTAGTTACGTGTTTGTTGTTTTGTCCTCATTTCATCTTTTGTTCGAACATTTCTTATGTATTTCTTTGTTTTATTGGATGAAATAAATTATTACTATATCCACAGCTGACTATGACGCGAGTTTCTTATATTTATATACTTATGTCTTATGTATTTATCAAATTTTTAACCTGTAGGGTACGTGCAGGTAATATGGGCCAGCAGGTAATATGGGCCACCTGAAGCAAATCATGTCGTGACCGTCGAACGGTGACCGGTGACCGGTGTGAGCACCATAATTATATGAACTGTATACGAAAATATCATTGTCGTGAGAGCATCTGATGCCGAAATTTCTCTGAGAAAATTGCTGAAAACCAACATGGTAGGTAAAACTTACGGCATTTATTTACCCTGATGTAAAATTTGATATTTCACAGAATGTGATGGTGAAAGAGTGTTTGAGGGGGTAACCTCAATTGTTTTGTATATTTAGTAAGCTTATGGTTTCATTTTGATCATACTCGCGTGTACAGGTCAATTTGTTGTAGTGAAGGGGTGCAATGTGGCATTGAATGCTTCCCTGACACAGCAACATTAGTGCAGGTAATATGGGCCATCCAAAATGGCGGGAATTATTCTGGTACTTAGTATTGGGATGAGGCATCAATCTCTGTGCTACGATTTTGGGGGGTATATTCACAGTATATATTAATATAAATAACTTATTGTAGGCCCATATTGACTTGTATAATGAAAATTATATTTATGTAATATTAAAAAAAGTAATAATATACAAAATACAAAACAATGAAATATATAGTCAAAGTATTTACTGAATGGTCTTATAATTTCAAATGATATCTTAAAGTTAATGATTTTCAACATTTTAAGCAAATTCCAGACATGGTAGAGTCATTGTAGTTTTTAAAACATACATTAAATACATGTGCCCATATTACCTGCACATGCAGGTAATATGGGCACTTTGGTAATGACGTCAAAATTTGAATATTGCAGACAGAGGGGTTGGTGATAATTGTTTTTCTTCACAATAAAAGTTAGAGCAGTAGTTATTGATTCATATAAACAAAGATTAGACTGTGTGTCATTTTGTAATTTTAGGCAAATTAGGCAAATGAGTTTAAGGGGTCCATATTACCTGCATGTACCCAATATTTTGCACCAGTCTCAAGAACAGAGAATGAAAACATTTTTTCCACAAAAATTAAAAGTCAAATTTTGCTATCCTGAAGCCATAGGCCCGTATTGTAAACCGAAGCCTGAGTTTGTATGATGTGAAGATTTTGTTTGTTTGCTGTATCAAACAAAATGAAGACACGTTTATGCACAGCACAAAGTTCTAGTCATACAAACTTAGTCTCAGTTTGGAAAACGGGCCATAAATTCATTAAAAAAACAACAAACAAAAAACACACAAAAAACAAAAAAACATAACTTTGATTTAGAGCGTACTCATCCTAACAATGGTATTAACAGTATAGCGGATCCAGGATTTCGTTAAGGAGAGGGGGGGGGGGGGGGGGGGGCGGACCCACAGGGCCCCCTGGATGAAGATGATCAATCAATCTGATCAACATTGTATTACAATCATATTTCTGTTCAAAACAAATTAGTTATACCGTAAGGATGGTAACATCGTGTTTTTATCATTGTGCATCGGTGATCATTTTTTACCCATGTTTTAAACATCATTTTGCCGTTCCAATTGTCACCTTGAGAGATCCTTTGAATTATAAATCAGATTTGAAATTAGAACAAATAGTTAGTAGACGAACTGCTAGACGAAATGGATTAGACCACGTGGGAAAGTACCAGATGGTCATCAAACAAAATTAAATTTAACGTTTGTGCGTAGTAGTGAGCGAGCAAGTGTGTGTGAGGGTGTAAGAAGGTTTGTGCGAGGGTGTGTGTATGTGAGTGAGTGTGTGTGTGGGTGTGTGTGTGTGTGTGGAGGGGGTGTTTATGCCTGTATACCCTTAAAAAGTTTTATGACAATACAGTCATCTAGTAATAAAAAAATTATAATGCAGAGTTGTAACATTTTTTTTAATTTCTACGACTGTTGAGACTTTTCCACGAATACCAATAATGATAAGCACAGATAGGCTAATAGGAAACAATAATCAATAACGATGAATTTCAATTTGAACAATAATGGTTTTCGGGCAAAAAAAAAAAAAAAAACCCTGGACAATTACCCCTCGGACAACTTCCCCCGCCAAAAATCTACCCCTAATTCTACACCTAACCATACCCTATTTCCGGGAGGTCGTTGTCATTTTTGCCACCCCACAGGATCCACACATGGTTTATTTACAAGAGGATAATAATCATTCAGAAATAATTGAAGATTAGAGTAAATTCTTTCTTTACAAACCCTGTTAAGAATGCTGTCCTTAAGGTATTTGCAAATCTAGAAATCAAATAAAAAGACAAATCAATAAAGTTCATTGATGAATTAATAATAATATGATGCAGTTGCGATTTATAAAAGCCCTAATTCGAAACACATTTCTTCTCTAATCGATTTGCAATTATTATTACCCCGTCATCGGATGCTTGTAATCCTTCTGACACCGTGCCAGTCACAAATGGATCATTTCCAATCAGAATGAGATTACACTGAACGAAAAATATTATATTAAAAATCAGTGGCTGATCCAGGACTTCAAGGGTTGGGCAGGCCCGTAACTAGGATTTTTACGGAGGGATTTGCGAAATCTGCAAAGATTGGACAAAGGTAGGTCATTCTTTTTTTCACGTCACACACGAGGCAAGCAGAAAGGTACATCAAATTTATTTGACGTCAAGCTGGCCGCGGATAGCCGGGGGGGGGGGGGTGATTGTTCAAAATTTTCTGCTTCGGCCGTCCAGAAGAGTACCATATATTAGCTATACGGGTAGGCTAAGGTCGTTCTTTACATGATATTTCCTTTTTCCCCCCCTTTTTTCTTTTAAATACAGTTTTTATTGGTCAAGCGGCCCTTTGCTCGCCAGCGGGGGGGGGGGGGTTCGTTTTGACCCCCTTAGTTACGGGCCTGGTGGGGGTGCGGCCCCAATTTTTTTTTTTTTTTGGTAAAAGAAATTTGACTTGTTAAATGAAAGAAATATGATCTAGAAAATTGTGACATTAAAAACGCTATTTAAAGTAAATTAATTATGTTTATTTTCCCTACACTCCCAGGTCGTAAGGTAACTCTCTACGAACGTGTTTAACTTATACATCAGTTGTGACCAAGGTAAAAGTAACTGAATTTTTCTATTCTGGACGTCCTACAAACGTACACAAAAATTTTACCTCGAAAAGTCCAAGATCATTTAGCTTTAAATTCAATACAAACAAAGGACAAGACAAACTTCCATTTTTATGCTACATGATTTAATATAAAAAAGTACTCTGTCACGAGAAACTTCCAAAGCCAAGATATTTCTTTGTTACGATGAACCCATGTTATATCAAGACAATAAAACACACAAACACAAACACACACACCCACACATACACACACACAATTGTTCTTTCAATATCAGGAAATGATGCACACTATCCTAATAAAAAATTATTGCAAATATAATCGACATTTAGTTATTCTTCCAAAGGAAAAGCATACAAAGTTACAAACAAAATCATAAAAAAAAAACCATTATAATAACAATAAGGAGGGAAAACACATATTGTAATCAATAAGAGTAGGCCTATGAATAAATCTGAAAAAAAACTTAAAAAATGAAGGGTCAAACCAATTCGGGTTATTGGTGACCCGATATCTGGATCATTCGGGACCAAGATTCAGGGTCCATTATGGACATACACTTTCCGGGTAAAATTGGTCCGGATTCAAAATGCATGGCCCCGATGGATTTAGATTCCGGGCCAAAGGTTCCAACTGACTTGGATTCTTGGTAAAAAAGACTCCAATTAATTCAGATTTCAGGACAAAAGCTCGATGATTCTGAAACGGGTAAAAATAAATTAACACGGAAAAAGATTGAAAATTCGACCCTTTATTTTTTTTTAATAGACTGTAACAAAATAAACTGTACAACAACCTGAAAAAAGGGGAAACACTTTGGAGGATAGGCGAAATTCCGTTACTCCAAGCCTCCGAAAATATCGAGAAAATTAATGATCTCACACCCCAAACCGTGGGGTAAAAAATGACCGTCATTCAAATTCTTCTTTTCGGAAAAGAGGGTTAGGAAAATAAAGCACACATAATACGGTACATCGTAATCAATAAAGCAGGCTTACACAGTGAAACCTCTTTAAAACACAGTCAGAGCAAGAAGCTTCGTAAACACATAATGAAAAAAAAAAAAAAAAAAAAAAAAAAAAAAAAAAAAAAAAAAAATCAAAATGATAAATGTTTACCATAACCATAACAGCTACTTCAGCTGCTGTTTCACACACCCACACACACTCGCACACACACACCCACACACACATGGAAAATAAGTTACAAGGCCTATGTAGTGCGTCAAAAAAAGTACTATACACTTTTGGAATAGCTTTCAAAAAAAGAAAAAAAATACATAAAAAATAAAAAAATAAAAAATTCATGTTTGGGAAGCTCATTATCCCAACTTTCATAAAATATAACACCAAAAAGTCCCAAAATAATTAATGCATGTACGATTAGGGTGCGCATGAATGTGCCTAACAACCTACTCTCATTAACACACCACTGGATATACCATGGACCTCATTGAATATACCTTGGAAAGTTACTGTTACAATACAATGGGAAATACATATTCCTGTTCACGCATGAATGAAATGGTATCCCCAAAACCACAAATTTCTCTCAGCAAACCCCATCCATTTATATCATCTTCAATTCCGTAAGATCCAAATGACTTTCCTCTCACAAATCGGTAGGCCCATTCCTGCGCACCGTAATTTGCATACCCTTTATAAAAGTGAACACTGCTCATCCATGCATGAAATTTTTTCGGACTTGTGGGTGTCATATAAAAGTTTGCTGGATAATGAGCTTTCCATACATGTAAATTTCGTCACTTATGCTACAGTCACACAGAACATACGTTGAGTTACGTCCAGCGTTGCGTCCAAGAAAGGTCATTTTTTCTGCGGATCCCCACGGATGCCTTCCTGTCACGCCTCAATAATTAGAAGATATACGGGACAAAATGCGAATGATACGAAAAGTTACGACCAGATACGGACACTTGCGTCCACTTACGAATAACCTTACGAGTCTACTCGGTCTTTGTTTTTTTCCGACTTTCGGAAACTTCCGGACACATCTGACCACTTGCGGGGATTTACATACGTATACTGATAACTGGGAATTGTAATGAAAAATTATATATCTCTCTGGTCAATGAGTGTGGGGTTCTTTAAACCTTCGGTAATAGATCACCTTTCCTATTTCTGCTAGTCAGTGGTGGATACAGGGTTTCAGGATAAGGGGAGGGGGGGGGGGCGCCGCCGAAATTTTCAGATTTTATGTACATGTACAGTCAATGAGCGGTTTTCAAATTATAAGGGGCGCGTCCCCTGCGCCCCCGCCTGGATCCGCCATTGCTAGTTATATGGCTTCAAAGTCCTACGTCAAAAGCAAAGTGGTTAGTATAAAGACAAAGGTAGAAGAGGGTTACAGGACAACAGATTCAATTCAATTCAATTCAAATTTATTGATATACAATCCACAACTTTGGATTATCATCACAAAAAAAAACAATGAATATCTTACAAAATCATAATGGACGTACAAGCATATTTACAAAATCAATGAATAACTGAGCTTAAATATTATATATAGCCATGGACATTCACATATAATTGTCCCCATATGCATACATGTACACATACATTCAAAGACATACTGAAATATACAAAAATATTCTATTTTAAATGTATGTATATTTAACATACATTATATACATTCCAAATTACAGGGATCCAAAACAAATCCCGAAGGACCGGAGGTAGGGACCAATCGATCCCCGGATTCAGATCCAAATCCTAACGATTTAAATATAAATCTAAAAAACTTAAAATTCAAATATTCAGGATTCAGATCTAAATCCAAACATCGACCGGTCCCCACCCACAATCCCCCGGGATCCACTTCACATCCCTGCACAACAGACGTTGTTCCAGGGGGCAAACACCCTCCCCCACCAAAGAGAGAGAGAGAGAGAGAGAGAGCGAGAGAGAGAGCGAGGGGGGGGGGGGGCTAATTAGGTTTCAAACCACTTTTATATCGCTTCTATATACATGCCATTTAAGAAGATTCGGTCCCTAATAAACAGACAAAAACGAATGATTTTTTTTTTTCTAGTTTTAATTTTTTTTTTGTAAATAAAGGAACCAATCGAAAAATAAAACATCCCAGAAGAGACAACATGCACCGGAATCCCTAATTCATGCAATTGATCATTAGATTATATTTTAGTTTTTTTAAGAAGTCTACCTTTTTCAAAAGTTCAACTCCCATTTATATAGAAGAGGCAAAGAGAATTTCAATTTAGGCCCCTCCTTTTTTTGCTCTCACATTTTTCCTCATGTATATTGAGGTAATTATAAAATTGAAAGCAAAAAGAGAATATATTAAAGACTTTTATAACATTAAAATTTTTCTCTTTTATTTTTATTTTTTTAATTTAATTTAATTTAATTTATTTATTTATTAATTTATTTTTATTTTTTATTTTTTTTTTTTTGGGGGGGACAGCGAGTGCATAACTTGCCTTGCTTTCAAATCATTATATAGCATTTTTTTTTCACTCTCGCATTCTATCATTTAGAAAATGTGAAATTGTAGCCCAAACAGATCAGACTGCCCTGCTTTCTTAATTATTAAATGGTAAATAGAGTATTTGCGCTGTGCGCTCACGTGATTTAAATGACACAATTTAAACAAATGGATATCAATAACCCTTCTTGACCGGGCATAGAGCTCTAAAGAAGTCATAACCATGTTTATGCTAGGGATTATCCAACTAAAACGAATTTCAAACTAAATTATTTAATTTGTTCTTGTCATATAAAAAAGGGAGAAAATTATTGAGTTATAAGATTTAATTGCAGAGGAATTCAATCAAATATGGTTTCGAATATTCTGTTTTCCATTATTTTTTTTTATTGAGTGAAAGCTCGCTTGAATTATTATTAGGTTTTTTAAATCCCCCCCCCCCACCCTCTAGGAAATTTAGGACCTACCCCTCGAAGCTTTTACATTTATATAACCCCTATCCATGTGCAAACAAGAACGGGTGTTCGGGAGCTCCAAAACGTGAGGGGACGCACTTATCCGCAACGCTTAAGTGTTTGTCCGCAGCCTCTTAAGTGTATTGTTTTTGGATACTTAAACGTTTGATACGTTTAATTACGGATAATAACATATACCTACGGTGGACGCAAATAAACGCAAATGAACGGAACTTAAGAATTTTCCCGGATGGTCTGCGTCCTAGATACGGATAGTTACGTTCATTTACGGAAAGTTACGTTTAGTTACGGTTACTTACGTAATACGGCATCCGTAAAGATGCCCTGCGAAATTTTGAACATTTCAAAATTTCGCAGGCTTGGCGCCGTCACTGTGCGTACCGATACGGTTCAGTTTCGGACAGATACGTATACTTACGTTCCTTGCGGATGACCGCGTCCATGCTGCGTTCATGCTGCGTCCACTCAGCCAAATCTATACGCAGCGGACGTAACTAAACGTAAGTGTCTGTGTGACTGTAGCATGAGAATCATATATTTTTAATTTGGCAGCCATTTCAAATGTGTATTGTTCTTTTTAGGACGCACTGTAGTTAAACAGGACAGCTATTCGCAGTTCTAAAAACATAATATTGTTTCATTTCCACTTGGTCTACAACCGTTATTGTTTGATGCCCGTCTGGTCCCAATCCACAAAGTCTAATTCCCTTTTCGTCTACAACCAGTTCGTCTACTAACCATTTGGTCTAATTACCACTTTATCCATGTACCATTTTTTTTCTTCTAATTTCCAGTTAGGATATACACATTCCCATCTTATGGTTAGATGAATTGAAAGCCAAGCTAGAGTTCTTACAGTCAAAATAATTTGTGACAAATCTCTAAGATATGTCCTCACATTGTTCCATTAACATATACATATGCCTACACAAGATTATATTCACGTTTCGATAATGATTTCAGAAAAAATGTTGAAAAAATATCGAAACAGTCCGTCAAATTGAGACTTGGAGTAGACCGCTATATCGCCACAAGTCACGGCACAACATACAACACACAGATCCGGTGCGAATCGCGTGCACATGATATACCCGTAGACTTTCCACGTGGCCGTGTTAATCACGCATGTGCTTGGACGGGCCGTCCAGATACAGAAATTATGCTTATTTTGCTCTTTTCTCAGCAAATACGCAATTTTCTGTAAATTCCTTTGATGTGTAGTATTTATTTCCTATGCTTGAGATTCTGGTATGGACAAGAATGTTTTGATTTATTTCATCATGACTACTACTCTAGATTATCTTTAATTTGTAATGATCCAAATTTTGATTTGACGAAATTTGAAAAGTAAGTAGGGGAGACCGGGAACAATTGTAACACGTGGCTCCCATCCCTAGCAGAAGCACGCTACAAACTTAATCTGTGTACAGAGCATGTACATTTCATCGCTCCACATGCTGTTTGAGTATAAGCAGATTTAACGGTTCGTGGAACTTTCTACAGCAAAAAGAAAAATCGTTTTTTGTTTTGTTTTTTTTAGCAGGAAAGTAGTATCTCACATTGCCCAATGTTTCTCTTCTGGACAAATATGTGGTTGAGCTATGGCTGTCATTTTATTCATTTAGATATTATGTTCTTAGGCCTGTATTTTGCTAACGTTTCAACGATGAATACCTAAGCTAAGATTTAAAAAAATCTCTCAAAAAATGGTCGTCCTCCTCGGGGGCAAATGTAACAACGTATTAACAAACTATCATAGCCTTTGCCTCATACCATGCATATAGCGAGTGGAAAATATAATGCAAATGAGTCAACCATTGTCATGTTTTATTTTAATTAGTTTATGTTGTTAATGTTGTTTAAATCTTGGATCTATCAAGTGCGTAGCTTTCATAATGAAAAACAAAATGTTACAATTTCATGTGTTACAATTGCCCCGTAGGTGTGTTACAATTGCCCCGTAGGTGTGTTACAATTGCCCCGTAGGTGTGTTACAATTGCCCCGTGTTGTGGGGCAATTGTAACAATTGATCTCTTGTTTTGAAATGATAATGGCTCCAAAATAAATTGTTTTACTGAACCAAAACCTATACATGTACAGCTAAGATATGCATATTTCGTTTTATTTAGTTTTAAGCAAGTATTTAGCTATAATAAACTTGAGAAGTCAAATAAAAAAAAAGGTGTTACAATTGTCCCCGGTCTCCTCTAGGGGCAATTAGACCACTTAAAAATTAGACTAAATAATGAGGTAGTGAGGATTATGCCATCCAAAACTTGGACCAAACGGCAATAAGACTAGATTTACAATAGACCAGTGGGGTGTAACACAAAGACTTACGATTGATAAAAAGTTACGATTGATTTTTTCTCGGTGTAGCCTCATCATGGACAGGATGCTCCAAAGTTGATGATCTTAATCCTATCCCTGGCCCTAACCCTACTCTTAATCATATCCAAATCCTAATCCATTACTGTACCTGGTTTCCAAATGAGGCTACCGATAAAAAAAATTAATCGTAACTTTTTATTAATCGCAAGTCTCTATGTTACACGGCAAAGATTGATTTAGCCGATGTGGTACTAGACAAACAGATAATCAGTCACGCGTACAGCACTGGACGTGTGTCATGCAGACCCGATATTAATGGGACTTCCCACGAGGGCGAGGGTCCGCGAAACCGAGGGTCCACGAGTCCGAGGATTTTCTCACGAGGCCGAGGGTCCACAAGACCGAGGGTCCGCGAGGCCGAGGACCCACGAGGCCGAGGATTCATGAGACCGATTTTTCTCATGTCGTATTTTTCTTTTATCAGACAGACATCATAATGAAAGAAAATACGATATGAGAAAATCGGCCTTGTGGACCCTCGACAATGTGGGAAAATCTGTGGCCTCGTGGATTTTTTCCTACAAAAAAAAAAAAAAAAAAAAAAAAAAAAAAAAAAAAAAAAAAAAAAAAAAAAAAATAGGCTATAATATTTATATAACTATGATCATGAGGCCTATAGTGAAAAAATGCGGGAGGCACCACTTGAGGCACATTTTGAAAGACAATTCTTGCTTTTTACCGTACTACATAACATTTACATGATAAAGGGGTCTTCATGGCTCATGATTGCATATAAGCTCACATTTCAGCAATGAAATAATAGAATGGAAGGTATTATTAGAATTTCTTTCCGTTGCAGGAAAAAAACAACAGAAGCTTGTTGTGGTATTTTGGTTTTATTTGGCAAGCAGTCCTGGAACGGATTTCAAAGTTAATAAAACTCTGCACACGCTACAATACCCACTGTGGACTGTGGAGCTATAGCTGGCAAGCACAACAACATCAGTAACAACGAACGTAGAGGGCGTCAACAGCTTCGCCAGTTGCTCTAAGGAAGGCCAACTGCATACGCGCATGCAGCTGAGATATGCGCACATTTAAGTAGGCATGCCAACGAAATCACACATCGATTCAACACTACGATGGATAGTTAGCGATCATAAAAACAAAATGAAAGATTATGACCATTTTAAGAAAGATTAAGATGTTTAAAAAATATTTATTGTTAGAAATTAATAAGGTTAACATAAATCAATATTGCACAACCTGCAAATTTAACTTTTAAAATCTATAATCTTTATCATGTTAATGATTATTGTTATCAGCGATTGTACCAGGCGGCTACATTCATGTGATTTTTGACAAGACGATTTTGGGCCGCTCGCAAAGCATGTCGGGATGGTCACACACCGCACTATTTTTTTGGCTGAGCCTGAGCTGAGCCGCATACACACGTGTGTGCATGAGCGCTGCGCTGACGCGCAGCTACTAGCTTGCATAGCCAGCGCAGCGCCAACAGCCCTTGCGCCTAAGCCCCCGGCGCAGGTGAAGTGCATGTAGGCCTATCTGATCACGGCTCGAGCAGCTGAGCTGCTGCCGCAGCTACCCCGCCGCGCCCCCTCCTTGCCAACCCTGCCCACGGCGCACGGCGACACTAGTGTGATCACCTGGCTTGGGTCTATCGAGCTGAATTTCCTAGCCTAGCGGGGCCCGGGGCTATAGCTTGCCTTTGACCCAAGAAACTCCAAGGAAGCCTCCTATATCGTCAGATCATTAAAAATGAGGCCAAGACCCTGGATGATATCGTCAGCTTCGTAAACAGAGTAGGGTCTAGATTCTAACGTTAGGCCTAATTTAGTTAAGGGTCTAACTTACTACGTTGTCGTTAGAATTTTAGATCTATAAAAGTTAACGGTAACGCTATGACTATGTATGATAGAGTAAGACTAAAGTTAGATCTAACGTTAACGTTAAGTTTAACTTGAAGTTGATGATGATCTCTGAGACTCTGTCGAATTTTACTTCGTTAGAGAAGTTGTTCTGCTTTAAAATTTAGGTTCTGCTTTTCAACTAAACCCCCGAGAAGAGACGCCAACTAGGCACCCTAACTAAGTCTAAGGCCTAACTTTTTTTTTTTTAAAGACTTGACTTGTTTTTCCGGGAAAGAGGTGATGATGCCCCGACTCCTAAGGAAATTGATGCCCCCAGTCATCAGAAACAAATACCATCATTTGCAAAAGTTTAAGACCACCCTAAATTTTGGGGGTATTATGTTCAATGAGCATTATTCTATTAGCCCAAATTCCTTGCTCAAACGGCGAGAAATGGTACTCTTACTGACTGTAATACCAGTAGACTGCAGCTCGGCCTTGATGTCACGACAGGAAATGGAACAATCTCTTCCAACAATCCTCTTCATCATGTTGTCCTCGCAACGCGTTGTTTTTCTTGGACGACCACTCCTCTTCCGGTCGGAAAATGAGCCATCGTTTCGAAATTTGTGAATGGCATTGTGAACGACGTCTTGCTACACCCAGTCTTCTCACTAATCTTGCGTTCAGAGTAGCCTTCTTGGAAAAGGGTTACTATTTTAACCCTCTGAACTGAGCTTAGACTCTGTTTTTTTCCCATCCTGGTATAAGAGACAAAGTCGCCAGATGAAGACCTTCTGAAGGCAAAGACATTCATGGAATGAGCTTAAACCATTAATCTCATCCATGAACCATGACTGCGAAAACATGTTACATAATACTTTCAATGGAACAAAAGAATAATGCTCATTGAACATATACCACCCCAAAAATTTAGGGTGGTCTTAAACTTTTGCAAATGATGGTAGTCTAGATCTAGATCTAAATGTTAGATCTAAGTACACGTTAAAAGATCTAAATCCATTGACATTGACATTTTAAACTTATTAACAGAACATGTTGTTAGGCCTAGCTAGGGTCTATGTCAGGTAGTTGTCGCCGGCGTAGCCGGCTGCGTAACATTACTTAGGCCTAACGTGCTATACCGGGAATGTCGATCAGTACCGTCACTGACTTTTATTCTGTTTTTACTAGAAATCTAGGTCTAACGATAACAGTAAGATCTAAGCGTTCAACAAAACCTTCACGTATCTATTTCTCGGTAAAAAGAAAAAAAATAGAATCTGACCTTCATATTCCTGCAGTTTTAACGTTACTTCTTATCCCAAGCTCTTCAACAGCCAGCATAGCAGACGATAAAGTGTAACTGCAGTTTCACAGCGAATATTCCTGAAAGTTGTCACTGCCCAATAACTTTATTTTCGTTATATACAAAATAAAGAATGTCTCTAAATTTTAGATATTTTTACCTAAAAAATATTTTAAAGTATTAACAAAATAAAAATTTTATATTTGAGTTCAATATATATTTTTGTTAACATAAATGAATAAAAAAAAAAATCTGTATTTCTGTGCTTTGTCAAATCTACAAACATCGAAAACGACCGCTCTTTTTTTTGGTCACAAAAATAGAGCGGAGTTGGCCTTCCTTAGAGCAACACGCGAAGCTGTTGACGCCCTCTACGTTCGTGTTGATCAGTAACTTAGCAACGCGTACTGCGTACAAGGCGCGTAATCCCAATAAATTTGTATAACACGCTTTGTACGCATAATGATAACCCCGTGTGGTGATAGTAAAACTTTTCACAGCGGTGCAAACGCACTTTTCTGCTGGGAAAATCGAGGGTTAAACAAACATATATCCCGTGATTAAGTTTTGGTCAATCTTTATGGCCAAGATTCTTGAAATGTGGAAGTTACTTATTATCATCAGTAGGGCATATACCTAAAAAATTAGAAAATATGAAATGCAATTATAAATACAAATATTATGTGGGGCAAATGTAGGAAAGTAATGTTCGTATACCGCTTGATATAACCCCTTCCACAGGCTGGACATCATCAGTTATTTGAGAATCCGACGGCCATTGACCATTGATCTATAAATCCAATTCTATGAATCGTAGCTCTTAAATACTTCTCGAAGCTTATTATCCAATGCTCGCGCTAACCAAGTCGCTAGCGGTGACAGACCTCCCCCGCCTATTGTGCAAGCGCGTGTTCGCGCTTTGATGACGACAAGCGTCTCGGGCTTCGCTATGCAGTCGCTCCACCGCAGCGCGTATTCTCCTCACTCGGTTCTCATAAAAACTCATATTTATGGTGGTTAAATGCCCATATTGTACGAACATGTAGATTGTATCTGGTCCCCAGCTAGTTCATCAAGAGTTCCTCAATATTACTGAACTTGCGAGTGCATCCGTCCAGTTATTGCGAATCGGGTATCCATGATGACGATATCGAACCGTGGAAGTTGTTCTTTTATCCTCTGCCAGAGAAGGTCCGACTTTCCAATTTGGGACTTTAGATGGGTTTGGTTTAAGAGTTTGCTAAGAGTCTTACGAGGTATTCATAATATTGTCTGCAGGTGGAATCACCATGTAGATAGAGGGTTTTGTTGGCTAGCGCACTTCAAGGCTTCATCGACGTGAAAATTCCGGACCTGGCTAGAGTTGGAGTACCACTCTCCTTTATAAAAGTAGCCCGCTGCCATAGGGTTAGACAAATTGTAGGAGCCAACTCTACAAGAGGTAGCTTCTTTTGACAGCGAGCGCGTAAGCACATCATCTAAAAACATGCAAAACATTGTAAAAAAATATAACGTTACATAAAATCAAAGTATAATGTAAATGAACGTATCCAGAATGCTACCCCCTCCGAATTTAGTTTTCCCTTTTTTTTTGGAGGAGATGGTTTGTGGTATCACTGAAAGATATTGGATTGCCTCGCGTTTATTTGTGAATGATGCGTCTTGTTTCGCAACCTTTTACCACAAACAAATATATTATTTGGGCAATTATAAGCTGTTACGGCACTTATAATAATTTCAAGTAAGAGGATTTTTACAATATATTCTCAGTATGGATACCATGCGCGGTTTTCGTGGGGGGGGGGGGGGGGCGTTCAACGGGCCCGGGCAAGAGGGGCGCCAATTGTGCCTTAGGGGGGGGACGCCAATTGAGCAAAATGTAAAAAACAAAAAAAACAAAAAAACGAACAAGTATACATGATTTTAGCTGAGTGACATCTTAAACCTACCCTACAGCTGATATAGACCCTTTTGGTTGGCCAAGGCCAAAAAAATTTGTCAACACCTACCCCCCCCCCCCCCCCCCTTATCGCTCCGCAAGCGTGACGTGAAAACAATTAGAGTGTACCTTTTCCTCGCCCGATGTAACGGGGAAAAACTAGGACATGTACTTTCTGAATCCACCAACTGGGGGGGGGGGGGCTGGCGGGCGCCAAAAACCAAAATCACATCGGGTCCCCCGGGGTGCCAAATCCTGGATACGCGCCTATATACCCTATATGACAGACTTGTTTATACTTACTTTTGTCTTGTTCCGTCACTGTTACATAACTGACTCCTTCCACGGGAATTGGTTGCTTTTGCCTGAAAAAAAATATAAGAAATCAGTGGCAAAATATTCATAATATCCGTGGTTATACGATACCCTTTGGACGACGTGTATTGTAATGACTTATTAAATTGTAGAGGAAATGTAAGTAAACACAAAAACATATACAAACAAATGTACCCAAGTGAAAACGTAGCTATCTCTCCGCTTGTCCTTAGATTTTTTTTGTTGGCAATCAATTGCATGGCCCTTCAACAGATCGGTGAAAAATGTAATAGTGCATTTCATATCGAACTTTTGTCTCTGCTTGGGGATAGGAATTTTATGTTTTAGGTTCGGCTAGATGACGGACCTAATGTACATGTTGAAATGGATCAGTTTAGTCCCAAGTTCTCATTTTCCTTTTTGGACAAGTCGAACTCCTTTTAATTACAGGAGTTCTGAATCTTAATTCATGTTCATTTCTGATTTCCATTTGTTTGTATCTACCCCTCCACCCTGAAAATATAGATAACATTTTCAGGGTGGAGGGGTAGAATTGTTTTAGGGATGCTAGCGCCTTATAATACATTTTAAATGGGCTTACCGTTTGAATAAATTCTGCTCAGCCTTTGTCATGGAAGCAGCTTTTAAAGTTGAACTGTATTGTTTGTTGGCACAAGTCCATGAAAAGTTTGAACAATTTAATTTCATCGAAGATGGCACTGTACAAAACCATGGAGCTTCTATCTTATATCTCGTGAGATCACATACGGCCGTCTGTTTGATGAGGAATATACAGTCGTCAATGCATCCTCCAGTATTGCATCATGATCATTAAATATTATATAATTAATGTATGCTCTACCATGCAACATACTAGATTATGTGCACGACAAATACTAAATTATCACGAGTGCACCTTTGTTTCACCGAGGCTGTAGGCCGAGGTCAAATAGAGGTGCACGAGGGATAATTTAGGTCATATTCAAACTAAGTGGGACATTTAGCTGAAATTTTAATGTGGCGCTGTGCCTTTGAAAATGCAAATTAGGAACTGAAATCAACACAAAAGTTTTTTTTTATAATACAACCAGTATTATTATATAAGTTCAAACATTATGTGATCCAGTTTTCTTACGCTGAATAATTGATCAAACAAGAATTTGCACATATTGGACTATTGTGCTTTAAATGCCTCTTATTCTTATATCTAGTCACCTTTTAAAAGATTTTTTGTTGCTTAAAGTAATTTTCATGGACTACTCTAACATGGCATATACACATAGGTAATTTCGATATAGTTATTTACTTGAATTGTTGCATTTAAGGCACTGGTCGTGTCACGCACGTCTTGGATGTCGTGTCACTCACGACACATAGAGGTGTACCATTTTCCACAGAGAGGGAATTATTGATAAGGACACTAAACGTCAGAGGTGCGTGTTGAAAATTTTTCGGTATTCGGCTGTTATGAAATTTCAAACGTACTTCATATAGGGGGTAGGGTCAGGTCATCCTATCGTTCCGTCCCGAAGAATTGACAAGCAAAAAAAACAACAACAAAACATTGGGGGCCAATAGAAAAATTTGGGGCCAAAATTTCTGGGGCTGTTTTTTATTTTTATAGAAAGTCATCCCCATTTTCGTATAAATTATTTATGTATTATATTTTTTTTTCGGGGGGGGATGTTGACAAAGTAAAAAAAATTAAAACAGTAATAAATTGACCGCCCCACAAAAAAAAAAAAAAAAAAAAAAAAAAAAATTTACCTCCAAACAAGCCCCAATTTAAAAAAAAAGTACAGCCCCAAGACATGACCCATCCCCATGGGGGAAAAACAAAAGCAGCTGACAAGTAACTATCCACCCCGTCACGGATTCCCTATCCTGCACGTTTAAAAACCGTGCTAATATAACAAAAAAACCTGCAGTTATAACAAATCGTTGCAAATGACACGGGACATCATTCAACCAATCTACAGCTCGTAAAAATACAACACATTTAGATATAAAATGATCTTCTATTTTAAAAGTATGGAGCGAATCTGTAAACGTACAACAGTTGTGACAATCGCATTAATTCACGAATTATTGTGCCAGCATCATGGAAATAAATGAGTCGGGGGAAAATGTGCTGAACGTACATAGGACACCGGAGGAGTGATATTACAAAGGGTATCCTCTTTTATGAGCTTCTTCCCAATCATGGCGCTGAATCGTCCGAAGTAACCGTATCTGCTCGGCATGGTGTCCCGTGCTCGTCTGAGGACATCTACAGCTTCGGCAGAGTGGACGAGGATCACACGAACAAAGGTCTTCCCTACCCATCGCAATGTGAAAGATGCCTGAATATTATAAATAAAGTGAGAAATATGGATAAAGAGAGAGGGTGTATGTGTGTGAGTGTGTGCGTGGTGAGGGTGTGTGTGTGTGTGTGTGTATGTGTGTCTGTTTGCGTGGGGAAGAGAAAGAGAGACAAAAGGGGTGTGGGTGTGCGCGCGCGCGCGCCTGTGCATTTAATCTAAAGGAGAAAGTTGGTGCATGTTTTCTTGACATTTCAAAATGTTTTGATTGTATCGATCATGAGCTTCTATTATTTAAGTTAAAGAAATATGGTGTTTTGCATAATGAATTTAAATGGTTTGAAAGTTTTCTTTCTGATAGAAAACAATCGGTATTTTTTAATTGTAAGATTTCTGAAACTAAAGAAATAGGAGTAGGAATTCCTCAGGGCAGCATTCTAGGCCCCTCCCTATTTTTAATATTTATTAATGATATCTCTGAATGCTTATGCTCATGTACATGTAATATTTATGCTGATGATGTCGTAATATATTATTCTCACAATGATATCAATGTTATTACTTTAAGACTTCAGGAAGATTTTAATGCTATAAAGGAATGGTACAATAAAAATAGATTACATATTAATGCCAGAAAGAGTAATACCATGTTGTTAGGTAATAATAATTATAAAAGTAGTTATGAACTCAATGTCTGCATAGACAATGAACGAATTGAACCTGTCCAGTACCACATATAAGATATTTAGGAATTGAAATTGATGACAAGTTATCATGGGATCATCATATAAAAAATCTTAGTCGATCATTATGTTATAAAATCTATACTTTAAGAAAACTTAGAAAATTCATTAGCAGTAAAATTTTAAATGTAGGGGAGACCGGGGACAATTGTAACAGTTTTTTCCAAATTTAACCTATCAACTTTATTAAAGCTAAATACCTGCTTAAAACTAAATAAAATGAAATATGCAAATCTTAGCTTGACATATGAATAGGTTTGGGTTAAGTACAACAAGTTATTTTGAATCCATTACCATTTCAAAGCAAGAGGTCAAGGCAATTGTAACACATGAAATTGTAACATTTTGTTTTTCTTTATCAAAGCTATGCATTTGACAGAGCCAAGATTTAAACATCATTAACCACATAGACTAATTAAAAATGAAACATGACAATGCTTGACTCATTTATACTATTTTTTTCTCTTGCATGATATGGGGCAAAATTTATGATATATATATATTTTTTTAGGTGTTTGTGGCTTCACCCTTTAACTGTAGAACTATAGAACCTTCATCGATTCATATTTTGGTTCTTTATCTACTTTGTACCTACCCAAACTGTGATATAACACTCTTTATATACGCCTTTTGACTTTAACACATTCTTTTCCAAATAAAGTAATACATTTGTGAGAAGAAGTAAAAAACAAAAATATGACAGTTTTTTTTTTGTAAAATCAATCTTCAAAATTTACGCCACTTTTTTTTTTCTTCTGGCAAAATCAATATTTCTCTGCCCTGTTAACAGAACGTATTGGACATATATTTTCAGGTATCATATTGAAAATATATTTTAATCTTTTATGGGGGCTCCCATCTCCCCCCCTTCTCTCCCCCTTTCTTTCTTTCTTTGTTTCTGTCTTTCTTTTTTCCTCTTTCACTACCTCTTTATACCTTTTTACTTTCCTATATGCCCGTCCCCCCCCCCTCTCTCTCTCTCCGGCTCTCCCTTTCCCTCCCTTCCTCTCTCTCCTCTTTCTCTCTTTTAATGTGTGTGTTTTTGTTAATAACAAAACAAACAAACAAAAAACAGGGGGGGGGGGAGGTTCCGTAATTTCTTTCTCATTTTATAGGACCCTATTGTAAATAAGCCTTTTTTTTTTATTTCATGGGCTATTCTGTCAGTGTTTCTTTTATGTTTTATACTATGTACACTCGACGAATAAAATAAAAATCAAACCAAATCAAATTATATGTTCACAGTTATTTAATTCTCATCTTTGAGCTCATAAATAAAGTTACCTGTTGTCCTTGTAAGCAAAGCACTATAATTGACTATACATTTAAATTATGAAGTTCTGAAGTTCTCTAGTAAAGTGATATAAATTATTGAAACAACAAGAATTTAAAAAAAATAGAGGCTCAGATTACAATGAAACAAATGATAAACACACTAAAGGCAAATTTTTCGGACAAAATCAATATTTCTTTGCCTTTCTAACAAACGTATTGGACAGATATGTTATAAGTTATTTTAATTCTCATGTCTGAGCTTATAGATATAGTCACCTTTTGTCATTGTTAGCATGGAGGGGGAAACAGGAAAAAATACTGAAGGCTCTGATTGCAATGAAACAAAATTGATAAACAAACTAAAGACACTTTTTTTCGGACAAAATCAATATTTCTTTGCCTTTTCAACAAAACGTATTAGACAGATATGTTTATAGTAATTTAATTCTCATGTCTGAGCTTATAAATAAGGCTATTTTTCCTTGTAAATAAAATAAATGATTGACAGATACGTTCAACCTTGTGCAATTCTCATTTCTAAGCCCCCCCCCCCATTTTGTCAGCATACGTGTCCAAAAATGGAAAAATGACCATACATTTGTGATTTTTAGCCTGTTCAGTCCCCCCCTACCCCACTCGCCGCTCAACGCCCCCACTTTCAAAAACGCTCCGTGGCCCCTGATTGGTTACAATTTATATTAGCTTGGTGTTGATGCAGCGGAAAGCTGCATAATACTGAGTTCATACGGGAGTTACTTTAACAGAAACAAAACAGTCCTTTAGGGGCAATTGTAACAGCTTGTTACAATATTGCCCCTGACAGAGGCGACCATATTTGGAGAAATTTTTTTCTATCTTAGCTTAGGTATCCATCGTTGAAACGTTAGCAAAATATGGCCTAAGAACATAATTTCTAAATATATAAAAATGACAGCCGTAGCTCATCCACATATTTGTCCAGAAGAAAAACAATGGGTAAAATGTGAAATATTACTTTCCTGCTCAAAAAACGATTTTTCTGCTGTAGAAAGTTCCACGAACCGTTAAATCTGCTAACACTCAAACAGCATGTGGAGCGATGAAATGCCCAATATGCTCTGTACAAATTTTAAGTTTGTAGCGTGTTTCCGCTAGGAATGGGAGCCTCTGTTACAATTGCCCCGTGTTACAATTGTCCCCGGTCTCCCCTAATCTATAAATGCACAATACAACCGGTTTTTGATTATTCATGCTCAGTCTGGGGGAATTGCTCTTTAAGGAACAAAACCATTCTTTTACGTTTAGAAAAGAGAGATGCACGCATCGTTAAAGGGAACTTTGGTTACAAAACCAATAGCTTGGATATAATTCAATCGTTACAATGGCAAACGTTAGACGAAAGAAGAGATTATCTCCTTTCTTGCATTATGTACAATTGTATACATGGGAAAGCACCTGTGAGAATGTGTAATGAGATAGAAATGGTCTGTGATAGGCACGATGTATAGGGGAGACCGGGGACAGTTGTAACAGTTTTTTCCAAATTTGACCTATCAACTTTATTAAAGCTAAATACTTACTTAAAACTAAATAAAATGAAATATGCATATCTCAGCTTGACATATGAATAGGTTTGGGTTAAGTATAACAAGCTATTTTGAAGCCATTACCATTTCAAAACAAGATGTCGAGTGTTACAATTGCCCCGTGCACAGGGGCAATTGTAACAGACGTACGGGGCAATTGTAACACATGAAATTGTAAACATTTTTTTTTCTTTATCAAAGCTATGCACTTGACAGATCCAAGATTTAAACATCATTAACCACATAAACTAATTATAATGAAACATGACAATGCTTGACTCATTTATATCATATTTTCCATTTGTTATAATGCATGATGGGGCAAAAGTTAAGATTTTTTAAATTATTATCTTTTTTGTTAAGGTTGTGGCTTCACCCTTTAAATGTAGAACTATAGAACCTTTATCAATTCATATTTTGGTTCTTTATCTACTTTGTACCTACCCAATATATCTTTAAACTGACAACTGTGGTATAACACTTTATATTAGTCCTACGCCTTTTGACTTTAACGCATTCTTTTCCATATTACATGTATAAAGTTATACATTTCTAAGAAGAAGTAAAAAATGACAGTTTTTTTTTTGTTGTAAAATCAATCTTCAAAATTTACGCCACATTTTTTTTCTGGCAAATGCAATATTTCTTTGCCCTGTTAACAAAACGTATTGGACACATATTTTCATGTATCATATTGAAAATATATTTTAATCTTTTATGGGGGCCCCCATCTCTCCCTCTCTCTCTCTCTCTCCTCTTTCTTTCTTTCTTTCTGTCTCTCTCTCTCTCTCTCCGCCTCTCCCTTTCCCTCCCTTCCTCTCTCTCTTCTTTCTATCTTTTAATGTGTGTGGTTTTTTTTAATAAGAAAAAACAAATCGGGGGGGGGGGGGGGGGGGGGGTCCGTAATCTCTCATTTTATAGGACCCTGTTGTAAATAAGCCTTTTCGGATTTCAAGGGCTATCCTGTCAGTGTTTCTTTTATGTTTTATACCATGTACACTCGACGAATATAATAAAATAAAATCAAATCAAATTACATGTTCACAGTTATTTAATTCTCATGTTTTAGCTAATAGATAAGGTTACCTTTTGTCCTTGTAAACAAAGCACTATAATTGACTATACATTCAAACTTAAGAAGGTCTGAAGTTCTCTAGTAAAGTGATACAATTTATTAAAACAACAAGAATAACAAAAAACTTGAGGCTCTGATTACAATAAAAGAAATGATAACAAATGAAACAAACTAAAGGCACTTTTTCGGACAAAATCAATATTTGTTTAACTTTCTAACAAAAAGTATTGGACAGATAAGTTCAAAGTTATTTAATTCCCATGTCTGAGCTTATAGATATGTTTACCTTTTGTTTTTGTAAAGCATTATAATTGACACTTCATTCAAAGTTATGAATTTCTGATGCTTGAGCTTATCGACGAGGCTACTCTTTGCTGTTTTTCTTTATTCCGAAGTCTACTCCTATTTACAATTTTGGCATTAAAAGAACCTAATGTTCATTCTCTTCATATGTTTTACTTTTTCTTTTCTAGTAAAGTGATATAAATTATTAAAAAACAAAAATAAAAAACTTGAGGATCTGATTACAATGAAACAAATGATAAAAGAAACTAACGGCATTTTTTTTTTCTCAGACAAAATCAATATTTCTTTGCCTTTCTAACATAAAGTTTTGGACAGATATGTTCAAAGTTATTTTAATTCTCATGTCTGAGCTTATAAATATAGTCACCTTTTGTCATTGTAAACTAAGCATTATAATTGACAATACATTCAAAGTTATGAAGTTCTCATGCTTGAGCTTATCGACGAGGCTACTCTTTGCTGTTTTTCTTTATTTCCAAGTCTATTCCTATTTACAATTTTGGCATTAAATGAATTATTACACAATGTCCACTTTTTTCATATTTTCAACCTTTTCTTTTCTAGTAAAATGATATTAATTATGAAGAAAAAAAAAACAGGAAAAATACTGGAGACTCTGATTACAATGAAACAAATGATAAACAAACTAAAGACACCTTTTTCGGACAAAATCAATATTTCTTTGCCTTTTCAACGAAACATATTGGACAGATATGTTCAAAGAAATTTAATTCTCATGTCTGAGCTTGTGAATAAGGCTATTTTTTCCTTGTAAATAAACTAAATGATTGATGGATACATTCAACGTTATGCAATTCTCATTTCTAAGCCCCCCCCCCCACTTTCGTCAGCAAACGTGTACAAAAACGGAAAAATGATGACCATACATTTGTGATTTTTAGCCTGTTCAGCCCCTCCACTTTAAAAAACGCTCCTAGGCCCCTGATTGGTTATACAGTGCGTCCCAAAAAGAACTATACACTTTTTAAATAGCTACCAAATAGAAAAATATATGATTCTTGGGGGGAAAATTTATATGGCTCATATCCTCAACTATCACTATGACACAAACAATTCTGAAAATAACCTATGCTTCAGTGAGTAATGCCAACTTTTGTAAAGGACATAAAAATTAGCCTGCGCAGGAATTCACTATTCATTTTGCACCTGGATATGGAACGCCATGAAGGAGTCAAAATTAATGATGGAATCGATCGGCCAACAAAGACAAAAACAAATTGAAGTCAAAGCATAAATCAATGATATGAAAACAAATGGTGAAACATAACATTTTTGCATAATATTAATTGTTTTTTCTGACTTTTGGTTTATCTTTGACTCTGTTGGCTGATTCATTCCATTGTTAATTTTGACTCATTCAGGCGTTCCATAACCAGGTGCTAAATGAATAGTGAATTCCTGCGCAGGCTATTTTTTGTGTCCTTTACAAAAGTGGGCATTACTCACTGAAGTATGCGTTATTTTCGGAATTTTTTGTGTCATAATGATAGTTGAGGATATGAGTCTTATATACATACAGACCATTTATCCAAGAATCTTATATTTTTTATTTGGTAGCCATTTCAAAAGTGTATAGTTCTTTTTGGGACGCACTGTATATTAGCTTGGTGTTCATGCAGCGGAAAGCTGCTTAATGCCGCGCGAGTTCTTACGGGAGTTACTTTAACAGAAACAGAAGCAGAACAGCCCTTTAGGGGCAATTGTAACAGCTTGTTACAATTGCCCCTGACAGAGGCGACCATATTTCGAGAGATTTTATTCTATCTTAGCTTAGGTATTCATCGTCGAAACGTTAGCAAAATATGGCCTAAGAACATAATTTCTAAATATATAAAAATGACAGCCGTAGCTCATCCACATATTTGTCCAGAAGAAAAACAATGGGTAATGTGAAATATTACTTTCCTGCTCAAAAAACGATTTTTCTGCTGTAGAAAGTTCAACGAACCGTTAAATCTGCTAACACTCATACTGCATGTGGAGCGATAAAATGCGCATGCTCTGTACAAATTTTAAGTTTATAGCTTGTTTCTGCTAGGGATGGGAGCCCCTGTTACAATTGCCCCGTGTTACATTTGTCCCCGGTCTCCCCTATACACGATATTCTGACTCGCTTAATGTAGTTTTACCCAAGCCAACTCTTGAATGTTTTAAAAGAAGTTTCAAATATGCAGGGGTAAGATATGGAATAATCTACCATCAATTTTACAAAACGCTTCATCTATTGACACTTTTAAACGCATGTATAAGGAAATGAATTTCTAAATATGATCTTATCTTAAACTAAATTGAATACTGCCTTTTTATCTGTTCTCAAAGCTCAAATTACCATTCTTAACGAAACTTGCCTCTTCATTGATCCAATTATATGTTGTTTTAAATCTTTTATATCATAAATTTCACTGATCATTACTTTTTTAAATTTCAATCATTAAAATTAAGCAACTATTCCCATTAACTTCGTTAAAATGACATCTTTGTATTTTGTTTAGTTATTTTACATGATTATCAATATCAAATTTTCTATTAGTAATTCGTAGTATGCATTATAATGTTGTTTTTGATCATGTGTTGATAAATGTTGTTATTCGTGTTTTTTTTAATATGTTAACAGGACCTTGTTGAAAAACATGTTTTAATTAAAAAAATAAAAAAAAGTGTGTGTGGGAGAGAGAGAGAGAGAGAGAGAGGGAGAGAAAAGGGTGGGAGGGCAGTGGCGGATCCAGGATTTTAAAAAAAGGGAGGGGGCGCCCGATAACGGGTTGAGACGCCGAAATCGTCAACTTTTAACATGCAAAGTTATGATTTTTCAAATTATAGAGGGGGTATGTGTCCTCTACGCCCCCGCCTGGATCCACCACTGGACAGATTGACAGAGTTTACGTGAATAAAAGATCATGAAGATAGAGATAGAAAGAAAATAGTGAGATCTTCAATGACATGTACACTGTGATTATTTTTGATTGATTAAAACACTTAAATAAAAAAATATATAAAAAAAATTTAAAAAGAAGAAGAAAATAGTGAGAAAATTAATTCTACCATGGTTTTACCAGTTTATCACAATTCATTGTGATGATAATGATGAAAATAATAATAATAATAATGATAACTTGCGCTTACATTTTGATTATCTAACAAAAGGTAACGATCAAAATTACAAACGAAAAACAAAACTTTTTGGCCAATATTCTGCTATGAAGACTGAGTTTGTATGCGTCGCAAGTTCATTTGAAAGTATATATATATATCTATATATACTTTTTTCTATCGACCCCATTCGGAGTATGAGAACACGTAACACTGTAAAAGTACAATAGGTACAATGATATAAATCTAGATCTAAACAAGGATATGTCTGTCATACGACATAAGAGTAATCAAATAACGAGTATTATAACACGTACAGTGGTGCTTGAATAAACACTGGGTACACAAGTATGAATGAAGAATACTTCACAGTATTCAGAATACTGTAGGAACCCACTAGGGTTGTAAAATAACACTATATACATGTATGTACAATGAGAGCTAAATGCAATACTACATGTATGTTTAAACCTTTAAAGTGAAACTATTGTCCTCGTCATGACATTGAAGTGTTAAAGACACTGCCTTAATGTGATTTGGAAAGGTTTATAACAGTTCATCTAAGCATTATTTTGTGCTGAGAGGTTTGGAATCGTCAACATGATAATAAATTAACATCAATTCAGCTTTGAGTCACACGGACGTACACAGAAATGCATATATGGGGCAACACAAAATGTTCGGGACCCAAACATATCAGCTGTTTGGTATGATTTGGGTCATATTATGGCTACTGGGGCAATTGAAGAGCAATGTTTTATTGTGGAGCTTTTTATAATGATACTCTTCTCAAATAGGCCTAGCATGAAAATAACAAGAAAGCTCACGATAATTTTCTTCATCTCTCCCACACCTTCCTACTACACTAGATTCCCTTTAACATAATTATAGTTTGGACATTTGGAGTTAGGACATTACTGCTATTAAAAGATAGTACATCAGGAGATTACTATGGCGTACTTTACACTTGTGGTGAACAAATTTACCCTATCCTCGGAGCAAACAGGATATTCGAAAATATAATGGTACTCGTCTCCAATAACGCTACACTCAGGCATAAAGTGCATAGTCTATCTGCTCTTGGAATATTTCCATACCGTCCAGTTACACATGTGAGGCGATGACTGCTGCATCTGAATCTACTGAGAGATATTTTAAATGTCTTATATATATATAAATATATTATATAATAATATATATATATATATATAATATATATATATATATTGAAAGAAATGGGTGAAGAGAATAATATTACGTAGCTAAAATCAAAGTTCCCCAGACCTATCCTCCCATTTTGAATAATTTTTTGGTGAGATCGAAAAAAAAATGTCTTCGCCGGGAATCGAATCCGGGCCTCCACTTTGAACGCCGGTGCCTTAACCATTAGACCACGAAAGACGGGTTAGTGGCTAGGGGCGCATATCAATTCTAGTTGTAAACTTAAGGGAAGAGGGCGCATCACTCAACGCAAAGCGAACGCGGCCATAGACTTTGTAATTGCACAGTTTTTTCACTTTGTTTCTTGATTATGGGCGAGCAACTCCTTTCCAAAGAAATGATCAACTTGAAATAAGTACGCTAAGAGTCATTTTCAAAAATAGGAATAACTTATTGCAAAGGGAAAAAAATCCTGTCACTTGAGTCATTTCGAAATCCTAGTAAGATCAAATTCCTGTACAATATGGCCAATTTTTGCTCTCAAAATAGCTCATACGCTGCATAGTCATCTTCCTCGATTACGGCATAATTATATTACACTTAATGATCAAGCAGTTTTTAAAAGCTTGAATTCTAGCTTTCCAAATATGGTACATTCATTTCGATTGGTTAAAAAAAAAGTCCTGTCACTTGAACATTATCACACAACGAATCTTTACTCGATGGTCAATATTTCCGCATATCACATGCATAATCGCATGTGGACGGCGTCCTCGCAAGATGTGACAAGATCAACTATTTATATCATGATCGTTAGGAACCATCAATCTATGTGAAATAAAGATTCTGATTACACAACTTTAGCACAATGGTGAATAGGCTTGCCAAAATGTCTTTTTCCCCAACTGGTCTGAAGCATCTACCTACGAAAACTATGATAAAAGTTCAATTATTTATTCATGTCCATGAGCTAATTTCCTCGAACGGATCGCTGACAATACATTTTACCGACAGGAAGTTTTCTTAGACGAGTTTTTGTACGCTAAAGTAATAATTGCATGCAGTTGTCAATCGGTCGCTTCCCGCCGTTAGCGCGGGTCTGTAAGAGCCGTATAATTTTCTGCGCCGCTAAGCTGCATGTATTTCCACTAAACTCATGTATGTAATGTTGCGTCCCCTCCTCAAATAATGGACGCGTCTTTATGTTAAGATTTAATGTCATACGTTAGATTTACATTTCACGTGGAGTAGAATTGATATGGACCCGATCCGATTGACCGCCAGATAAACAGATTCTCAACCTCACCAATTGTTTCTTTTTGTCGGGGGTAGATGAGTTTTTGAACAATGACAAGCCGTCATGCCTCAGCTGGATCTAAGCGCTTGCTAAAATACAGTACATGTATACAGTGCGTCCCAAAAAGAACTATACACTTGTCTTTTAAAATGGCTACCAAATAAACAAATATATGGTTCTTGGGAAAAAAAGTTTAGATATATATAAAGCTCATATCCTCAAGTATTATTATGACACAAAAAATGCCGAAAAGAACCCATTCTTCAGTGAACAATGCCCACTTGTGTGTAGGACACAAAAACTAGCCTGCGCAGGAATTCAGTATTCATTTATCACCTTTGTATGGCACGCCAAGACGGATTCAAGCAATAATGAAATAAATAAGCCAACAAAGACAAAAATAAACGGAATTCAAAGCAAAAATCAATGATATGAAAACAAAACGGTGAAACAAAAATTGTGTATAATTTTGATTGTTTATTTCTAACTTTCGGTATATCTTTTACTCTGTTAGCTGAGTCATTCCATTATTCTTCGATTCCCTCCTGGCGTGTTATACAAAGGTGATAAATGATTAGCGAATTCCTGCGCAGGCTGTTTTTTTGTGTCCTTCATAAAAGTGGGTATTGCTTACTGAAGAATGCGTTATTTTCGAAAAAAATTTTTGGTGTCATAACGACAGTTGAGGATATGAGCTTTATATACATATAAACCTTTTTCCCAAGAACCATATATTTTTTATTTGACAGCCATTTCAAAAGTGTATAGTTCTTTTTGGGACGCACTGTAGAAAAACTTATTAAGTTTAAGAGAATACACGTACAAGAGCAATTTTTTTAATTTAAATTTTGAAAGAAATGGGTGAAGAGAATGATAGATGACGTAGCTCAAATCAAAGTTCCCCAGAGCTATCCTCCCTTTTTGGATAATTTTCTGGTGAGATATAAAAATGTCTCCGCCGGGAATCGAACCCGGGCCTCCAGCTTTGAACGCCGGTGCCTTAACCATTAGACCACAGAGATGGGTAAGTTGCTAGGGTAGAGTAGAATTGATATGGACCCGATCCGATTGACCGTCAGATAAATAGATTCTCAACCTCACCAATTGTTTCCTTTTGTCGGGGGTAGATGAGTTTTTTAACAATGACAAGCCGTCATGCCTCAGCTGGATCTAAGCGGTTGCTAAGATACAGAACATGTATAGAATTATATATATATATATATATATATTTCTGCTAACATTGCAAGGTATGGCTCTTTTTTAAAAACTATCTTTAAAAATCCTATAGATTACACACTGGCTATTTTCCTGCATTTCGGCATGCCAACTTTTCATCAATGTCATTCAAACGCAGATCCAGTGTTCTTGTAATCCAAATGGTACATGTACTTACTGTGTCCTGCTCATGCCAAATATGATTCATTCCACATAAATCCACAATACTTCTTATTTTAGGTATCCAACTTGACTGAAAATTATTGAAACTATCATCATGCAAGATTACAATTAATTTATACAACGTTCATGTAGATGGCAGCTTATTTTTTTTGTATTCCCTCCAGAATTCTACATCAAAAGTTCATCATCCGACGACAGATTTTATTTTCCAATCTATACTGCCATGTTTCCCCATAAACAAAACAACCGGTTGTAGATTTATTTACTCCTGAGACACCTCTTCATTTTTTTTTGTGAAACACCTCTACCTGGCTTAAATCACTAAACCCCCACACTTCACTGCCATAATAAATTCGGCAGAACTAACTTATCAAACATGTCACAAGCAATATGAACTGACAGGTGCATCTATGTAACTTTTTTTTTAAAGAAGGGCTGAACATAGCTTTTCTAGCTTGGGTCACTTGCTTAGACATAGCCTTTTTGAACCCGACATTGTAATTCATAGTAACACCGAGTTAGACATATTCATCAAATATTTCAATGGCACCTTCCCCAAAAGTAAATTTGAGTTTTTTCCTAATTTTCACTCGGGAAAACACAATACTCTTTGTTTTACTAGTATTCACTGTCAAATGCCACAGATTACAATATTCATACAAGGCATTCAATGCTCTCTGGAGGTTATCTGCATATAACCTGAAATAAATTTCTACATCTTCGTCATTCAAGGTGGACCTAATCTGATCTGCTACATAGCCTATCCTTCTATACTGTCATTCAAATAAATAGCAAATAATAGTGGGTTAAGATTGTCTCCTTGCCGAACACCGGAACTGCACCCCCAAAACCTGAAAGTTTATTATTAATTCTTACACAAGTCTTTGCACTTTCATACAAATTATAAATAACAGACATTATTTTTACCATTAATACCATACGACAGCAATTTTGACCATAGGGAAGATCTATCAATTAAGTCAAAAGGCTTTTTGTAATCTACAAAGGCACAAACTAAATGTTTACACTTTGAAAGTACAGTTCAATTAGGGAGTGCAGAAAAAAAAAGATCAGTTGTAGAAAAACCAGCTCGAAAGCCAGACTGCTCATCACCCATGATACCGGCACAGTCTAAATAATTTGTAAGGCGTGCATTTATTGCCGCTGTGAATAATTTACCAATACAACCCAAAAGGGATATTCCCCGATAATAATCTGGCTCATCAATTGAACCTCTATTTTTTAAAACGGGCACTATAATGCCTACACCCAGACGCTTGGAACTACACCAGAAAACAATTTAATAATAGCTTCCCAAGCTACAAGGGGCAATTCTTTAGAAACTCATTAGGAATGTTATCAGTACCGTAAGCTTTACCATTCTTCATTTTTATAAATTAATTTAACAACTTCCTTCAATGTAAACTCTTTATTTACCTCAACATTAATAGAATGCAAGGCTATTAAGCATGCAATCCTTTTGTCTGATGCATTATGCGGCGGTCACAACTCGTCGTAGGCTACGGGGCACGTGGCATCAACGTAGCCTGCGTTGCATGTACAATGCACGCACAGGTCCTGGGTCAACTTCTGCGATTCCTGCGTTTCTGTAGTAAGGGTATTGTAAAAACTTCCTTCACGTCGTACGTGCATTGTACCTCCGAGGTACCTCCGCTGCACGAATTTTCTACGAAATCCATCGTAGGGAGTTGCACGTCGGAGGTACGGCGAGTTGTGACCGCCTCATTAGTAAACATTAGACAAAAGGATCGCACAACTGCTTCGCATGAACTTGCCACGCATACAAAATCAGTTTTCATAGCATGGCCCAACGGGTTTCGAGGCCGAAATGACAATGTAATGCTGCAGTCACACAGACACTTACGTATAGATACGTTTGTGTTGTTTTAATCTTATTTCATCTATATTTCTTATGTATTTCTTTGTTTTACTAGAAATACGAAATTATCAATATTTCCACTGCTAACTATGGCGTCCGTGGGGATCCGAAGAAAAGAAAGTAATTTTTGGACGCAACCGGACGTAACTCAAGGTAAGTGTCTGTGTGACTGTAGCATAAGAAAGTGAATATAGTTCGCAAAGTGTAAAGAGTGTTTACCCGTTTTTGACAATATAGTCTCAGTTTTAAAACGCTACTCTTTTAGAGAAAAAAAGTCCCCCAAAAGTGTTTTTTTTTTAAAACAATTTCTTTCAACCAAGATGCATTAAAATAAAATGTTGTATGTATACTCACTGTGTATACTTTTCAATCTTAAACATTGGTATCTATATGGGTTTGTTTTTGTTTGTACAATTTTATTGTTTATTTTTCAGTGGCCATGTGATACCAAATATGACTGTCTTTTGAAGTTATTCAATAAAGGATCCCTGTTTAAAGGTGGGGGGGGGGGGGTCAAAAAACCGAATGGTGGTAAAATGATTTTTCAGATGGTCAGCAATGGACATGATCTAGTTAATATTATGGTCACCAGCGGACATGGCAAACTATGGATTTACTATTGATATTGTAGATGGTAAACTAAAAAATGCAACATAATAAGATGGATTTTTCATGTTTACAAGCGGGGCCATATAATGGTTTTAAAAAAATGAATTAAATAGGGTCAAGCTGAGTTTGATCTATCTTAGTAAAATTCATCTAAAATGAAATCTGAAAATCAAGCCAGTTGTGGAAATAAAAATGTTATATTTTAAACTAGAAATTCGAGTAGAAGAAAGACAACATGGAGCAAGCTTTTTGTAAGGACTGAGATACAAGAAGAGGTAGGGTGCAAGTGCAATAGTGCAAAAGCATAGACCTACTTACAGCGGGTAGTAAAATATTTTACTTTACTTTTGTAAAAAGAAACAACAACAAAAAAAAAAACAACAATACCCAAAACACATTTACTATTTTTTTCTACACACCTTGTACTTGCCATCTCCAATATGAACAACGTCTCCATCAGGGGAAGCCCCGGCTTTGAGGTCATTATTGTAGATCCTGACCCGGAAGTAATCTCCCCCGTTTACTTTCGGTCTCATTTTGGCATCTCGGGCTTCGATAATGATGTCCAATTGATCATATATTTTATATTTTCTTTGGGAATTGATGATGAAAAACGTTGAATACTGGTCGCTCGTTACACCAACAGGCTCCTTTTGAAAATAAAAAGATAAGGAAAAATATAAGTTGAAAGTTCAAATGCATTAATTCCCCCATTAAGTTAAAAAATATATTATACATAAATCTAGAATGAGGATCGCAAGAACGAAGAATTTACCTGCACATTGTAATGTTAAAGGCGAGAGATAGAGTGAGAGAGGATAGAGAGAAGAAGAAGAGAGAGAGAGAGAGAGAGAGAGGGAGGGAGAGGGAGAGGGATCGAGGGAAGAGATAAATATCTAGAGCGAACGAACAGAAAGATTGAGGAAAAATAGATCAAAGAGAAAGAGACTATGGAAGAGAGAGAGAGACAGAGAGAGGGATAGCGAGAAAGAGAGACGTGACTTGTAATGTCACACAGAATAATTGCACATTGTCATGTAGGCCCCTATATAGCATGTCTATAATTTACATGTACATGAATAATTTACATTTTTTAATATTCCCTTTTATATTAGAAAAATGGAGAAGAAAAAAAAAGAAAAACGAAATGAAATAATAGAGCTAAAGTGAAATTTTTGTTCTGGTCATGACATTGAAATGTGGAAGACACTGTTTAAAGGTGATTCGGAAGGGTTGATAATAGTTCACCTAAGCATTAATTTGTGCTGTGAGGTTTTGGAATCGCCAAAATGATGACAACTTAACCCCATTCAGCTTTGAGTCACATGAACTTACACAGAAATGCATGTATCGGGCAACGCAAAGTGTTCGGGACCCAAACATATCAGCTGTTTTGGTATATTTTGGGTCATGTTATGACTATTAGCATGATTAGGGAAATTGAAGAGCAATCTTTTATTGTGGAGCGTTTTATCATGATATTCTTCCCGAATAGCATGAAAATAACAGGAAAGCTTACAACTTATTTTCTTTATCTTTCCCACACCTTCCCACTGCTGCAGTGGGAAGGTGTGGGAAAGATAAAGAAAATAAGTTGAATCTAGTGCAGCACTAGATTCCCTTTAAGGGGTAACGGCTAGAATCATTACTGATATTGATATACCGTACATTAAACGACAGAGATATTCCATGAAATTTGATCTTTAGCCCCGTGCCACCAGAAACCAAGGAGGTAGGTTCTATTACCACCTTGTTGAACCTAGCTTTGACCTTCAATTTCCCAATCTGTGCCACGTATGTTCGTCCTCGGATCTTGGTGGGCAAAGTGGGTGGAGCTAGTTGTTATGGGCAACGAAGCGTTCGTTAACTTCTTTTCATGATTTTCTCATGATGTAAAATGAGTCTGACATGCAATATTCTAAAACCCACTGAAATACTCAAAAAAAGGCAAAACGGTGAATAAACACCTCTCCTTTGGATATTGATGTATCAAATAAACCAATTCATTAAACAATTGGCAAATTTTTTGTTCAGTTTTATGCATTTTGAGAGCAACATCAAAATGAACATCAAAATCTAGAAATTATGTAAGCTTTTATAAAATTTTACTTTTTCAATATCTGGTATATTTTTACTATAGGTTTTCCCGGCCATTTTCATCCTCCATGCAGTCGGTTTCACGAATATTCCACTTCAATTTCAAGCGAAATCTGACACTTGTTCTCACATTAACCTTAATTCATTAGATACAAGAAAACACGTTCAAATTCAATTTCCTTTATTTTCGATTATCACACATAAAGATCTCGATCAAACAAAAATCGTCATTAGGTTGTATCAATTTCGCGGCTCAGCGAGAATTTGCGCTTGGCTCTTTGCGACATTTCAAATTCACAGTGGATATCTTCAAGATTAACACGCTGTTCTTCAAATCATCTAAATAAAATAAGCTTATATAAGCTACTATTCTCTCCCCGAACCCGCATCAAGTCTTATTAGGGGTACTTTCTTAACTTTTTGAGGACCAACCGAAATAGGAGTCGCCGGACATGTCGAAAAAAGGGGTACAATTTTCTTGGCTAAGACAATGCTATGATGACCAATGATGTGCGGGGGGGGGGGGGGGGGGGGCTGTAACTCTCCTCTCCTCGAACCTCAAATAACTCGTCCCAAATCTAACAATACTGCATATTAATAATTCTCTTACTTACGCCTTGTGTGTGTCCATTTAATGAGATTTATACTCTTTTATATAGAATATATATTCTAATAAGTGCTATAGATACAATGTACCCCATCATTAAGAACGTCATTCACACATTCAACCCCTTCAATGCCAACATTGTGCACTGGTGTAGAATCATTCTTAATTTGTTGACTGCTCCACGTATCACTTCATTTGTCTATTCACTTCATATTTTGAACCCCACTATTTTTAGATATATATATTCAAATTTATTGGTCATATCTCAAAAATAAAATTAAAAGAGAAAAACAAACAACAAAACACAGATGTGAGACCTAGTCGAGCGAACCCCCCCACCTCACGTACATACATAGTCTTCACAATACTTCCCGAGACAATCGAATTCAGAAAAGACATCATATGAGAGACATGAAGTATGGAGCATTTGTTTGCTGGCACATATTCATACATTCAGAACATGATTAAATGAAGAGAGGATATAATCATGGAATCATTTAAATAATGAATATCATAATACAAATACATGCCAAGTGCCATAACGTCATTTCCCTGAAGAGGAATGGAGAGGTGGTGCGTATGGAGGGTCATCCACGCCATATTATATCATATAAAAGAAAAGAGAGAGAATGAAGAAAATATGAAGAGAGAGAGAAGGGAGAGAGAGAGAAAAAGCATGGAGTTTTTTTTCAGGCATACTGTGTCCTACATTTCCGAAATGATAATCAATAAAGAAATATTATGAAATCAAAATTATATAATGAAACAAAATATAATCATAATGTCACTGCCCTGGAGAGGAATGGAGAGACAGGTGATGCGCTTCATCTCGATCTCATGGCCTATACCTGAAGTGTTGATTGTTTATCAGAATCTATTACGTGGGATATGGTGATGAATATGATTCATCATATTCAGTTATAAGCACAACGCTATGACCATTGCTATTAAAGATTGGCTTTGATACATAATTTATTTTGCAATTATAAAATCATGCGTTAGAACACTATATATACCATAAATGGTGAAATTGACTCGTTTTGCTTTAAATAGATAGCTTAAAATGAAATAGAACATACAAATAAGTACAAATTAGCTCTTGTTTACATTAAATGTGAAAATGAATATCAAAATTTGTGAAATAGGCGAATTTGTACGTCTTTGATTGACTAAAGTACCTTTTCGGTCGCTGTTCACATTAAGTTGAATTCCTAAAGTGCGATTATATTGAAATGCCAGTTTAAGCACACAGGCCAAAAAATGAGCTAAATTGAATGCTCCGCACATGCAATTGAGTAAATGGGGATGAAAATGGCCGGGAAAACCTATAGTTTTGAAAAATGTTATGACAATCAAATTATAAGTTTTCTGAAACTGATGCCGTTGTTTGCTTAGATGTTTATAGTTTTTTTTGACTTGTGGACACGCCGTTGAAATCAGGTAAAACCTTTCCCTTTTTTACTTATTTTCATAACATGTATGTTTTTTCGGCATGTCAGTTGTTTATTTTTCATTTTTATTATAAAATAAATCATGGAGATGGAAATCGGGATAGTGGAAATACAGTGTATGTCTATGTTTCGTAGGATCAATGCTGCTGATAAAGAATACTGCGGTTCATATTTCATGAAAAAAGTCACCGAATTATAAATATGAGCGTGTGTTGAGATATGATATCGCCACGATCTTCGGCCCAGACATCAGTCCATTCCGATAATGAATGCCCGACATTTCAAACCAGGAGCAGGCGGCGACTGAACGACCCCTTACCGTAGACCGACCACCGCTCCCGTGGCTTGCCCGTGGCTGTCTTCAGTAAGGTTATGACATGTTGCCAGCATATTTCTAATGATTTTCATTCAACATAAACCGGAGCTTTAAACTTTTTAATTTCAGCCCGGACTCCTCCTTTAAAGGAGGAGTCCGGGCTGAAATAAAAGTTTTGTAAAGTAAAGTAAAATTTAACAAGCAACAACACAGAAAATTTCATCAAAATCGGATGAAAAATAAACAAAGTTATGCATTTTTTTAGGTATTGATTTTTTTTCGTAAAACAGTTCTTGGCATTGTCTCATTGTCTCATTTGAATATTTGAATATTCAAATGAGCCAAAATGATGATGTCACAGTCCCCCTACTTCTTGTGTATTTACTATATGAAATCCTATTTTTCTCATTTTTCATATTTGCGTATACAGAAAATCTATCCCACATACTGAAATAGGTAAAAGCACTAGTGACCATCTGAACATTCCACAAGGATTAATCCCTGTTTTTATATATCCTTGGGGGAAGAAATCTTGATAATTGGTATTTCATACAATAAAATACAAAGAAAGTAGGGGACTGAGACATCAACAGTTTGCCAATTGAAGATGGCCAAAAATCTGTTTCCTAAAAAAATTCAAAACCTTAAGAAAATTCATAACTTTGCTATTTGTGATCCGATTTTGATGAAATTTTCAGTGTTGCGCTTTTTAGATTTTACTTTATTTTTCAAATAATGCAAATCTCCAGCCCGGAGGAGTCCTTTAAAAATTGTTCTTAGCTATCCATATGCGTTGGGCATCTGAGCATCCTTATTATAGGTTCCTTATTACAGGTAAACTGGAATATCTACATGTCTAATAATTAGAAGAAACACTAACAAGCAATAAGTCATCATGGTACGTGTGAAATATTGCGTAATACCGGAATGGGTCTGATGTGTGGGCCGGTTAGACTGGGCCGAAAGACGCGGCGCCGTATGCTAGCATTTTTAATTTGGCGACTTTTTTCATGAAATATGAACCCAGTTTTCTCTTTTCAGCAGCCTGATCCTCCGAAACAAAAAGGCATACACTGTATTTCCACACTCCCAATTTTCATCTCCATGATTTATTTTATAATAAAAATGAAAAATAAACAACTGACATGCCGATAAAATATACATGTTACGAAAATAAGTAAAAAAGGGAAAGATTTTTACCTGATTTCAACGGCGTGTCCACAAGTCAAAAAAACTATAACATCTAAGCAAACAACGGCATCAGTTCAGAAAACTTATAATTTCATTGTCATAACATTTTCAAACTATTAAAAATATACCAGATATTGAAAAAGTAAAATTTTATAAAAGCTTACATAATTTCTATATTTTGATGTTTTTGATGTTGCTTTCAAAATGCTTAAAACTGAACAAAAAATCTGCCAATTGTTTGATGAATTGGTTTATTTGATATATTAATATCCAAAGGAGAGGTGTATATTCACCGTTTTGCCGGGTTTTGAGTATTTCAGTGGATTTTAGAATATTGCAGTCAGACTCATTTTACAGCATGAGAAAAACATGAAAAGAAGTTAACGAACGCTTCGTTGCCCATAACAACTAGCTCCACCCACTTTGCCCACCAAGCGAACACGCAACGAATAGGCGGGGAACATACGTGGTGCCCTGTTGAATATTAAGACTAAAGGGGGTATCTCACTGGTTGCGAACCCAGACGAATTTACAGAGTGTTATATATATAGAGGATCTACCAACGTTCTTTTGTACTGCTTTGTTAGACAAGCATAAAGGGGTTATCTCGTTGTATCAGTTAATGGCATGTTTTCTTAGCGATGCTTGTAAGCCAAGCTCAAAGGGGTTATCTCGTTGTATAAGAATTGCATATTTTCTTTGTGCTGCTTAGTTAGGCAAGCTCAATAGGGTTATCTAACTGTATCAACATGGCATGTTTTCTTTTGTACTGCCTTGTTAGGCAAGCACAAAGGGGTTGTACTGAATGATCATGCATATGTTTTCTTTTGTAGGCCTACTGCCTTGTTAGGCAAGTACAGGGTGTTTATATTGTATGGTATTGGCATGTTTCTTTTTGTACTGCTTTTTTATGCAATCACAAAGCAGGGGCCGTGGAGCGTTTTTGAAAGTAAGGAGCTGGCCGAACGGGGGGGGGGGGAGGGCTGAAGAGACTAGAAATGACAAATGCATGGTCATTTTTGCAAATTTGTACACGTGTGCTGAGAACTGAAGTGGGGGCTGAAACCCCCCCCCCCCCAAGCACCCCGGCTCTACAGCCCCCGCGAAGGGGGTAATTTCACTGAATTGTGAACACATATCAATGAAACAAGTCATTTTTTGCTTCGTTTTGGTTCGTGTAGGTACGTGGGTGCGTGTGTTGCCAAAGTGAGATATTGATTGTCAATTATGCAGTCATGGGTGCAGAGATGAAAAAACAAAATGATAACAATAATATGGGAAATGAAATAGTAATGATAATTGGAAAAGAAAATGACTACAGCTCAATTACCCCCAACGCCCAGCCACGCCCGAAGTGAAATCTGAATGTTTTATTTGCGTTTATTGTTAATGACAATACCAATCACATGATCAAAGCCACTATATACGCTGGATTATTATTATTATTTTCAACATATTTTAGAAATTATATTTTTTTCATCGAGTAATTCTTATACGATTCAAATTTATATTGACCCTTTCCATATATATTTTAGAATATCAGTAAACCCATTTATGTATATTCAACCATTTTTACACACAGAATTATGCACTTGCAATCGTCATAAATAAATTCGCCTAGAAATTTTGAACATGTTCAAAACTTTTTGGCGAATTATTTTCAAAAGAATTATTTCAGGCCTACGCAAAAGGAATTGTGTTGAAACCAAGATCGATCACTTCATGCCCCAATGCAGGACAAAAAGAATTCCTGTATTTCGACTCCATTCATTTCAGAAGTTCGCTACATTCAAAATACTCATTGTCCGGAAAACACATAACAAAGAGAAATACCTCACATCAAAAAGCCTACCTACTGAATCGAGGTGGATTAGGCATTCTATGTATACGAAAATCTCTAAATTCGCCCTGTTCGCAAACGTTCGCAACTCAGTGAGATACCCCCTTTAAGGGGGTATCTCACTGGTTGCGGAACCCAGGCGAATTATAGAGTGATATATATAGAGGGATCTACCAACGTTCTTTTGTTGCTGCTTTGTTAGACAAGCATTAAGGGGTTATCTCGTTGTATCAGAATGGCATGATTTCTTTAGGCGATGCTTGTAAGAAGCTCAAAGGGGTTATCTCGTTGTATAAGAATTGCATATTTTCTTTTGTGCTGCTTAGTTAGGCAAGCTCATTAGGGTTATCTAACTGTATCAACATGGCATGTTTCTTTTGTACTGCCTTGTTAGGCAAGCACAAAGGTTGTACTGAATGATCATGGCATGTTTGTTACACGTGTGCTGAGAACTGAAGTGGGGGCTGAAGCCCCCCCCCCCCAGCACCCGGCTCCACAGCCCCCTCGAAGGGGGTGATTTCACTGAATTGTGAACACATATCAATGAAACAAGTCATTTTTTGCTTTGTTTTGGTTCGTGAAGGTGCGTGTGTGTGTGTGACTGCACATTATTATAGCCAAAAGTGAGATATTGATTGTCAGTTATGCAGTCATGGGTGCAGAAATGAAAAAAAAAAAAATGATAACAATAATATGAAATGATAATAGTAATGATAATTTGAAAAAGAAATGACTACCAGCTCAATTACCCCAACGCCCAGCCACGCCCGAAGTGAAATCTGAATGTTTTATTTGCGTTTATCCGTTAATGACAATAATCAACATGATCAAAGACACTCATATACGCTGGATTATTATTATTATTTTCAAACATATTTTGAGAAATTATATCTTTTCATCGAGTAATTCTTTATCCGATTCAAATTTATGTTGACCCTTTCAATATATATTTTTAGTAATATCAGTAAACCTATTATTATGTATATTCAACCATTTTTACACACAGAATTATGCACTTGCAACCTTTGACATAAAAAATTCGCCTAGAAATTTTGAACATGTTCAAAACTTTTTGGCGAATTATTTTCAATGGAAAATCCCGGCTTATCGAAAGGAATGTGGTTTAAACCAAAAACAATCGCTTCATGTGCCAATGCAGGATAAAAAGAATTCCTGTATTTCGACTCCATTCATTCAGAAAGTTCCCTGCATCCAATATATACCCTTTGTCCGGAAGACACATAACAAAAGAAAACGCCTCACGTCGAAAGGCTGGTCTACTGAATCAAATTTGATTACGATCTCTCTATATACGATAATCTCTAAATTCGCCTCGTTCGCAAACGTTCGCAACTCAGTGAGATACCCCCTTTACGATCGATAAAAAAGTTACGATCGATTTGATCTCTCGGTAACCTTATTTGGAACGCAGGTACAGTCATCGATTGGGATTAGGTTATAATTAAGATTAGGGTTAGGGCTAGGGTAAGGATTACACTGTACACTGCATGCCTCTCAATTGTCAGTGCATAAATTGTGACCATTTGCATTGAGCTCAATGCAATACAGAACGACCTCCTGTAAATATTACCTTTTTCACGTTTTTCTCTTTAAAGAGGAACACTTTGGCACTCATACATTGGGAAATAATAAACTCAACTACCATAAAAAGTAGAAATGCTGAATTATCTCACATTTCTACACTCTGAAAAAGATGTTCAAAATTATTTTCAGGCATGATTTGAGACTGTTGGTCATCTTTTTATATTTATGTGGGAGTACCTAACTATGGTCACCAATCGATGTACAGTCTGTGTAAAAAAAAATGGTACAGTCGAAAAAAAATTATTTAGGTGTGAAATATTTTCAAATAATGAGTGTATGTGGTACCAAAATAAAGCCAAAAGATTTTCCCTGCTGATACGCTTTGTTCTGTATAATTTGCTTTTGTAAAACAAAAGTTATGCTAAATTTTGTGCGACGAGGAACAACTCGAAATTGAGCATTTAATGGCCATTATGCGAAACCTATACACAAAGGCATGGGACGGCGTGCGAAAAATGGATTTTTCTTGATAGTTGAAAACTAGTCATATCTCAAAAACTAAAACACCAAATTTGATGAAAAAAATTGCAGAAGAAAGTCTGATTTTCCTGCTTTACAAATATATCAAACAATACCAGGTTGTGATTAATCTCCATACTATAAAAAATGTTTTCCACTTGTACCATTTTATTTGACACAGACTGTATACATGTATATATATTATATAAATAGTGCATGCTCTACAATGCAACATACTAGATTATGTGCACGACAAATACTAAATTATCCCGAGGGCACATTCATTTCACCGAGGCCGTAGGCCGAGTTGAAACAGATGTGCACGAGGGATAATTTAGTATTTGGAGTTCACATAGTCAGTAATGTTGCATTAATAGATGCATGCACTATTTATTATAGTAAATAGACCCCTAGATATTTGACCTTGCCTAATCTGGTTTTATCTTTGCCAATGTTTGCCAAACTTTTGGTGCTAATTAAGCTATTGTGACGTATATTGTTGCTCCGCGTATCTATTGTTGTGCGCACCATTTTACTGTTATTACTCGCTTGCGCAACAAGGCAGTCGATTTCGCCATTCATTTTAACACAGGATAAAACCGTTCAACATAACAAAAAACCGTTCAACATAACAAAAAAGCGTTCAACATACCAGAATGTTGAACGACACGTGACACCCATTCAACCAATCACAGCTCGTAAAATACGACCACTATTTACTATATATATATAATGGTTTAATGATTACCAGTTGACATGATGCGAGAACCTTTTTAAATAAACTATCACTACGCTGGACCTCTTTGTTTTTTCCAAATCTCTTGACGAGTCATTTAAACTTTCACCAAGCTTATTTTCCTTTAAACGTAAACTCAAATCTAGCCAAATTTATAATTACAATGTACATAGTCTTTTAAACTACGGAAGGCTTCACAGTGTTAATGTCTTGTGTATAAAGTATTGTCCCGTTCCGTGTGGTATTGTACTTTGTATCGTTTATATTTATGTAATATTTTTCATAAATTTTCATCTAGTGATACAATTGATTTAAGTTTCTTTTTTAGGTTCCCCCACAATAACAGCAATTAAGTTAATTGACTTGTTTCTAAATTATACATTCACCTGTTCTGTTTATATTGTAGTTATGTTATGATTGAAATGTGTATTTTAATGATTTTGCTATGAAGACACATTTATATTTTGTTACTGTTATTGTGGAAAAATTAATAAAAATAAAATCATGGTCACCAAGGAAAATATGATGATGGTATGCAGTGGTTTTTACTCTGGTCACCAGTGGCCAAGCCTGGTAATCATGGTTTTAATATGTGGACATGAATTTACTATGACAAACAACAAACATTATAATGATTAAATCATGGATTTAATGTGGCTATCAGTGATCATGTAATGATTTTACCATAGTTTTACTATAGTCATCGGTTATACGATATTTTGATCTTTGTAGGTACACGGCAACCGAGAAGAATATCCATAAGGTCGCACGCCTATAAATGGATCTAGTCGATAAGAAACTGCACCACCGCGACGTCATTGTTGTTAAAAAATATCATATAAAATCAATATGTTCTTTTAAACAGATTTTTTCAATTGTACATTGAAAAGGGATCATCAGTGGTCCAGATGAGTCATAGAGATCAGAAGTTGGTCCCAGTGGGATTTTAGCAGAACTTTATTAGTTGCTCAAGGTACTCCCAAAGTGTTGCCAGTTTAAGTTTATTTAGTGTATTGTTTTACTGCAGCCCCCCTTTTTTGTTATATCTCTTTTTTATCACACAGGGTCTATTATGGTCTATTTATACTAGGTCTGCGCTCATAACGCCGTGGTAACACAAAATAGATCCAGTCTTGTCGAAGCCTTTTTAAGAAGACACAAACTCTCAAAGCTAAACTCGCCATTTGCTTTTGATATGGTAAATAAGACAGCTATTTACCATATTGAAAGCAAATGGCCCAGCTATGAGGCCACATACATGTAAAAGTCACATACATGTAGAAAGAGATAGGGACAATATATATTTATATATATTTTTTGCTAGCTCAGCAGGCCGCTAGGGACGGGGACTATACAACGGGAAATGGGTGTATTTTGTGCTTTGTGGAAAAGCACATGGTTTTTAAAACCCATTCGGGGATGGTTTAAAAAAGTTGAGTATGAAATAATTGATATCTTGAAGGTAAAGAAAGCATTTAGCTTGCAATTTTGAAGAGATACCAGACTGACCTAATAAGTGTTTATAATTATGTTGGCAAAATGAGCTAAATCGAATAATAAAATGTTACTAAATCCCTAAATCCCTTTAAAAGGGATACGATTGTTTTTACTTGCACATAGTATTAGTATATCATGTACGATGTAATCTTTTCATGTTTCACTGTACATAAAATACAGGCCAAACCAGTACGTTAATACATCATATGATGGAAGGTACTATACCAGGTGAAGAGAGAGAGAGAGAAAAAAAAAGAAGAAAACACAATACTCACCGTCATCTGACTCTTTGCCATGCCCGTTCCATAAAACTGGTTGGACGAATATAGCATATAACATAATATCATTGTACAGCATAATGTAACCATTGCTATCCACATACAAAATCGGAGTTTTCCCCAAACCACGATTACATTGTAAGTCTTGTCCATTCTGTCCATCAGTTAGCTTCAATAACAAGGCTACTCATGATCATGGAAAATAACAAAAATCACAAATTTATCAATTTGCAAGTGTCCCCAACTAGTCCAAAATCGCGAAAATATTATCTTATGCAGCTTTCCCAACACGTCGTAGGTAAACGGGGCCGGGGCACGTGCATGCAACGTAGACTGTGTTCCATGCACGTCGCATGTAGCCGTCGTGGGTCAGCTGCTGCGATTCCTGCGTTTCTGTATTATGAAAAGCCAAAGAGCACAATGTACCATAAAGTTAAAAAGAGACTAATCATGGATGACTGTAAACATTACGGCTGTGTTATTGTAAAGTCGCTACAATATGTGCCTTTTCTTCCGAATGTATGTTGGTACTTCCTGTAGTGTCAGCAAAATGAATTTTCGAAAGTGAGAATAAAATCAATACGTTTAAGAATGTGGATCCAAGTCTGAATCTATTCGCTTCGTTTAGGTAAGATTAGACAAATAGTATACACTGTTGCTCATAAAGGTTGGATATTTTTTATGCAGTCCAGCCACATCAGTTTTTCCCCGGTTTCAATATCTCGAACTTGTTGTCCCTGCTTTCACTTTTCGGTACCCTTGCTATATTTTCGACGTTCCCCCAGCCAATCCCGGGTATTGAAAAATAAATACAGTTTGTCAACCTCCAGAATACCCATTTTTGCCATTTTTTTTTCTTCACATTTTGGGGCCCCTTTTTTTGTTCACCCGGCTGACACAGGCCCCCTCCGTCCTATTTCCAAGAAACGCGTGTGAACTATAGGGTTGTTATTGTTCTTTAATGCGGCGGTCACAACTCGCCGTACCTTCGACGTGCAACTCCCTACGATGGATTTCGTAGAAAAGTCGTGCAGCGCAGGTACCTCGGAGGCACGTTGCATGTACGACGTGCAGGAAGTTTTTCCAATACCCTTACTACCGGTACAGAAACGCTGGAATCGCAGAAGTTGACCAGGTGACCTGTGCGTGCGTTGCACATGCAACGCAGGCTACGTTGATGGCACGTGCCCCGTAGCCAACGACGAGTTGTGACCGCCGCATTAC
>CALNVZ010000641.1:19922597-19994655 GCA_940671915.1 Paracentrotus lividus | reverse complement strand
AGAGAGAGATGTTTTGAACATTTCGAATTTCGCAGGCTTGGCGTCATTGTGCGTACCGATTCGTTCAGTTTCGGACAGATACGTATACTTACGTTCCTTGCGGATGACCGGCGTCCGTGCTGCGTTCATGCTGCGTCACTCAGCTAAATCTATACGCAGCGGACGTAACTAAACGTAAGTGTCTGTGTGACTGTAGCATAGGTTATCGTAAATGGACGCAAGTGTCCGTATCTCTGGTCGTAACTATTAGTGTCATCCGCATTTTGTCCCGTATGTATTATAATTATTGAGGCGTGACGGGAAGGTATCCGTGGGGATTCGCAGAAAAATGACCTTTTTTGGACGCAGCGCTGGACGTAACTCACGTAAGTTCTTGTGTGACTGTACAGAGTTCCGTAATTAAACGTATCCGTAATTAAACGTATCCGAAACGTATCCGAAACGTATCCGAAACGTACCCGAAAACAATACAATGAACCCATACATAATGTGCTGTGTATTGATAAACTATATATTATATAAATATTGAAATTCTGTTATGTAAATATTGGATTTTATATAAATGTTGGATTTTTGTTATTTAACAATTGGCTACTCTTACATAAATTTTGATTTATATACATTGTATAAATATATCATACCTTTATGCTCTGCCTTTTTGATGCATGTAAAAGTCAGTGAAAACAATGTTTTTTAGATCGATTGTTCAATATATCATGAGTTTAAAGATTTGTCTGATCTAAAACGAATTGATTTGAATAGATTCAGATTCACATTTACATTCCAAACTGATTGATTTTATTCGTCCTTTCGAAAATTCATTTTGTCGACATTACATGAAGTATTATTATTCAACAACATTCGGAAGTAATAATACACACATATTGTACAAGTTTACAATATCATAGCCGCAGTGTATGTCGTCATAGATAAAGCGAATATTGTATTATAGATATGAAACGTTCTGTATGTTTTTCTACTTGTTCTTTGTTGGTGTATTAAAAATAATGATGGCAGAAAAACTTTCGTATAATTTATTTGAAGTCCCGGCGATGGACCCCGACGGTTATCCTATAATCACAACTTGATGAAACATACCTTCATGGTCTATCTATATCTAGACCACACGAGGAAGATAACGATTAAGTGAGAAAATTTGGATTTTTTTTTTTTTTTTTTTTTTTTTTTTTTTTTTTTTAATGTCAGAAATGTGCATTTTAGACTGGCAAAAAATATAACAATGTCATAAAAGTGTTTTATAAAGTCAAAAGGAGCCTGAGCTTCGATCCTACCAGAATCTTCGTCAGAGACAAAATGACACAGAAAAGTAGGGAACAAACATGGATATAGAGAAAGACAGAAAAAAAGCTACACCTAAGTGGCAAGCCAAGAGGGAGAGAACAAAAAGGGGGATGTAAAGGTGTGAAGAAGCCAGCAATCAAAAGAAGAAAAAGGTGTGATCAAACAGCAAACTGGAACAAAAGGGAGATGATTAGCTGAAGAGAGGGAGTAGAGATAAACAAAGAAGGGATTAGAGTGGAGGCTAAGGGCTGAAAAGAATGAAAGAAAAGAGAAAAAGCCAAGGAAAAAACACCTAGTAGACCTGGTGTTTAGACCTGAAGAAGAAGTAAGGGGGGGGTAAATAAAATAAGTAAAACAGGTAAAAGAACAAGGGGGAGACATAAAACAAAAGAGAAGTGTGAGCCAACCTGTAAGGGAAAAGAGAAAAGAAGAATGGATAAAAGTGTTTTAATGATAACGAATTTGGTGATGGTAGATTATCATATCAATTCTAGTTTTAAACTTAAGAGATAGAGGGCGCTAACCATTCTACTCAAACGAACGCTCCATTTACTTTGTCTGTTTTTGGACAGTTTTCACTTGATTTTCTTTATTGTGGCGAGCAACTACCCTTTCAACGAAATGATCAATTTGATTGAGTACGTTCACAGTCTGATTTTTCAGAAATAGGGATAACTTATTGCAAGGGGAAAAAAAGTCCTGTCACTTGAAATCAATTCGAAAGCCTGGTCAGAACATATTCCTGTACAATATGAACCAATTTTTGAGCCCAGAACAAGCTCATTGCGCTTCAAAGTCTTGCTCCTCAATGACGCATAATTATATTAACTTTAATGATCACACGGTTTTAAAAGGGTTGCATTCTCAGCTTTCCATTAATGGTATATTTATTTCAATTGGTTAAAAAAAGTCCTGTCACTTGAACTATTATAAGAGATTTTTTCTCGATTGGTCAATGTTTACGCAAATCACATGCATATCGCATAGAAAATTAATGCGAACGGCGTTTGGCGAGATCTCTTGGTTTGGAGCATCAATCTATGTAAAATACAGGTTCTGATTACAACTTCAGCACAATCATGTTATAGCTTTCAAAATGTCTTTTTCCTCCATCTGGTCTGAAGCATCTACTAATTTAAACCATGAGAAAAAGTTCATAAATTTCTTTCACCTCACGCAGTATTTTGCTCCTACCGGACGGGCCGATCCCATTCGACTGCAGGGGGAAGTCTTTCTTACGCGAGTTTTTTTTATGCGCTAATTAATAGCAGCCACGAAGCCTACGTTACGTGCGTTTTCTTTACAAGTCATCTAGATGTAACTTTGGCCACTGGCAGCTAACGACACACACATCAAAGCCATCAGAATAATTTGTATATTCTCATCCATCATCGTTCAATAACTTCATACCCAATATTAAATCACAATATTTAATTCAATATCGGGTGGGAGGGTAGCCGCCAGATAGACCGAGTCTGCATTTATTCAGAAGTTTTGTTCTCTTTTAAGTATATATTTATATAATTTCCTGAAGCTCAAATTAAAATTTTAAATAAATAGGCCTACAATACACATTGGCCTTTCCAATATCCCAAAACCCGCCCAGAACATGAGGTATGATCTTTGACCATCCAGTGATATTTTATTTCATCATCGATTAAACATTATGGTTTATATATGCTTTATACATCCAACATAACAACCTGAACAATAATTTTTTGAAAGAAATCGTTCAAATATTATATACTACGATGTATAATATTTTCTTCTGAATATCAATATGATCTCAAACCCAATTCAAATTGTTTTCATGGCCATGCGTTTTTAATTGGGCCAGTTTCGTGTGACTTGATTTTTGCAAACATGGAAATGTGTGTCTTTTTTATTTGAATCTTTGTAACTTTAAATAACTAACCCCTTATACATAAAAGCATATATTTTCTGAAAGGAATTATCTGAGGATTTCAGAAAAGCTCTTAAAATTAAGGATGGATGGTATAACGGATGGGCGTTGGCGCTGCTGTGGGCATGGTGGGCGTCGTTGGTGGTAGTCTCATAGCCATGGTTAGTTAACCCTAGGTTAGACCACACTTTTATGGAGTGCCAGTTGTCAACTCATTAACCAGGTAAAAATTTTCTAGTCGGCAGCAAAGTTGTCATATGTGTCATGAGATGAGAAGAGGGAAAGTATGAAAATACAATGAATTTTATAAATTGGTTGCTCTCCATGATTATAGAAGATAAGAAAAACACAGTACTTCCATAGAAGTGTGGTCTAATTTCTCAGTAAGACTGGGGTTACACCTAGGTTTAATTATCAGAATAACCGCATGTTAATTTACATTTGGCAAAAAATGACATTTTTTAAAATTAACACCTAACCACCCCACCCCACCCCCCCCCCGCTTATCGATCGACCAGCGTGACATGAAGAAAAATTGAGTTATTTTCGCTCGCGCGGTACAAATGTACGCAATTTGTTCTGTTGCCCCCCCCGTAATGAATACTGGATCACCACTGAGCCCGTATCTGCCATAGCAGTCGTCTCTTGTCTGCTCGCTTCTCGCCACCAGCGCACGTCGTTAAACCATATTCCTCTCGCGGCCCGCTCTCTCCCCCTAAAAATGGACGCGCCTTACTCATTGGCGCCGCATGTGTACCTTATGCTACGAATGGTCTTGCTTTACATTTTCATGGAGTAAGAATTGAGTATGCAAGTATGCACCATAATATGATACTTTCATTTTCTTGATAATTTTAGTTACCATTGGGAGGAATTATTGTACCACCACAGGTATGGGGATGCATCCCCTACCCCAAATGACACAAATGTCTAGCATTTTTTTAGAAGACAGAAATGTCCATGTTGCAAAATGAATAAAAATCAATTTTTAATCCTTATGAAAGTACACTTTGACACCTCCTTCGACAATAATCTAAGTCTGTTACCAATCTAGATTAAACTTATGGGCGGTCACACTCCGTCGTAGGCTACGGGGCACGTGCCATCAAACGTAGCCTGCGTTGTATGTGCAATGCATGCACAGGTCGTTGGTCAATTCTGCGATTCCTGCGTTTTCTGTAGTAATGCGGCGGTCACACTCGTCGCAGGCTACGGGGCACGTGCCATCAACGTAGCCCTGCGTTGTATGTGCAATGCATGCACAGGTCGTTGGTCAATTTCTCATTCCTGCGTTCCTGCGTTTCTGTAAACGACCTGTGCATGCATTGCACATACAACGCAGGCTACGTTGATGGCACGTGCCCCGTAGCCTACGACGAGTTGTGACCGCCGCATAAGTTAAATCTAGGTTTATGGTAACAGACTTAGATTTATTGTCTAGAAGGAGGGTCAAAGTGTACTTTCATAAGGGATTAAAATTGATTTTTATTCATTTTTGCAACATGGACATTTCTGTCTTCTAAAAAATGCGACGTGTCATTGGGTAGTGGGATGCATCCCCAACCTGGGGGACAATATCCCATGGAACAAAATTATCAAGAAATGAAAGTATGATATATGTGCATTCATATCATTCTTACTCCATGAAAATGTAAAGCAAGACCATCGAGCATTAACGGTACACAATGCGCTGCGCCAGATGAGTTAAGGCGCGTCCATTATTAAGGAGGGAGAGAGGGGCCGCGGAGAGGAATATGGTTTAACGACTAGTGCGCTGGTGGCGAGAAGCGAGCAGACAAGTAGACGACGCTATGCAGCTATACGAGGCTACAGTGGTGATCCAGTTTCATTACAGGGGGGGCAACAGAATTCAATTTTGGTACATTTTTGTATCCGCGCGAGCGAAAATACACTCAATTTTTCTTCATGTCACGCTGGTCGATCGATAAGCGGGGGGGGGTGGGGTGGGGGGTAGGTGTTTAATTTAAAAAATGTCATTTTTTGCCAAATGTAAATTAACATGCGGTTATTCTGATAATTAAACCTAGGTGTAACCCCAGTCTTAACTAAAACTTAGACCACACTTCTATGGAAGACTGTGTTTATTCTTATCTTCTATAATCATGGAGAGCAACCAATTTATTAAAATTCATTGTATTTTCATACTTTCCCTCTTCTCATCTCATGACACATATGACAACTTTTGCTGCGGACTAGAAATTTTTACCTGGTTAATGAGTTGACAACTGGCACTCCATAAAAGTGTGGTCTAACCTAGGGTTAACTAAACCATGGCTATGAGACTACCACCAACGACGCCCACCATGCCCACAGCAGCGCCAACGCCCATTTCCGTTATACCATCCATCCTTAATTTTAAGAGCTTTTCTGAAATCCTCAGATAATTCCTTTCAGAAAATATATGCTTTATGTATAAGGGTGTTAGTTATTTAAAGTTACAAAGATTTCAAATAAAAAAGACACAATTTCCATGTTTGCAAAATCAAGTCACACGAAACTGGCCCAATTAAAAACGCATGGCCATGAAACAATTTGAATTGGGTTTGAGATCATATTGATATTCAGAAGAAAATTTATTACATCGTAGTATATAATATTTGAACGATTTCTTTCAAAAAATTATTGTTCAGGTTTGTTATGTTGGATGTATAAAGCATATATAAACCATAATGTTTAATCGATGGATGAAATAAATATCACTGGATGGTCAAAGATCATACCTCATGTTCTGGGCGGGTTTTGGGATATTGAAAGCCAATGTGTATTTTAGGCCTATTTATTTAAAATTTAATTTGAGCTTCAGGAAATTATATAAATATATACTTTAAAAGAGACAAAACTTCTGAATAAATGCAGACTCGGTCTATCTGGCCGGCTACCCTCCCACCCGAATATTGAATTAAATATTGTGATTTAATATTGGGTATGAAGTTATTGAACGACATTGATGGATGAGAATATACAAATTATTCTGATGGCTTATGATGTGTGTGTCGTTAGCTGCCAGTGGCCAAAGTTACATCTAGATTGACTTGTAAAGAAACGCACGTAACGTAGGCTTCGTGGCTGCTATTAATTAGCGCATAAAAAAAACTCGCGTAAGAAAGACTTCCCCCTGCAGTCGAATGGATCGCCCGTCCGGTGAGGAGCAAAATACTGCGTGAGGTGAAAGAAATTTATGAACTTTTTCTCATGGTTTAAATTAGTAGATGCTTCAGACCAGATGGAGGAAAAAGACATTTTGGAAAGCCTATAACATGATTGTGCTGAAGTTGTAATCAGAACCTGTATTTTACAGTAGATTGATGCTCCAAACCAAGAGATCTCGCCAAACGCCGTTCGCATTATTTTCTATGCGATATGCATGTTGATTTGCGTAAACATTGACCAATCGAGAAAAAAATCTCTTATAATAGTTCAAGTGACAGGGACTTTTTTTAACCAATTGAAATAAATATACCATTCAATGGAAAGCTGAGAATGCAACCCTTTTAAAAACCGTGTGATCATTAAAGTGTAATATAATTATGCGTCATTGAGGAGCAAGACTTTGAAGCGCATGAGCTGTTCTGGGCTCAAAAATTGGTCATATTGTACAGGAATATGTTCTGACCAGGCTTTCGAATTGATTCAAGTGACAGGACTTTTTTTCCCCTTTGCAATAAGTTATCCCTATTTCTGAAAAATTCAGACTGTGAACGTACTCAATCAAATTGATCATTTCGTTGAAAGGGTAGTTGCTCGCCACAATAAAGAAAATCAAGTGAAAAACTGTCCAAAAACAGACAAAGTAAATGGGAGCGTTCGCTTTGAGTAGAATGGTAGCGCCCTCTATCTCTTAAGTTTACAACTAGAATTGATATGATATCTACCCATCACAAATTCGTTATCATAAAACACTTTTATCCATTCTTCTTTCTCTTTTCTCCCTTACAGGTTTGGCTCACACTTCTCTTTTGTTTTTATGTCTCCCCCTTGTTCTTTTACCTGTTTTACTTATTTATTTACCCCCCCCCTTACTTCTTCTTGCAGGTCTATAACACACAGGTCTACTAGGTGTTTTTTTCCTTGGCTTTTTCTCTTTTCTTTCATTCTTTTCAGCCCCTTAGCCTCCACTCTAATCCCTTCTTTGTTTACTCTCTACTCCCTCTCTCAGCTAATCATCTCCCTTTTGTTCCAGTTTGCTGTTTGATCACACCTTTTCTTGCTTTTTGATTGGCTGGCTTCTTCACACCCTTTACATCCCCCTTTTTGTTCTCTCCCTCTTGGCTTGCCACTTAGGTGTAGCTTTTTTTCTGTCTTTCTCTATATCCATGTTTGTTCCCTACTTTTCTGTGTCATTTTGTCTCTGACGAAGATTCTGGTAGGATCGAAAGCTCAGGCTCCTTTTGACTTTATAAAACACTTTTATGACATTGTTATATTTTTTTGCAGTCTAAAATGCACATTTCTGACATTAAAAAAAAAAAAAAAAAAAAAAAAAAAAAAAAAAATCCAAATTTTTCTCACTTAATCGTTAATCTTCCTCGTGTGTGTCTGATATAGATAGACCATGAAGGTATGTTTCATCAGTTGTGATTATAGGATAACCGTCGGGGTCCATCGCCGGACTCAAATAATTATACGAAAGTTTTTCTGCCATCATTATTTTTAATACACCAACAAAGAACAAGTAGAAAAACATACAGAACGTTTCATATCATGTACAATATTCGTTTATCTATGACGACATACACTGCGGCTATGATATTGTAAACTTGCTACAATATGTGTGTATTATTACTTCCGAATGTATTTGAATAATAATACTTCATGTAATGTCGACAAAATGAATTTTCGAAAGGACGAATAAAATCAATCAGTTTTGGAATGTAAATGTGAATCTGAATCTATTCAAATCAATTCGTTTTAGATCAGACAAATCTTTAAACTCATGATATATTGGAACAATCGATCTAAAAAACATTGTTTCACTGACTTTTACATGCATCAAAAAGGCAGAGCATAAAGGTATGATATATTTATACAATGTTATATAAATCAAAATTTATGTAAGAGTAGCCAATTGTTAAATAACAAAATCCAACATTTATATAAAATCCAATATTTACATAACAGAATTCAATATTTATATAATATATAGTATCTAATAACACAGCACATTATGTATGGGTTCATTGTATTGTTTTCGGGTACGTTTCGGATACGTTTCGGATACGTTTCGGATACGTTTAATTACGGATACGTTTAATTACGGAACCTAATGCTACAGTCACACAGAACTTACGTTGAGTTACGTCCAGCGCTGCGTCCAAAAAAGGTCATTTTTCTGCGAATCCCCACGGATACCTTCCCGTCACGCCTCAATAATTATAATACATACGGGACAAAATGCGGATGACACTAATAGTTACGACCAGATACGGACACTTGCGTCCATTTACGAATAACCTTATGCTACAGTCACACAGACACTTACGTTTAGTTACGTCCGCTGCGTATAGATTTAGCTGAGTGGACGCAGCATGAACGCAGCACGGACGCGGTCATCCGCAAGGAACGTAAGTATACGTATCTGTCCGAAACTGAACCGAATCGGTACGCACAATGACGCCAAGCCTGCGAAATTTCGAAATGTTCAAACTTTCGCAGGGCATCTTTACGGATGCTGACTTACGTAAGTAACCGTAACTATACGTAACTAAACGTAACTTTCCGTAAATGAAAGTAACTATCCGTTTGTAGGACGCAGACCATCCGGGGAAAATTCTCAAGAGGTCATAACCATGTTTATGCTAGGGATAATCCAATTCAAACAAATTTATTCAATATATTCTTGTCATATAAAAATGGGGGGGGGGGGGGGATATTGAGTTATAAGATTTAATTGCAGAGGATTTCAATCAAATATGGTTTCGAACATCCTGTTTTTCATTATTTCTTTTTTTTATTGAGTGGAAGCTCGCTTGAATTATTATTAGGTTTTTTTTTTTTTTAATCTGTCCCCCCTCCCTCAAGGAAATTTAGGACCTGCCCCCTCTAAGCTATTACATTTATATAGCCCCTATCCATGTGCAAACAAGAACGGGTGTGCGGGAGCTCCAAAACGTGATACGACGCAATTATCCGCAACGCTTAAGTGTTTGTCCGCAGCCTCTTAAGTGTATTGTTTTGGATACTTAAACTTTTGATACGTTTAATTACGGATAATTGCGAATACTTACGGTGGACGCAGATCAGCGCAAATGGAACTTAAGAATTTTTCCCGGATGGTCTGCGTCCTAGATACGGATAGTTACGTTCATTTACGGAAAGTTACGTTTTTAGTTTTTACAGTTTACTTACGTAAGTCAGCATCCGTAAAGATGCCCTGCGAAATTTTGAACATTTCAAAATTTCGCAGGCTTGGCGCCGTCATTGTGCGTACCGATAAGGTTCAGTTTCGGACAGATACGTTTACTTACGTCCCTTGCGGATGACCGCGTCCATGCTGCGTCCACTCAGCTAAATCTATACGCAACGGACGTAACTAAACGTAAGTGTCTGTGTGACTGAAGCATAAGAATTTCCCGGATGGTGTGCGTCTTAGTACGGATAGTTGCGTTCATTTATGGAAAGTTACGTTTAGTTACGGTTACTTACGTAAGTCGGCATCCGTAAAGATGCCCTGCGAAACTTTGAACATTTCAAAATTTCGCAGGCTTGGCGCAGTCATTGTGCGTGCCGATGCGGTTCAGTTTCGGACATATACGTATAACTTACGTTCCCTGCGGATCTGCGTCCGTGCTGCGTTCATGGGCGTCCACTTCGCCAAATCTACGCAGCGGACGTAACTAAACGTCATGCTGCAGTCACACTGACACTTACGTATAGTTACGTTTTATTGTTTTTAATTTTTTTCATCTAAGTTCTGTTCTATAATTTCTTATGCATTTCTTTATTTTATTGGATGAAACGAAAGTATCACTATTCCAATCCTGACTGTAAAATGTGTCACGGGTGGATATATTTTTTGTTGACCGCTGCTTACTGTTATTGAAACTTGTTTCACTTCAATGAAAAAACATTGAAACTTGATCTGAATGAAATTATGATTGAGATTTTATTTAAGCTTGTCTCATTCTCAACATAAAATTCAATGAACAATTGAACAAAATATACAATATTGACTCATCTTAATAATAAAAGTCTTCTCGCATTTGATGTCCTCTGTCTAGTCCGCTGTGATGTCCACCGCCACGGCTCCGGGGTTGAAAGCTGCTGCGTTGATCCCTCCGGTTCGTTCCTCCTCGTCTCGTTGAGCCTCCGTCCGTCTTAAGTTGATCTCTCTCGATTCCATATTGAATTCCCCGCTTACGACTCGGCACTAACGTAGTAAAGTTTCTTTATATTAAACTAGACCTCGCAGAACTTCGGTAACAATTAATTGATGAAATAATTGTAAGTCATCACCAAAATAAGTCTTTGAAACAGGAGTAAATTAAACAAATAAACGAAGTCAAATCATGCTTCGCCTCCTTCTTCCTGCATGGCTCAAGCTCCTGTGACGTAACAATACAATTCCCTCTTGTCTATTTCCGTAAACCCGTCAATCCAAAATGCCTCCCTAGTAATCTACAATATGTACATTTCGCTCTGTATAATTTCTTTCCTGACAGAATGCATTCTTGGGGATCCGCAGAAAAGAAAAAAAATTTTGGACGCAACCGGACGTAACTTTAAACTCATGATATATTGGAACAATCGATCTAAAAAACATTGTTTCACTGACTTTTAAATGCATCCAAAAAAGTCATTTTTTTCTGCGGATCCCCACGGATGCCTTCCCGTCACGCCTCAATAATTAGAAAATATACGGGACAAAATGCGGATGATACGAATAGTTACGACCAGATACGGACACTTGCGTCCACTTACGAATAACCTTACGAGTCTACTCGGTCTTTGTCCGACTTTCGGAAACTTCCGGACACTTCTGAACACTTGCGGGGATCTACATACGTATACAGATAAATGGGAATTGTAATGAAAAATCATATATCTCTCTGGTCAATGAATATGGGTTTTTTTAAACCTTCGCTAATAGATCGCCTTTCCTATTTCTGCTAGTCAGTGGCGGATACAGGGTTTCAGGGAGCCACCGAAATTTTCAGATTTTAACATGTACCGTCAATGAGCGGTTTTCAAATTATAGGGGGGCGCGTCCCCTGCGCCCCCGCCTGGATCCGCCATTGCTAGTTATATGGCTTCAAAGTCCTATCCCAAAAGCAAAGTGGTAAGTATAAAGACAAAGGCTGAAGAGGGCTACAAGACAACAAACGTTGATCCAGGGGGCAAACACCCTCCCCCACCAAAGAGAGAGAGAAAGAGAGAGAGAGAGAGAGCGAGGGGGCCCTAATTAGGTTTCAAACCACTTTTTATATCGCTTCTATATACAGGCTATTAAAGAAGATTCGGTACCTAATAAACAGACAAAAAATAATTATTTTTTATTTATTTTTTAAAATTTTTTTGTAAATAAAGGAACAAATCGAAAAATAAAACATCCCAGAAAAGACATCATGCAGCGAAATCCCTAATTTATGCAATTGATTATTAGATTATATTACAGTTTTTAAAGAAGTCTACCTTTATCAAAAGTTTAACTCCCAATTATATAGAAGAGGAAAAGAGAATTTCAACTTAGGGCCCTCCTTTTTTTTTGCTCTCACATTTTCCTCACGTATGCTGAGGTAACTATAAAACTGAAAAGCAAAAAGATAATATTAAAGTGATTATAATGTTAATTTTTTTCTCTCTTTTTTTTGGGGGGGGGGGGGCGAGTGCATAACCTGCCTTGCTTTCAAATCATTATATAGCATATTTTTTGTTCACTCTCGCATTCTATCATTTAGTCAATTTGAAATTGTAGCCCAAACAGATCAGACTGCCCTGCTTTCCTAATTATTAAATGATAAATAGAGCATTTGCGCTGTGCGCTCACGTGATTTAAATGACATAATTTAATCAAATGGATATCAAAACACCGATGTGTTGGCGCAGTGGATAGAGCGTCCGCCTCATAATCGGGAGGTCATGGGTTCGATCCCCGACCGCGTCATACCAAAAGACGTTAAAAATGGTAGTTGTTGCTTCCCTGTTTGGCGTTCAACAAGAGGGGGATAGAGCAACGTCCTTCTGGCGCTGCTCAGCGGCCGCCGGGCCCACGAGAAAAGGGGCAAAACAAATATCCGGTCATCTTTGTTTCGGACAATAAAATTTGGAGCAATAACCCTTCTTGAAAGGGCATCGAGCTCTAGGGATTTCGCGGCATGTTTATGCTAGGGATTATCAGACTAAAGCGAATTTTAAACAAAATTATTCAATATATTCTTGTCATAGAAAAAAGGGGGAAAATTATTGAGTTATAAGATTTAATTGCAGAGGAATTCAATCAAATATGGTTTCGAACATTTTGTTTTCCATTGTTTTTTTTTTATTGAGTGGAAGCTCGCTTGAATTATTAGGTTTTTTAAATGTGCCCCCCCCCCTCCCTCTAGGAAATTTAGGACCTACCCCTCGAAGCTATTACATTTATATAACCCCTATCCATGTGCAAACAAGAACGGGTGTTCGGGAGCTCCAAGACGTGAGAGGACGCAATTATCCGCAACGCTTAAGTGTTTGTCCGTAGCCTCTTAAGAAGAGAATCGTTTTCCTGCCAAACACAAAAAATGACTGTGCTTCGTATATCAGACAACAATATACAGCATATTGAGGAGAATGTGTTTGAAAACGCGACCGAATTGGTGTACATTGATCTTGGCTCCAACTATCTTCAAAGCTTACCATATCTTGGCTCCTTACCTACCATCGAAGCGATATTTCTAACCAGAAATAGTTTGACAGAGTGGTCGCAATTTACCATTCCTGTCACGCCTGGCACACACCTTTCAGAAATGAATTTAGCATATAATAACCTTCGCAAGTTACCTAAACTTGCTTTCAAAATATCAATGCTCTATCTCAAAGGCAACGCCATTACCGATCGTTCACAAACGAAGTTCTCATATCCAGAGGTAATCATTGAGCTACATATTAGTAACAATAATATCGAACACCTAGACACATTGCAAAAGATGAAGAATCTGAAGACACTATCTCTTCAAACCAATCAGATTCGTGGCATAACAGAAACTGTATTTACTAATCTTCCGTCCCTCGTCCCTCGAAAGAATTAACCTGGAGAAAAATCAAATTGTGGATGTCACATCTTTCAGAAATATGTTATATATTAAAGAAATACTATTGAAATGGAACTGCATACGATTCATCGGAATATCAGCATTTACTAATATTCCAAATATTGATATCATCGATCTAAGGGAAAATGACATTGTTCGATTTACATTCGGTCCTTTCTTTAGTACACCAGCGAGCCTTCTTATAGCCGGAAACAAACTCTTTACAACGGCTTTGGTTGATGGAAGACATCCTTCAAAATTGAAATATCTGAATGTCGACAACAACAATCTTCGCAATATTTCTATCCATAACTTTCCCGCATTGTTTGGACTTTTTGCATCTAGAAACAGGATAGAAGAGGTTGGATTTGGCGAAAATGATCATCATAATTTAACACGCATGTATCTGTGCTCGAACCAAATCAAGAATATCGACAACTTTGGAAACCTGCCTAATTTACGAGACCTCCGGCTTTGTGAAAATCAATTGACATCTTGGGACGATAAATTCCTGATGCGCTCATCTCGACTTCTTGTACTCGATTTAAGCAACAATAGATTATCAAAGCTGTCTCACTTTACTCCTTTACCTGCTTTGGAAGACCTCAAGTTTTCAGGTAATCTTCTTCACACGATCCAGAACTCGACTTTTGACTCTTTGCCCAGACTTTCCGTTCTAAACCTAAACCATAATAAAATCTCCTGCCTTCAATTTCTTCGTTCAATGATATCTATTACAAAGCTTTCCATTAGTCATAATCTCCTTACAACAATCACTCCCCAGGACTTCGAAGGTTTAAACAATCTTCAATCGCTAACATTGGCTTTTAATTTTATAGCAGAGATAAATCCCCTCAACATCCAGTCTTTGAGTAGTTTTGACATCAGTCATAACTCACTCATCGAAGTCAACTTTGACCATCTATTTGAATCCACAAACGCGCTTCGTTTCATAAATATAGAGAATAATCGAATCGCTCAGATTACATCTTCTATAGCTTCCACGTATGACCTAACAATACGGGCAAACAATAATGCAATTGGATTATCAAATTCGAGTTTCATTGCCGGATTTAATATCTTTGCATGCAGCAATAACTTGACAGAATTCAAGCAAATTCATATTTCTCAAAATTTGGTTGGACTTTACCTGAATAAAAATAAAATATCTCACATCCCTGAATATACCTTCATATTTGCATCGTCCTTAACGTTTCTTGAATTGGAAGATAACCTCATAGTTGATATAGATATGGTCAGTTTTGCCGGTCTAAATGTCATTAAAGAATTAAAGTTGAGAAGAAATCGACTCTTCCGCCTTCCTTCTGAAGTGTTTTTGCACGCTCAGAGTCTAAGAACTCTTGAATTAAGTGGAAATCCCTTGACTTGCATTTCAGATAAAGCATTCTCAAAAATACACCCTTTTCATTGTCTTAATCTCTCTAATATGCCCTTTTCATCCATGTCCCTCGAAATACTGGAAGATATTCGAACAGCTTCCAGTTTGCATTTAAATGACAACTTTGGTTTTCGCGAGTTTGTGGTCAATAATTCGAGTGTTCTTTCCGGATTGGAATTTCCAAATCTACAATTTCTTGATCTGTCATCAAACGAATTTGGGACCCAATGTCCACGTTTACCATCGACAAAATTATTTTCGATAAGTCTATCCAACAATCTATTTAGTTCCATCCCTAAGTACTGCCTGCCTGAGGTAAGTGGGGGATACAGTCTTCATCTTTATCAAAATAAAATCACAAACGTCCTTGAAGATTCCTTTAACATGCGTCAGCAATTTTGGCTACTGGATTTGAGTTATAATCGTATTGAGTTCTTCGAATTAGGTTCCTTGCGACACCAGAAATACTTGACACATCTGCATCTTGAAGGTAACCTACTCACGAAATTTAGTGAGGAGTTCTTGTCGTTCTCTATGAAGCCGATCTTGATGAATCTATGGGATAATCGTTGGTCATGTGACTGTGACACAATATCGACCATGCGATCATTTAATCTCCAACGTGTCCAAAGTGATCCAGCTGTTTGCAGAAACCTTAACTTTCGTTTGGCTGAACTGGTAGCTACTGATAAACTCTCCTGCAGACCACAGCTTTGTTCCCAACCATATCAAACTCTCCTTTCATTTGTTGATGATACAACGGTTGAAATACCTTGCCCAATCATCACAGCTGATCCTCCAAAAACCAACGTCCATTGGTCGGTAACGTTCGAAGGACAGCAACTTCCAGGTAAAACTCTACCCGATGGGGTTTTCATTCTTCCCCACAATGCGCTTTTAATCAGGCATGTTACGAAAAACCTGACTGGGTCTTACGTCTGTTGGTCGGAAAATGAGGCAGGGCAGACAAGATTCAAAGCCAACCTACTGATAGAGGAACGGACATCAAACCTGGCAGTCAACAGGTCTACAGAGTTGGTGAAAGAATGGAAGGACACACTGCTATGTGGCAACTCAGCAGGAAGAGCCAAATCTATAACAGCAAAGGTTTCATATGTTTTAGCTTTCGCAGTATTATCTGTCTTGAATCTGTGGATATCACAAATATAATGTCTATGAATATGAAAACAAAAACAAAGGACAATAACTTTACGGTTACAGTAGTATATATTGCATATTATGATTGTTATAAGCTTCATGGAATCTTTGAAAATTAACGCTTGACTTAAAGATGTCTACAGATTAAAAAAAAAATAATGATAATATATTGTTAATCCGATACAGGAGAGCATTGAACATGTTTAAGCAAAGTGTTAACTGTGCTTGCACTTCTCAGTGGGTATACGTGCCACATGACGATTATGTAACAAAATTCATTTACTGATGAATACACTTGGAATAAGTTGCATTGTTTATTTTAATGTAAATTATATCATAATGGTATGCGATAACTCACGAAACAGATGCTATTCATTGCTCAAAAATGAAATGTGATTCGTTTATCCGAATTAGGTTCTTCTTTCGTTTGTGCAGACAGTTACTATATCACCTTAAAGTTGGTTTGTCCGGAAATCATGAAGCAAGGTTTATGTATCCGAAAATGTGATGCAATAGTCCGAGGGATAGATTCTCTAAAATTGTACTGAGTTCGTTAATCCGAAAGTGGAATATGGTTCATTGGTCTAAAAATGAAATAGGGTTTGTTAATCGGAAAATGAAATATGATGTTACAATTTTGGAATTAGTTCATTTTCGGATTAACGAACCGTATCTTATTTTCGTAAATAGTTAGCTTTATAAATTCATGTTCTCAACTTTCATATGTCCTGTTTTATGAATACAGTTTGTTTGAAATAGGGTTTATCCGGATCCCAGTAGCTTGATGTAACACAGTTTGTAGAGCACCATTTTTCAAACTTCCCATTTAAAAAAAAAAAGACAGTAAAAAATAGTAATTAAAAGACGTTTCATGGTTTGGTTTTGATAAAAATAAGCATAATCTACTGATTCGAGAAGAACGTCTATAGATTAAACCCGTAAACATTTAGCAAACCGTGAAAAGCAATGGCGATATGAGACCAGTAAGGTGCCAAGTCCATATTTCTCATGCTCATGTTACGGTTTTAAATGTAAATTTTAAAAATAAAATCATTTCTTCTCATGGCACTTAAACAAAGAGAAAGTTCAAAAAGTGTGTTTTAGATTTACAAAGCCTATTTTGAAATTCATTGACCATTTAATTATTGTACTATGGTAATGCAATTTTATTATCTATCAATCTGCTATGGTTAGTACAAAATCAAATGTTTTATAAGAAAAAATAATTATTTATGTATAAAGATCAATTATCCGCAATAATGAACTTATTTAGTCTTAGATAAATTTTGTTTGCAGTTATGTTACAAGAATAAGTGTAAGTATTCATGAGATTATATTGAATTTTTGATTAGATTGTATATTTATAGTATACTCTGTATACTATCTCTAATTGAATTGTAAACTAAGTCATAATGTAGTTGTTGTGTGATTTGTGTGCAGTAGTTTAAAAAATAGTGAATAAATATTTGAATAACAGAAAATTACAAATAACAAGAAATAATGAATTAACACTGAGCATAGAATAACAGGCATGACAACAATACTTATACCTTTAAAACTTATACCTTTAAAACTACATAACATTTCAGACAAGAAAATATAGGGTCGAGCTCGAGTTTGTCCCTGTTTTGCACAGTAGAAAGTACAATTAGCTCCGCCTTTTGCTTTTTCAGGGAACCAATGAACAAAGTTAGACGAGACATGCGCAATTCAGGGAACCAATGAACAAAGTCAAAGTTAGACAAGACATGCGCAAATTCAGGCAACCAATGAACAAAGTTAGTCAAGACATGCGCAATACTCCTACTCCGTATTACTGCGCGAGGTCTAAGCTCCACCCCTTTATTCTGATTGGCTTAATCTTATGCTACAGTCACACAGATACTTACGTTGAGTTACGTCCGGCGTTGCGTCCAAAAATTCATTTCCCCCCCCCCCCTGCGGATCCCTACGGATACCTTCCTGTCATATTAAGCAGTGGAAATAGTGATAATTTCGTTCATCCAATGAAACAAAGAAATATACATAAGAAATGATAGAATAGAAGATGAAATTAGAATAAAAGAACAAACATGTAACTAAACGTGAGTGTATGTGTGACTGTAGACTTACTTTGGTAAACATCGTACAACGTGAGGTGGTGAAACGTGACAGGGGGGAGCGTTTCATGGAACAAATATTCACCGATTCTCATTGACAACTGTTATAAGCTACTGAAATGCTTGTATATGATTGGCTGAGAGCAAATTTGTCGGCTTAAACGTCCGACGAGTCCTTTCATGAAACACGTCCCCCGGATTGCAAAAAATATTGAAGTAGGAAACCTGTCAAATTAAATTCCAGGAATTTGGCTTTAAAAAAAAAATGTCTTCAAGAGAGCCAGCTCCGCCACGTGCGTACCTTTAAATTAATCACCAATTAATAAATGAACGAAGTCGTAGACCTTATTGTCCTTCACAAGTATGAATAATTAGTGTTTATTTCTTTTTAGTTTACGTTGTCCAATTACACCCACATAATCTGATTCTACAGCAAAGACTTATTTTTTTTATTATTTTTTTTTTTTTGCACTCAACCTTGCTCGAGTATTTTTATGAAACTAAACACAACACAAAAAGAAAGTTCCCCCTATTTCAGATATCAATAATTTTTTAACCAGGATGAATTTAAAAAATCTAATTATATGTCCACGTAGGGAATTTATTTAACTACAATGGGAAAGAATTTTAGGAAAAATCATCAAGTCATGCTTCAGTGAGCAATGGTTGAATGCAAAAATGTAATTTTTTTGAAGTTCGCAAGCCTAAAATGGCAACTTTGATTCAGTGATAACGGACCCATTTTCAGATTTTAAACATTTTACACGTCAGAATGTATGCAAAACTTGCTTTCCAATATACGGAAAAGAAATTTGCGTCAAATTTCACGGTTGAGTGAGCATGCAGCAAAAATTGGCCAAACTGCCATTTTTACTTCTTTGCCATGGTATATTCGATATAATATAATGGGGGTGAAATGACCTAAAATGAACACTCCATCCTTTTATCTTCATAAAACAGTGCTTGCAACAAAAATCTTGATACACTGAAATAGATTAATATTCAAGATACAAGGCGTTGGAAGTTTTCTAAATGTAGAAAGGTTAATTCTGTTTTTATAAGTCAAACCAATTTTTTTTTTCAAGTTACTATGATGATGCCGTACTTTGGTACAGTTTGCCTCATTATGTTAGAAATGCACCCTTAAGTTCATCTTTTCACTTTTTTTTTTTATTATGGAACATTTATTTTGATCCATAATCTTGTCCTTTATGTTTTCATTTTGTTTGTTCCAATTATGTTGTTTTTATCAATTTGTTTTTATTCTTTGTATATTTTTGTAGAGCTTCTAAGAATAACAATATTCAATAATATATAACTTTATTCAATAATATAGAAGTTTATTCAAGGATGTTTTACATACAGTTGAAGCCCTTCAGTCAACAGTATTGACAATAAAATATCAATGTAAATATCTATTTAATACGTCACTGATGTCGTGATGCCACGTAAAAGTACATGCATGCAATTAATGAACAACAGGTACAATCCACTCCCACTGGTCATAATGAGCAACAAAACAACAATCGGGGTTCCCAGCATTTCAAGAAAACAAAATTCCCTGATTTTTCTCTGATGAAATTTAGAAATTCCCTGATGTCCGCATGTTTGTTTTGTTGTCGCCGTGATCTATTTGCAGTATAAAACACTATAGTCTTACTGACTACCGAACTTTTGATTTTTGGGCAAATCAAAATTCCCTGACTTATCCCTGATTTTGATGACATTTCCCTGACTGGAAAAATGTAAAATAATTTTCCCTGATCTCCCTGGTGGGCTGGGAACCCTGACAAATTTTTGCTACAATGAGACAATTCTCTTTGTCTAAATTCTAAGCAGTGCAAGTTCAGTATGATGAGATTTCATTACAACGATGACTGGGTTTTAACCGACGACATGTATCAATCAGAAATTACCTTTTGGGTGATTCCACGGGGTTGGGGCAATTTTTGAGACATACCACAACTCCAAAATCATATCTTTTCCTAACCAGGCAAATATATTCCAATAATGGCATGAGCAAAAAAATGGGGTCCCATCCAGTATTATTTCTCAAAGACTATGGCATATTGCAATGACACTTGGCATATTGCAATTTGACTTGTGAAAATTTCTGTAACCATGTAAAAGCAAATATGATGTCCCGTAACGGTTGGTAGATTTTTGTATGCCTGTTGCTTAAAAATTCATTTAAAAGATTCCAATTTTAATGTCTACATGTATACTGAGAAAAGAACTAGAGCAATTTTTTCATTGACAGCTCCAAAACTTAACCACATCTTGAATTGCATCTTCATTGGTGAACTGCAAAATTTGATACCTCTGTTACACGGACATTGCAGAAATTCCCCAACCCCATGGAATGACCACTTTACATCTGGGACGACCTTTTGACGTCACCGGTAAATTGCCACTTAGCCCTAAACCCACTTATATGGACTAATAACCATTTGGTGTTAACCTGCATTTGTCTAATTCCATTTGTCTACAACCAGTCGGCTTAATATCCTTGTCTAATTGCCACTCCTCTCCTAATAAACATTCTTACCTAAATCCCCTTTTGTCTAATTTCTACTTGTCCTTACCACCACTTGGTCATTCCAGGGAAAAAAACGGTTTCAATGGAAATTAAATTATTCATTTGGGAGTTAGAAAAAATGTAATTAGACGATTAGGCTTTGAGATGAATTAACAAAAATTCGAGGCAAGTGGTCTATAGGACCAAGTGAGAATTAGACCAAATATGTTTAAGACCAAGGGGAAAATTAGACCGATTTTATAGAAACGTATGGTTTAGCCCACATGTATTAGACAAACAGAATATTGGAACCAGACCGCTGTTACACCAAGTGGATGTAAACCAACGTCACCATCTGAAAGACATTTAACTTGGATTCAATCCCACTTGGATGAGAGTCAGTGATAGGCTTCATGCATATATCTAACAATGAGCTTTTACAAACATAATCAACTTCTGTCCCCTGCAGGGCCGATAACTAGGATTTTACGGGGGGGTGGGGGGGTTCGACATCTGAAAAAAGTGGACCTTTTTCAAGGAATTTTTTCGAGCGCGAAAAGCGCGACAGAAAATTTTTTAGTATAAACTTTGAGTATAATATGCATTATCATGGATTATAGGCTCTAATTTAGGAGCTAAAAACTGGGGTTAATTGTACCATATAGTTCTCTACTTATAGTATCCGCTTGAGCGCGAGCTTGAAATTTAAGAATCTTAATGGCTTTCTTTTTATTGTTCTTGAGTAAATGAATATATAGGCATCGCGAGCGCGAAGCGCGAGCTCAAAATTTTTGAGAAGAAAATGGAGTTAATTGTGCATTATAGAGCTTTATTTAGTATCCGCGAGCTGAAAATTTTGAGCTAAAAAATACGTCGCCTATTAAGACTCTTTCCAGGATCCATATGAAGATACAATAATATTTGTCTCATTAATAATCTTTACTTATGAATTTTTTGTGGGCTGGCCAAAAGCACCTAGCCCCTCCATACACAATTACAACAATTCTTTTTGAAACAAAGGTTTGTCTCCGGGCATTTTCAGTTCGAGGTCGCATAGTTGACCGAGCAGGAAAAATTTGGGTTTTAAAAGAACATTAGAAGTTAAAGAAAGGAGCACTTCTTAGTATTGTAAGTTATACTTTTAAGAAATCTATTTCCATGGTACTTTTAAAGAAGTATGAAATTGCTCTTTTTAGTATAAAAAAAGGCATTGTTAGCTAAGAAAAAAGGGGCACTTTTAGAGTGTTGAAAAAATGGGGGCACTATGCCCCCTGAGACCCACCTGTTCCAACCGCCTCTGTTGACCCCAATTTCTCAGCGGCGAAAGCGACGAGTAGAAAACTTTGTTGCTCAAAAATTGAAGTTTATTTTGCATTTATCGACCCTATTGAGTATACGTGAGCGCGAAGCGCGAGCCGAAAATTAGGGGTTTTTAAAGAACATATGGAATAACAAGGGGCCCTTTTTAGATATTAAAAGTGCCCCTTTTTTAAAGATAAATTGTTCCACGGACTTTTTCAAAACTCTGAAAGCTTTCTTTTTAGGTAATAAAGATTTACACTTTTTAGCCTAGAAAAGGGACACTTTTGGTCATTGAATTAAAGCCACTTTTATAGGGTGGATGAAAAAAGTTGGGTCACTATTGGCCCCCCCCCCCCCCCCGTTCCACCGCCTCTGCAACTAGGCCTTATTTTGTTATATCATCCTAACATTGAAGGATAACATCACCCCCTTTTAAAAATACAAAAATAAAACACCAAATGCAACAAAAAACATTTCCTGCGAAATGGTTTAAATGCAATTCCTGGTTTAATAATTTGTTCTGAAAAACATGATTTATCATCCCCAAAATAAAAAGTTGCGAGCCGCAAAGTGCCGAGCCCGAAAGATTTTACATGTAGGGGGGACTGGAGCAAAGTGTTTTAATCTTCCTTTCTGTAATGTACTATTTAAGTATCTGCTGTATATTGCCAAAAGGTGGGATTTTCTTCTTTTTTTTTTTTTTTTGGTCAAGCGGACCCTGCTCGCCTGTTGGGGGGGCGGGGGTTTGTTTCAAACCCCCCGAACCCCCCCTGCGTATACGGCCTGCCCCTGAACAATTTGTACATTTTTATAATACTGTATTTCATGGAAAATATTCGCGGTACATTAATTCACGGATTCGCCGCAAAAGAGCAGCAGGCGCGAATTCAAAACCTAGCGAATATACCGAGTGAGTCAAAAAAAACTTTCACTCAAAATTTTTTTCAATAAAAAGAAAAACCAATTTATAAACCCCAAATTATTTTACAATTTCTGAAAGAGTAACTCCTCCCGCATCTTCTGGTTACCAATTTTGTGGTATTTCTTTACGCTTGGATGAACACGGCGCTTTCGTTTGGGAACATGTCATTTCCGAATATGTGCAGAAATGGGAGTTAAAATCAAAACAACAAAAGCTAGAGAAAGACAACCCTTCTCCTGATTAAAATAGCATAACTTTTTAACCGGAAAGTTGTTCTTCCCGCTTATAGCCTTGCGTAACGGGTGTTTACACCATAATTGCACTACATTTGTATGAAAATTAAGATTGACTCGCTTGAAGTAATGCACGAATGAGTACAACATTAAGAGCAAAATTGCCACTGACAGACCTTAAAAAGCCTCCCTAATACTTTTGAAAAGGTATTTATTTTTTCTTTGACGTGTGCTCACTCATGCCTGACTCTTACAGATATAATTCATTTCAATTACAAAATGTAGTCAATATGTGTACCAACATCCCTGCCAAGTTATTAAGCGGAAGACATTTTCGTTTAAAAGTTATGCTATTTTAATCAGATGAAGTTGCTTTTTTCCTAGCTTTTTGTAGTTTTGATTTTACTCCCATTCTGGCACCAATTTGAAATTGACATGTTCGCAAACCAATTGCGTCGTTGTTCATCAAGCGCGTAAAAACATACCACACAAAAATTGGGTACCGGGAAGATGCGGAAGGAGTACCTCTTTCAGAAATGTAAAAATAATTTGGGGTTTATAAATTGGTTTCTTTATTGACATTTTTCTAGGTGTAAAGTTTTTTGACTCCACCCCTGTTAGGCAGATTTCTTATTATGTATTGAATGGTGTCAAATTGCCAGCTTTACGAACATGCAGCAGGAATTTAAGGAACCAGTGAATATGTTTTGAGACGCTCAGCTGCGAAAAATTAATCACGCGAAAATATCAGCGAATACAGTACATGTGCCCCATCGTTTCATTATCCATAAGATGCCTAATTTCCTTGTGGGTTGACATCATAGGCTATAACACGGGGATTGGAAGGGGGAATTGAAAATTAAAAAAACATTTAACTGAACGAGGAATTAATTAGTAGAGCTACAAGTGTGAGAATCCAAGGAAGACTGAGTAGTTTAAATGAGGTCTTTTATAATCACTTTGAAAGAAGAAAACAGTGATTAATGCATGTGTTGAGTACACTTGCTTGTCGGAACAATCTCTCAGAATTAACATGGAGGAAGATGTCACAATAATAGCAAAATTGTGTGCATGTATTCATGAAAACTAAAAGACAAATAAACAATAGAGTTCCTGGCTACCCTGTTTGGTTTCACCAAAAAAAGACAAGCAATGGTCGACTGGTCTGCTTAGTGGCTTGCTGGGCCCCATGATCAATTTGGCCAAAAGAATTTTTATTTAAACTATAACATTAGAAGCTTTTTTTTTTATTTCTAAAATTGGTTATGTTTCCATCACCTGATAAAGGAACTGGACCTATGTCCCTACAACTGTTGCGTTTGTAGCTTATCATTATTGTATATACAATTAGTATTTAATAAAACCTTGGAACTATCCAATATTGTACCTTAACTTAATAAGAATGGGGATTTTTTGGTTAGCTGTCAAGACTTGGAGGGGGGGGGGGCATGATGCCCCCTAGAGTTCGGCAGCCAATCGCGACCGTGCCAAAAAAATTCACATGTGTAGTCTGGTGGTCTCGTAATTCTACAAGACCTACCGTTGCTAATTTTGCTAATTTTTGCAAATAATATCAATTTATTTATAATATTATAATTATTTTTTTATAATGTATGCTATTATGCTATGAAATCTATACTTTTGCTCTAATGAAAAAACAAAGCTCCTAGAATGCTAACTTTGTATATTAATTCCATTATAGCATTCCTAACAATTGTAACAGGAAAAAACTTTTAATATAAAAACTGAATTTCTTATGTATTTTATTGTTTTATGATTTCTTTGTTTTTTTCCTTTTGTTTTCTTTGATTTTCGGCAAATATTATTGAAGAGATTTTTTAAGCATTATGATTGCTAAAATAAATTATTTCACCATCTTTATGCAATAAAGGTAGAGAAAACCCCATTGCCTTGACTTTGTACACAAAATCACGTTTTTGAGCCGTTTCGATACGTATGACTGATTTTTCACGAAAAGGTGTTCAAAAGATGTGCGAGACTTAAAAGATAAAGTCAGCAGCGGCGTGATCAAAAAATTCTTGAAGTGGTGGAATGTCGCGGAAATGGTCAAGGGGGGGGCATTGATGGAACATCAGCAAGCCCAAGAATGTGACAAACCAGCACTTTGCACATAACATATATCAATATCATTACAGTTCAAATTAATAAAAGTCTGCTGACATATTCTAAACGGTTGTAAGAGGAGAAGAGAACTACGTCATGGATGCATGAAGTCTGTCAAATGTGTGTATCCGTACACTTCCATCTGAACTGCAGCTAGCCAGTGAAAATTGGTCTGACTGGATTCATCCTTGTCTTTGACTGGTTGTCTCCATCTCAACCGCTTGACAGTCATGCTGTAGATTTCAAAGCTACAGAAACAAAACAGAACAGACGAGAGACCTATCATAAATGAACGAAGAATTCTTATCAGGTATATTCAAGAGAAAAAGCAACATATTTAAAATAAGACAAAATATACACAACCAAAAGAGCGTAATCTAGTTCAACTTGGCATAACATTTTAGAGAGAAGATTTTGTCGACACTAGCTAAATATGTGTTCTGAAAATCAATATAAAATAACATTTGGGTATATACATTTGTATTCACACTTCACTGAAAGAAGAAAATAATTTTTTAAATTTTCTCCTCATGAAATTGTTCCTATCTCTTTAACCCTTAATAGACTGAGGGGTCCTAAAAGGCCCCCCATCAACATTTTTCGCTGATAATTTTAAACGCCGAGAAGCTTGCCGTAGGATTTTTGCACCATTTTTCTTTGAAGTCTTGCCGCATCTTTTAAACCGGTTAAACCGGTTCGGCGAATTGCGCCATAATTTTGTACTGTGCGTCAGACCCGAAATTGCTCAAAACGTGATTTCAAGTACAAAGTCAATGCAAATTTGGTTTTCAGCTAAAATTCATATATGAGTGCATTAATTTTGCTTTATTGATAAACAATCCTTTGATTTTGCTGCTATTCATTACGTCAAACTCCTCGTTTGCAAGCTACCTGAGTTTCAGACCTTGAATTCAGGTCCTATACCCCCCTATCAAAAAAACCTCCTTTGAAATTCCCAAGATATTCATTTCAAGCACCTATCGACCCTGCATATTGGCCAGGTTAATCCCTGTATTAACTCTTTACTTTTTCACCTGATGGCTAGCCTGAGCGTTAAGCCAGGGTAATATAAACAACAGCGTGTGATATTACGTAGAGTACCTGCCTGTTGTGTCCATGGGAATGAATGATTTATGATATTTTTTTCAATGTTCAAAGGCTATTATAATCTAGAAATCAAATTTAATTCGTTTTCGCAATATCGAACGAAGAAAATCACCTCGGAATAAGGAAAGTACAAGAATAAAAAAACTAATAAAAATTGTATCGATACAGACATCTTGATCGTTTAATGTAAACATATTGGCCCGCCAGCTGTGAATTGGGTGACCACTGTTTGGACGAAGGTCAAGAACAGATGTTTTTTAGATAATATTTGGTTGAGTGTTTGTCACACACCAGGTTTCCTCTCACGTCCTGGTCACACCTTGGAAAATGAGAACTACAGTGTAAATAGAGTTGCAAGAAGGTATACTGTCCTCAAACGGACTGTCGTCATGTTATGACCAAAATAATGTCGGACCACAATTTCTATTGAAACAAAAATCAAAAACAAAAAGTTGAATAACCCAAAGGAAATACATAAGAAATTTCCAAAAACAAATAAAGGGTTAAAAAATGAGCACTTCAAGGCCTTATATGAATGATTTACAGCCAAATTCAAATTTAAGCAAAATTAGCATTAATTAATTGAAAAAAAATTTGAAAATTTTCAAACCAATCAAATATACCAATTCTGTAGATTACTTCATGGTGACGTGTTGTGTCGATTTCATCATGATTGTGCATCAACGCGCCTTTTATTTTTGAAAATGCGAGACATTTAAAATGATAAAGTATTGTAGTATTTCAAACATTAAATATAACTATGTACTCACTGTTTAGGTAGAGAGACTAGACACGTCCAGGATGAGGGTTCAGAAGGATTCCAGGAATGTATTGGATATTGCTCCTGATTCTACTCCAACAGCCAATATGTATCTGTCATAATAAATTTAAATGATAAAATAACACATCACAATAATGACAATAAATACATGTAAAGGGGCTGTCCACTGGAGGGATCCGTGTTGCGAAAACTGCGATCTTGCTGGGGAGTGTGGAGCAAGTTGTTGATGTAGCCAATCTAGATGGAGTCGTTATGTAGGTGAGCCTGGTCAGTAAGAGTGAGCACTGGAGTGAAAATTTTCATACACTGTATTAAGATTTAGGGGATGAAAGTATTTTCAGGATTTAGACTAACATCTCAAGTTGGTTAAAATATGATTTCAGAGACATGCAATGATGAGAAGCCCTTAAAATATATCATCTTTCTACAGGGGTGCCTAAAGATAATGTCACGGACGGACCAATTTTTCAGTAAAAGTCAAATAAGTCTCATTTCAATATCTACACAACTTTTTAATTTTTTCTTTATTGATACAGAGAAGGTTGAAAGTATTTCTAAACAAAACAAGGAACAATAGAAATTATAAAACTGGGGAAATAATTTCTGTGCGATAAATTTAAACATTTTGACCAATAAAATGTCCATCCGTGACAAAAAAAAAACGAAAAAAAAGATTTTTGCCTTTGTTATTGCTTGTTTGAAATTAAAATCATGCAAAGCTATCTCCCTATTATTCCTTTGCTACAAGTATGTATGAATTATACTTTTATCAATTGGATGCATTTATTCATATGAATTTGAAATTTTGTCCGTCCGTGACAAAAAATGTTCACGGACGACGGGAATCAGTACTTAAATGCAATATACTGCACTGGTCTTGGTGAAATAATTAATTTTCAATTACTCCAGTAATTATTCTTGAATTAAACCCTTAATTGTCATTCAAATTAGGTAGCATGAAGATCACAATCATGTACATTACCCCCCCCCCCCCCACATGCACACCAATATTCTCTATAAATAACACACAAAATATAATGTACATTATGCAGGCAAACAAAACCAGATTTCCCAATTTTATTTTAAGACTTTAGATTTGGACACCCCAAAGTTTTGCAAGATACGCCAGTCAAGCAAAATGTAACACTAAAAATGTTCACATCACTGCTCTTGGGGAGGGGGTGGGGTGGCCAGATAAAAAAAAAAGACCTTCGCCCGTCCAATATGTCATCCTTTTTTGAAAAAAAAAAAAAAATATTGGATAGGGCGTTTGCCACTTTCTTTTATTTATTATATTATTATATTATTATTTTATTTTTTATTTATGTATTTATTTATTTATTTATTTTTTTTTTGGGGGGGGGTGAGGTGGGCCCACCAAGATACCCTTGATCCACGTTTGACCTGCAAACCTTCATTATTATTTATCAAATTGTATTACATGGATTACAGGACAAGCAAAAACGTACAATAAAAAAAGAAATTCAGGTCACATCAGTGAAAATTATCCGGGGGTGGAGAGGGGCGGGGTAGGTGTAAAAAAATGACCGTTCGTCCGCCAAATGTGTCATCCTTATTTGAATAACAGCCATTGGGTTAGCGGGTAGGTTTTTATTAATTTTATTTTTTATTTATTCATTTTTTTTGGGGGGGTGGGGGAGGACCCCCTGGATCCGCGTTTTGACTTTAAAACCTTTCATTCTGATTGTTGTTGAATGTATTACCGTGGAATTTAATTATCTTTGACGGGGAAAATTGATTTCTGCAACAGTTTCCCAATGAGTCCGCCGTGACGACCAATGTCCGTCCGTGACACTGAAAATGTCCTCCGTGACAAAATGTTCTTAGCCGTCAATCAAAATCTGGAGCTTTTTATACAAATCACTTTTACATGGCAAGCAAAGTAAAATTACTTGGCTATTGTATGAAAGTTATTTGTTTAACATTGGCAATTATTTTAGATAGAAATGCAAAAGAGTCATGAGAACTCGCGAAACCATTTCTATCCCGTCCGTCCGTTACATTGAACATTTTAAGGATTCTATTCTTAGCATGTATCCATGCCAACAAAATTTTGACATCATTGGAACATCCACTGGTACCCTCACTATCAAACAAGAAAATTTCAATTTTTCATAATTAACTTTTCACGGGCGTCAAACTTTGAAAATTTGCAAAATGTCCGTCCGTGACAAACTGACCAGGCTCAGGTTTATAATCACCTTTTTAGCTGAACTCCATATAATTATGATATTATCAGGTGTCGCCACAACGATCGCCGCCTGTGGGACAGGCCTTTATTGATATTCTTAATTGTGCCAAATCTTCTCTGTAGAGTTATCAAGGGCATCTTATTATAGGTTACCATTATATGACATTGAGTTTAATAGATGTGGTAGTTGTCCTAGGGGTAAATGTCCAGGGAAAGTAGTGTAGAATTATTCCAGCTTTTACATCATATACTCGGGGTGGTTCCACTCTTTCGAAATCTTTGACCGTCAAATGTGCAGTCACAATGAAGAATGACAAATTCTGGTGAAACCATTACGTCAACCCCTCGTTTGCAGCCGGACCGCAGTTCACGAGCTGAGCTGCTGTATTAGACCCCCCTGTCAAAAATCTTTGTTTGAAGATCCCAATAATCCCTGTTATGTAACTTTCAACTCCGCAGGCTGGCCTGAACGTTGAGCCAGGGTTTAAATGATAAACAACACTGCTGATATACGTTAAGAGTAGCTCTGCTTGCATTGGCCCTTTCAGAATGAACTGATTGTTTTGGATCTTTTTTCAAGTTTTCAAAGGCATATTATATTAGAAATCCAATGTTAATTCGTTTTCAATTTCGAACGAAGAAAATCGACCTCAGAATAAGGAAGGACAAGAATAAAAAAAAAAAAAAAAAATGTATCTATACACACATCTAGATCGTTTAATGTAAACAGATATTGCCACTGGTTGGCCCCCGCTGTTGACCGAGGTCCAAGGAACAGATGTTTAGAACTTAAATAGCTTGCTTGTGGTGAATTAAAGGTTTGTCCACACTTGGAAAAGAGAACTAATAGAATTGCAATTAGGGTCTATTGTCCTTAAACGGACTTATTCGTTCATGAACATCAAGAGCGCGGGAATCTGCCCCCCCCCCTCCATCCCCTCCTGGCCTTTTAGGGCTAAAAGATTTTTGTCAAAAGGTTAATGCCCATGGTCTGCTGCAGCTGGCCTGCTTTGAGAGATCATATACCAGATAAACCGATCTCTATCTCTTCTTTCCATTCAATATTTTGATTAAAAAGAGGGTATCTTGCTAAGTCCGTCAGTTTGTTTGTTCATTCATTCATCATTTGTCCAAAGATCATGTACATGTACATGGATAATCTGTCAATCAGCATTACCACTCTCAGTAATAGTTATGTTTGTCATTACGTCAATCCCTTCGTTTTGCAAGCCTACCCCAAGTTCGAGAGCTGAGCTCAGGTGCGACCCCTTATAAAAAATCCTCGTTTGAAACTATTTCCAAGCACCATTGACCTGCATGGCTAGATAATCCCTGTTATCAAACTTTGCAATTCCACAATCCAGCTTGACGTTGAGCCAGGGTAAAGATAAACAACAGCTGCGATGTTACGTAATAGTAGCCATGAGGTAGGCCCACAAAATAATATGTTATTTGATATATTTCAAGTTTTTACAGGTATATACATTTAGAAATCAAATGTTAATTCGTTTTCAATTTCAAACGAAGAAAATTCACCTCGGATAAGGAAAGTACAAAGAATAAAAAACTAATAAAAATGTATCAACAGAACATTTTGATCGTAATGTAAACAATGTTGGCCCCCAGCTGTACCTTGGGTGACCACTGTTTGGACGAGGTAAGAAACAGTTATGTTTTTTTAGATAGATATCTGGCTGATGGTGTGTCACAACTAGGTCTCCTCTCTGGAAAAGAGAACTAATAGAGTTGCAAGAAGGGGGTAAACTGTCCTCAAACGGACTGCGTTCGTCATGGTTTACATACAATTTCCTAATGATCTTGTCAAGAAACGTTCAAGAGATCTAAACTATCCATCCATTAGCGTTTGCTAATAGTCCTAGTTACAGTAGTACATGTATGTTTTACATGCAATTTTGCAATGGATTTGTCAAGATATGTTCAAGAGATCAGAACTAACCTTCCATCAGTTGTTGCTTGTCCGGCAAAGTCTACAGCTGTAGCTGAGTCCCCTGTGTCCAGGGGTGTTGACATTGCTCCATACTGACCAAGAGGACCTTCTGTACTAGAGCTCACATCCTTCTCTGTCCTCTTACCCCACACAATCACCTGAATATTGAAAAATTAAAATTATATTATTACATGATGAGAAAGCCAGTACTAGCAAGTTATATTACAGTCAGGAAGCCTTCCTCTGCCACTTGCCATTTTATGGCTGCTTTCCCTCTTTTTGGAAAAGTATGAGTGAATAGACCTGCCGTTTTGTAGCGGAAAAGTCTCCCTTTTATTTTTCTTTTATCGCCGTTTCATAGCCCTTTTGAAAACAGTTAGAAAATGCCGAATTTTGTTGCTTAAGATTTTCCCCATAGAAATTTGTACACAAACGGTTAGAAAAACGGTAAATTTTTCCATTTCTGCACAGCTTGCTTATTATCAATAAAGAGTTTTTCAATCCAGTTGACATGAATCTGGTAGATGTCAAGGAGGTAACCCCCCAAAAATTGGAAGACTTTGATAAATAATAAGAATGATATTGGTCACTTTTCCTGTGTGATGTTCATACATGCAGCTCTAGTAATTACTCTCTAAAATTTTACTCTCAATTCGTATCTGTAAATATTTTTATTTTAAAGCTAATCTAGTGTTGCAGTCATAAGATTGAATTGTCGAAGAAACTGTCTCAAAGTGATGGGAAAGGTTGATAACAATGTATCTAAGAATGGTTTATTGATGTGAGGATTAGGGATCAAGAAAATTATAGGAAATTTACCAAATTATATTAAGAGTAAAATGCACTGGACACAAAAATGCATGTATGGGGCTACATGTACATGTGCTCGCATGTTCGCGACTCGAACGTATCAGCTTTTTTGGTCATATTATAATTATGAAGGCATTCGAAGAGCAATCCTTTTCAGTAGAACTTTCTACAATAAAATCCTTACTAAATACCTTGGAAATAATTTGCAAGCTTACAATTATTTTCTTGACCCATGGTTCACCTTTCCCGCTACACTCGATTCTCTTTAACCCTCTTTGTGCTTTGTAGCCATATGGCTACATAATTTTCACTCACCTTTTCTAAGAATAGCACAAAGAGGGTTAAGAAGGAAAAGTGTAGCCCTTTTTTTTTTATAGCAAAGTTATGCACATTTACAATGGCTTTTTACCACTTGACCTTTACCAATTGATTTATCTTTGGTTTAAGACAATATGTGCCGGGAATCTAATTTAAGCCCACCTTCTTATCTCTAGATGCAGTGACAAAGAATCTATCATCATGTGACCAAGAGCAAGCCCAGATGATACGAGAATGAATTGATGTCTTCTTGTCTGTGTGTGCAATCAGCTGATATGGAGTATCTGTGAAGATGAACGAGAAATTCAGATTCAAAGAAGCATTGCTTTATTGATTCATACATTGAATTTGTAAACATTCAGCCTTAATTCAAACAGGATTAAAATACCACATATTGATAAAAAAAGCATGCAACCTTTTGCACTGTGTATTGAAAATTGAATATCATACTGAATATTTTACTAAAAGCATTTACCCCTTTGCGACAACTGAACATGTTTTGAGGTTTGACTCAGTAACATATGATTTAACCTTATTCTGACTGGGGGGGGGGGGGGTCAATTTGACCCCCCTGTACGAAATCCGCGACTGCCGCGCAACCACTGCGAATCGCAACCCGGCGCTTTATGACTTTTTTCTTTCAAGTGTCCCGCAACTTTTGACACCAAGTTAAAAAAAATCGGACACTCCGTTGTCGCGTTACACAACATTATGTAATCGCATGTCAGGCCAAAATTGAACGAAAATCGTCATTTTGCATGCGTTTGTGTACAAAATAGTGCTTTTTTCTAAATTGCTTTATAACACTGATAATTGTGTCTTCTGAGCCTTTTTATTGATTAAATTTGTTTTTATATTGATCAAAATACATTTCTCAAGCATAAAAAATTACAAAAACAAAGAAATACATAAGAAATAAAAACAATAGAATACATAAGAAATTCATAAAACAATAGAATACAAAAGAATTCATTTGAAATTTCTGAATTTGTCAATTCAATACTGTTGTCTATGCTACTCAGCAACTTTTAGAAAAAATTTGGGTTTCATAACTATATTTATTAATGAAATATTAACGATTTCCATAAAAAGGCATCTAATTTGCATACGTGAGTATGCATAAATTAGCATAAATTAAATATGTGAAATTTTTTTTTTCAAAAAAAACATACCAGCGACACCCTTTACATGTGTAGCGACGTTCGCGGAAAATTTCGCGGCAATCGGACCATCCGCGGCCGAGTTCTCAGGGGGGGGGGTCAAATTGACCCCCCCCCCCCAGTCAAAATCTCCTCTTGAAAAGCCCAGTCAGAATAGGGTTAAAGCCTTCAAAGATATACCAGATGCATCAGCAAAAGCGCAAAAGTTTTTGCACAATGGAGAAATTACTTTTTGTTGTGTATAGCAAAACAATGCAAAAGAACAACACCAGCATTACTAATTTGTAAAAGAAAAGGTTACCAAATCAGCTCTAAAATAACTCTTGTCTTGAAAGGGTTAAAAAAATAAACTTCTTGAAGGCCCTCTTCTCACCTCCGTTTTTTGTTTCTTCAAAGAGAGACCAAGTCCTGTCACGAGAGACTCCAAGCAGAAAGCATCCATCGTGAGAGAAAGCAAGCTGAGTGACCGTCAGACAATGGGCCATCAGATGTCCCTTCTGTTGCCATGACGATGTGTCCCACAAGATGATCGCTGCATGCTCTGGCTTTGCTGCCTGGAGGAATGTAAGAAAAAGAATGATTGGGCAGTGCTTCTTCAGAACAAAAGTTTTGAAATATTATGCTCCAGATTGATCAGGAGGAGAAGCCTGAAGTCAGCTGGAGCATGAATTTCAATCATGAAAATTAACTTTGACCCTTTACCAGCTCAGATTTACTTCATCACCACCAGACGCTTAAAGTATTTACGACCTTGGGTGTATAGCAGGTGGTTTTAATACTGCATACACTGCTAACACCTGGAGGTGTGTTTTAAAAAGCTTAACAACAACACAGCCTAATATTTTTTTTCATTTCGCCCACTTTAGCACACTAATAGAGAAAACAAGAGATGATCCCATATATAGTGAGCATGCTGTGCAGAAATTACAAAATTTCCTGTTTTCTTGCCGCTTTGTGTACGAATTTCCATAGGGAAAATCTTAAGCGACAAACTTCACCGTTTTCTACCCGTTTAGAATGGCGATAATTAAAAGAGAGAATTTTCAGTTAATAAACGGCGAGTCTATTTACCAAACTTCTCCAAAAAGAGGGAGAAAAGAGAGGAAAACAGTTAGAAAATGGCTAGTGGCAGAAGAGGGCTTACTCACTGTGTTGATTTCTTACCTTGCATGCAAATGCAATGATGTTCCCAGAGGGATGGGTAGCTACACTGAAGACTTCATTCCCATGACCATAGAGCTATCACAACTATTAGAATTAGGGGCTAGGGATTGAACCCACAACTTCCTGATTAGGAGTCGGATGCTCTATCCGCTTAGCCAAATCTACTTGAGAAAACAAGCCATAGTTTCTTACCTTGCAAGCTAATGCAATGATGTTCCCAGAGGGATGGGTAGCTATACTGAAGACTTCATTCCCATGACCATAGAGCTATTACAACTATTAGAATTAGGGACTAGGGATTGAACCCACAACTTCCCAATTATGAGACACACGTACATGTACTATCCACTGAGCAAACACCAATTGAGAGGAAAAAAAGGAGATGACCAATTAGCTTCTTACCTTGCATGCTGATGCAATGATGAATCTGAATCTGAATAGTTGAGTCAGCAAAATGTCTGATGACACATCCACGCTAACTTGGTTGAAAGAGTAACGCACTGTGTGTGGAGTGACTTATTGTAACTGATTTAGTTTTGCTTTAAATGTTTCCAGGGAAGGGCTATTTACAATTGAAGAAGGTAAGTTATTCCAGTCTTTTACAGTGTTCACGAAGAATGAATCTTTGAATACCCTGGCCTTATGACGAACCTGGTGGAATTTCTGGTTATTCCCCCTTGTGGATCTTGTATTCCGTTGGATATACTCATTTATTTGAACATTGACCAGTCCGTTATTCATCTTGTACAGCATGCAGAGTCTTTGGTTCCTTCTCCTTGTCTGAAGAGATTGCCAACCCAGATCACTAAGTGCTTTGGAGACAGAGCCTTCTTCCCTACGATAGTTGCCGGTACAAAATCTGGCGGCCTGTCGTTGGACTCTTTCTAATGATTGGATGTTTAGCTTGGTAGATGGGTCCCAAGCTGCTGATGCGTACTCAAGCAGTGGTCTGACCAGCATCAGGTAAGCCGTAGCTTTGGTTTTCCTGTCACAACTCCACAGATTCCTCCTAACTACATTCAGAGTCCTCTGGGCTTTGGAAACGACTTCCTGGGTATGTATATTCCAACTAAGCGTATTAGAGATGTGTACAGAGGGATGGGCAGCTACACTGAAGACTTCATTGCCATGACCATAGATCTATTACAACTATTATAATTAGGGGCTAGGGATTGAGACACACGTACATGTATTATCCATTGAGCAAACACCAATTGAGAGGAAAAAAAAGAAGATGACCAATTAGCTTCTTACCTTGCATGCTGACGCAATGATGTTCCCAGAGGGATGGGTAGCCACACTGAAGACTTCATTACCATGACCATAGAGCTTCTGAGTCTCAGGCCATAGGGTGTTCTGAAGCAAGTGATCTTCTGTTGGAGGACCTGTCAGCCAAATGAAGAAGTCAAATAAGAAATTACTTTCATTTTTCAAAACATATTTCGGAGGTACTGTAAACCAGAAATTTTTGCATGCATGATACTTTAAACTAATTTTGTGAGGAGGCAAGATTCGCAAAAGTGTATGTCTTCACACTGCATTGAATGCTAGACAATACTGTACACAGTACAAGGGCCTGCTGGGAGAACAGTTGTAAGAACTGAAGTGGCTACCCTGGGTAAATAAAACGATAAGTTGATGGTCGGCAATTCATGAAAATTTTATTCTGTGAAAATGGCCGTCAGCTGTCATTCACAAATGTTTCTGGTTTTAGAGTAATCTTTTTTTTTTAAAGCTTAAATCCGACCAACATAAAACCTGTTGGATTTCATGGTTTTCACATTCACCTATGAACACGCAGACAACCCGACCCAATCTGATCCTTTTGATATACATGTAGTTGAGATTTTGACATTCGTGTTTGCGAGAACTGAATTGTTTTGTAGATGAAAAGGATCATGTGTCACAGAAAAATAAAGTAATCAAGCCACTAAAATACTTTTTTTTTATTTTTCATCTTAAACAACAACTGGGTTAGAGTATATGTTCATATTTTGAACGACAATACCATAAAAACTAAAACAATAACAACAATCGCTAGAGGCAGAGTGGGTAGATAGAGAGAGTGGCGACAATGGAAGTCGTCTCTGATTGGTCAATTTTTTCATGGGGCACAAAAAGGAACTATTTCATAAGCAGTTGATGCCCTCAACAGCTGATTCAGTGCCAATGGAACTTTTTTTGCAATAAGCTCATGTGTTTTAATCATACGCTGCCAGGATGCGCGGTCAGGATGCGTCTTAACATAATTGCGCAGTGATCATAAAAATAGTTCCTTTTCAGCTCCCCATGTTTGACCTTTGACTGAGTGCACCTAGTTTTGGGTACGCGTGTCGTCACTCTCTCTATCTACCCACTCTGGCTAGAGGGTATTCATTTGTCTCGCAATCTACTATGGTCAACAAGGAAATTTGTGATCACTCTCGCAAAAAGTGATCACTAGCTTACAAGTTCACGAGCTTTCGAGTGCCGCTGCAACTCTTTATCAAGTGACGAAAATTAACTGGAAACGTAGTCTATTTATACTAATCCCGAGGATCGCAACGCACCAACGTGGAACAATAGGCAGGCGTTAAGCCGCTACGTGATTGGAAGCTCGTGAACTTGTAAGCTAGTGATCACTTTTTGCGAGAGTGATCACGAATTTCCTTGTTGACCAAAGTACATTGCGAGACAAATGAATACCCTCTAGCGATTATTTCAATCTGCAAAAATGAAATTATTTAGTCTTAATAACAACAATCTTTGTAAAAAAAACTACATCACTTACTTTTCAAAGCTACAGGTGCAAAATAAATCTCTGTGTACTGTTCACTTGGATGATTGATCTCCCTGTCAGAACTAGGCATGCCCCCCTCACCCTGGTAAATGGCCTTGTTGGATAGTCCTAAAGCCGGCACACTTGCACCCTCCGCTAAGTTCTTGGCAACCTGTAAAATAGATTAAACAAATTAGGCATCTTAAATAGATAATGTACTCCCTATTCCAACGTGGGGACTACATAGGTGACACAAAATTTGCTTAGGAGACAATTGCTCGGGGCTTTATTTTGTCTAAGATGTAGGGTTAGGGTCCTGGGCTGAATTTAGTCCTTAGATTAGTATTCAGGATTGGCAGTGGGGCAATTTTTGCCAGGGCAAATGTGATGAACCCCTGGGCACATTGCCGCACGATAAAACAAATGAAACATTTTTCAAAGTGAATACTGAAAGTAAGTCTATACCAAATGAATTTCATTTGATGGAGTAGCTAACATTCCACTCTATCACAAATGTCTTTTTTAATAAAAGAAAAGATATTATGTTGCTTCGGGCATGTTCTTGTTATTGTGAGGGGAAGAAGATGGTGGTGTACCTGTAATGCCTTAGCTGATGATGTATCAACTCCAGATATCTCGGTCAAGTTGTCAAGAAAGTTGGTTGGTGCTTCAAACACTCTTAGGACCTATAGAAACATAAATGAAAACAAGTGATTACAATGCAGTGAGTTTTAATGAGTTGTAATTGAAGAAAACATCATATCTACATGTATCTAGTAATCCGCTGGCTAAAAGTACGTTTTCTGGGAATAGCTTACGGAAATCTTCTTTATAAGTGCACTTGTAATCTAATCTAATCTAATCTAATCTTCCTAACTGTTTGGCTCACACTTCTCTTTTGTTTTTTGTTTTTTGTTTGTTTTCATGTCTTCCCGTTGTTCTTTTACCTGTTTAACTTATTCCCCCCCCCCCCCCATTACTTCTTCTTGTAGGTCTATAACACACAGGTCTACTAGGTGTTTTTTTTCCCTTGGCTTTTTCTCTTTTCTTTCATTCTTTGCAGCCCCTTAGCCTCTACTCTAATCCCTTCTTTGTTTACTCTCTCCTCCCTCTCCCAGCTAATCATCTCCCTTTTGTTCCAGTTTGCTGTTTGATCACACCTCTTCTTGCTTTTTGATTGGCTGGCTTCTTCACACCTTTTACATCCCCCTTTTTGTTCTCTCCCTCTTGGCTTGCCACTTAGGTGTAGCTTTTCTCTGTCTTTCTCTATATCCATGTTTGTTTCCTACTTTTCTGTGTCATTTTGTCTCTGACGAAGATTCTGCTAGGATCGAAAGCTCAGGCTCCTTTTGACTTCAAATGTTATTTTACTTCAACTTTGAAAAGTATCACAAGCTCAGAATTATCTTCATGTGTATATCTTTCTTGTGAAAATGAATGTATAATATTTAAGTATTTCAGGATGCTCTAACTCTTAAATTGCCACTCAGCTTTTGATTTTAAACAAGGCTAACTTTTTCATAGCAGTCTCAATTATTAAAAAAATTTGTACCTTCTCGTCAGCTCCTGATACGAATGTGAACGGTCCAATCATAGCCAAGCAATGCATGTCATAACCATGGATCTGAGGACGAGCTATCTCATGCCAGGACTGCATACGGAGGATGATAAAAAAAAAAGATTGAGTCATTATTGAATTTCACTTCTCAAATTGCACTTCGATAATGAAGGCCAGCCAGTTTGTGAATATAAAGAGGAGGAAACCATCTCCTGGAATAAAGATCCATGCCCAACCCATGTTCCCAAGCTGACTTAACCTCCCTTTTGCCAGATAGGTTCACCTGGGTAGGGCCTACAGTCCTTGATACATGTACATAGTCTAATCTCAGTACAAAACAAAACAAGAAAGAAAGTTTGAGAGAAATTAAAGGACTCGAGAAGAAGAAGAAGAAGACTACTACAACATGTATAAACAATAAATAACATTCATACAGCACTTAATTCGCTTGATATTATGTTTCTTAGGCATAGTAGCATTTTGATCTCCTATCATTTAATAAGAAAATGCAAGATTCCAACTTTGAGACCAAATATTTATACGCTCACTTCCGCAAGGCACACAACAAATTGTGTACTTTAATCTAGAATCTAGTGTAGTGGGTAGTCCCAAGCATTCATTAATGAGGGTAGCACATGTGACTCTATGCAGAATTTGGTAAATTTCTTATCATTTCAGTAAATTCCAAAACTGCACAGCACACAATAATGCTTATTAAATGAAATGAATTGTTATCCACTTTTCCAAAGCAATTTTAGACAGTGTCTTCCGCATTTCAATCTCATGACCAAAACAATAATTTGAGTTTAAAATGAAGAGTTTCATTCCAAAAGGGACTAAATCCACTTTTGTAACTTCAGAGTAAATGGCATTTCTTTGCCAAATTTTGTACAGGCGTCTATGGAGCTGCAGGTAGTGTATCTATTGGTGGGAGAAAGATAACAAATCTCAGATATGCTGATGATACAACACTCATTGCGAGATCGGCAGAAGAACTCCAGAATCTCATTGACAGAGTCAAGTTACACAGCGAGGAGTTAGGACTTCGTCTCAACGTTAAGAAAACCAAAGTCATGATCTGCGGAGGAGATGTAAACAAGGTGGTGACGGTGGATGGAAAAAATGTGGAAGAAGTTGAATCTTTTAACTTCCTTGGCTCATATATAAGCAACAAAGGAGGAAGTTCTCAGGAAATCAAGAGAAGACTAGCCATGGCGAGATCATCCTGTATTACCTTAAGCGATATATGGAAGGACAGAGGGATATCGAAAGAAACTAAAATACACATTATGCAAACGCTTGTTTTCCCAATTGCATTGTATGGATGTGAGACATGGTCGGTGGGAATGGCTGATAGGAAGAAAATATTAGCATTTGAGATGTGGTGTTGGCGGAGGATGCTGAGAATATCCTGGACGGAGCATAAGACAAATGAATACGTACTTAACCAAATTGGGCAAAAACCTACGGTGGTTAATAAGATAGATCGTAGCAAATTGCAATATTTTGGTCATATATGCAGACGACAGGATGATAACATTGAAAAAATAATTATGCAAGGTTGCATTGAAGGTAGTCGGAGACAAGGCAGACAGAAACTGAGATGGACAGATGGCATTAAACAATTAACAGGCCTCTCCCTAGTTGCAGCTCATCACCTGGCACAAGATAGAGCTATTTGGAAAAGCATCATCAACAGGGTCACAAAGGGTCAGACATGACCTGTATGACATCGATCGATCTATGGACAACTGAAATTAAAAGTCGCAATTTCTAAAAGTTGCATTCACAATAGGTAAATGCTTTTGTTGAAAAATGGGTACGTACCTGAACAAAGTCCTGATACCAATAACTCAATTTTCATTAAAAGTGGATTTAGTCCTTTTTGGAATCAAGCTCTTCAAATATTCTAAATCATTTATATACCTCCTTGCCATCTCTCCTCCACACTGCATGCAGTCTGGTCGTCTGGTCCAGACCAACGCTCAGTAAGAAATCCCCATTACAGTTCCAGCATAGATCCTGCACACCTGCAAAGTGACCACTGACCACTACGGATGGACTCCAAGAGCTTGGACCCTGAAGAAGAGAGGAATGGGATTGGGTAAGATTGGATAACTTCCAAAAACAAATGCAATTAGATCAAAATGAATAAAATTATATTGCTCTGACAGTAAAAAGCTGCAACAAATGTGGCACGGCTGAAACCCATAGACAACTTGCAATAACAATTAATATCGATATCACAATTACAGAACGAAATTGTAGAAAGGCAATCAGATTTAGAAAAAAAAAGTGTGCAGTAGGACGTATTTTTTGGTCGGCAGGCTACGCTAAGATAATATATATATTTATATATATATATATATATATATATATATATATCTACCTATTTTCGTCCTTAAGGCGAATTTCTTTGTTTTCGCCTATTCAGATCGCCCCAACTCTCTCTATAGAATTGGCGTTAAGGGGAATTTTTCGTCTATAGAAAGTCGCTAAGGGGAATCCTGACTGAATAAAGCTATTCTTCTCAGTTCCCCTTAAGGCCCGTTTTAGTAAGATATATATATATATATATATATATATTTTTTTTTTGCACAAACTATTTAAAAAGAGAAAAATAGGAGCAATTTCAGGACTAAACAGCAATGCAAGACATCTACCCAAGATATTACTTACCAATGATTTACCTGATGCCATGGGCGCCGTTTTTGTCCAAAGATGAAAGGCTCCCTGATAGCCATGTGATAAGATGGACTGGCCGTCCGGGCTGAACTGACAGCCATAGAGCCCCAAGGTATTACCTCCTACTTCTCCTACGCGAACCTATAATAGATTGACAATAGTAAAGCGATAGAATTACAAAGGAACATTTGGCTATTTTTGAACAAATAAAATGGTACAAAGTTTTAGGGAAACTTCATTCCAAAGTCAAACTTTTTTAAGTTCAAACATTTTACATGTGTTATACGTAAAAAAAAATTGTATTGCTAACCCGGACACGAGCTTACTTGCTCTGATAAGCTGAAGAAGAATTCAAGGAATTTCTTCCTACCAGTAAATGTTCAATTTACAGAGGTCAAGTCTGGCAAATAAAAATTGACGTCTTACCAAGAAATGTAACTGACAAAACAAGAAAATATTAAAATTATACTATTCAACCCTTCAGCATATACATCAGCATTGCCTTTTGAGCTGTAAAACAGGAATAAATTTTGGGAAAACCAATATACTGTACATGAATACATAAAGTGTTTCCTCTAGACCCGAGCCAGAGTTATCAGGAAAAAGAGTTTTTTGGGGATGGTAATAATAACTTTTTTTTTAAACCATTGTACCAGGAAGGTGATTTTTACTCCAGTCATGTACATGTAGCAGTTTACTGCCAATAATGAGGAGACAAACCTTCTGCCTAATACTAGCCCAAAGTTTCAAATATCGCCCAATCACAACCCAACATATTTGACAAATCAAAGCTCAAGTAACTGTGGCTAATGTAAACCTCGGATCAACAGAGGGCGTCCTCACCTCATCAATCCACATTCCACTCTGATCATCAAATCTCCATATAATCATGGTCTTGTCCATTGATGAAGATAACAGGCATAGAGGTTGGTGATGTTTCCCGTCATCTAAACGTAGCAAGAAAGAAAGAAAGAAACCACTGATACCAATAATAAAAACCACATGAAAAATTTATGTCCTATTCAAAAGAAACGGGCAGTTAAATTTGCCATGAGCGTCCTCAGATGGTGTGTTTGCTTTATAAGTTTTCACTAATATTATTATGATGCTATGCTTCTGAAAGTCTCATGATCATGCTTTTATCTTAATGATGATAACCTGAATAAAATTCTGATTTTACATTATATAATTTAGGTAAACGCTAAATGTAAAGAGGTGTATAATTTTGAGTAAATGCTTTCTGCAAGACATATGATCATTATCTTATAGACAAATTCTGGCTGCGTTTCATGGAAGTGATGTGCCTGCCATATAGCTGGGGGTTTCCAATGGGTTTTGCATTGAGCCAGGTGCGCGTATGTCGGCACATATGTACATTTTCCTTTGTTACTGGAAGCCCCCCAGTTAGCTAATTTGCATTTTAAAAAGCACCCAATTGAACCAAATTCATCTATACATGAACGAGGCAAAATTAACGCTTACGTTTCCCATCTTTGACATCAATCAAAAGACAGTAAAAGAGAAAGTATGAATTTCAGAATGAAACAATTCATTGAGTGTTATGAAGACACAAAACAATACAATGATAAAGTTGATGGCCATGCCACATATTTTACATGATATTGCATCTAGAAAACAATAAAGCATGTATGCTAAGCGGCAAAATAAGTAGCACTCTAGCTTGTCATCAGGTCCCCATTTACGCCTGGGTGTATAGAAGCAATTTAGATAACATACCTTGCTCAAGGAACATAAACGCTATGTCAGGAACCAAATTTAGAACACCACTTTCCATTTAAGCCTGGATCAAATATCACTCCGGGCCCTATACATGTACATGTACGTTAGTAAAAATAGCTGTTTTACCCATTCTATTTCTATCGCACACAGATCAGACAAACATGGGCAAAACAGTTGTCTTTCACAAACCATACAATTCCTGTGCCCTGTATAACGTAGAGATTTACAATCAATTGCAAATTGATAGTAGCCAATCAGGAACCCTGTTGCATGGACTTCTTGCAGAAACTTCTCACCATGGACCAATCAGATTGGTTGTTTCGAATTTGCAATTGATAGTAAATCTTTATATTACAATTCCTGAAGTGATACGTAATTCATCACTTACATGTACCTGATTTGATAAGCCTTTGCCAGTGTACTGCATAGATCCACTGCGCATGACCAGCTAGTACAGACTCTAAACTAACAGAATATCATGCTAGTACAGACTCTAAACTAACAGAATATCATGCTAGTACAGACTCTAAACTAACAGAATATCACGCAATCACTCACCTGATTTTAGAGGCCTTTGCCAGTGCACTGCATAGATCCACTGCTCATGACCAGCTAGTACAGACTCTAAACTAACAGCATACACCTGATCTGAATCTGGTACAGTTAGATTTTGTTAATGAGAAACAAAAACTTGAATGAATACAGATGGAACCTTCCAGGTCAAAGAAATGTAACACAGAGATTTGGCGAGATTTGTTGTCAACTAATTTTTATAATCAAATGGCTTTCAATCAACCTATTGAATAATTTTAGAACACATTTTTTATATATATTCCTGCCCGAGATATATAAAAAATCTTCATCGGTCTGATAAAGGAAAGGCATTTTTTTGATAAAATTAAATAGCAAAAAAAAAAATGGGGTGCTAAATAGATTCCATGACAATTGCTCCAGCAACAATTACTCTGCTGCAAATCCCATACGATAATCAAGTGATCAACTTCAACACTCAGAGATGCTAAAAAAAAAAATTTGTGTGAGAGTTTCGTGACTCAGCGTCTATCATTCACATCTTGTTTGAAAGCAGTGCGCACGTGGCGCGCATTACCATATGTGCGCGCAGTAGGAATTTGTACACAAAGGAAGCGCACACGCACGCTACACATGTACATTTAGCACATAGTAAGCTATCTTGCATATACCGATCGCTTGCATGCAAACATTGCACTCGCACAGCTTGATGCACGACAAAAACTGCAGATTTTTGGGGTTTCGAGGCCCCAAAATGGTAAAATTTGACTTTTTGTCGGTTTTGCATGAGAAAGTGTCTGTTCCACGTGAGATCGTGAGACAGGCCCTGTATGCGTGATTCTCACAGAGAATGCGGGTGACTTGGTACAATGTAGCTCTAAACACTGGACTTAACACCATTGTAATCCTAAACCTGATATAAACCCTACTGAAACCCTAACCCTAACCCTATATCTTAGACAAAATAACGCCCGGAGCAATTATCGCAGGAGTAAATGTCGTATCACCACTTACATGTATTCAAAACAGATTACATGTATCACTCAAGCAGGTTGCACTGTACTTGAAAGCACTGAATACATACCGTGATGTGTTATTGTAAATGTATTCTTCTTGAGTTGTATCTCTTTATCTTGTATATTGTTCAATTTACTAGCTGATATCCGCCACAGTCTAATGAAACAGTCCTGGGCACACGATGCTAGCAAGATATCACCATCATCTGAAAAACAGAGTAGAATAAGTTTCCTGTGTGCTTAACAAACAGGACATTGTGTAAATATAAAAAGCGGGATGAAATATATTCATCCCGAAAAAGAAAATTGAAAAATGTGCCATATTCATTTTGGTCAGAAAAAAATAAGAAAGAAAGAAAGAAAGAAGAAACAAACAAACAAAAACAGTTGAGTTTAACTATGGACAAGAATATTTGAGAGATTTACAGACACACTTTTATGTATTTAAAAGTGGTCTAGAACCCTTTCAAACATCTCGGTCCTAAGTAAACTAGTGCCCTGTAACATAAAGATTTACGATTAGTTGCAAATCGATAGTAACCAATCAGGATCCTTGTTGCAAAGACCTCTTGCATAAAAGTTTCAATGTTAACCAATCAGAATTGTTGTTTCACATTTGCAACTGATCATAAATCTTTATGTTACAGGGCATTGGCAAATTTTTTTGTAAACCAAACTTTTCCTTTTTCATCTTTTGAAAATCATATTTTTGGGGGAAAATTCATACAGTCGTATTTTATGTTGTATATGATACAAAATACAACAGATTGTACTACATGTAGTTGGCATATCTGCATCACTAAAACAATACATTAAAAAAAAAATATTCCTACCATCATGAGTAAACTCCAGTCCTCTAATCCAATCTTCATGACCAGATAGACTCTGTACCCTGGTAAAAACGTCATCCACCTCTGAGTATAAATGCACCTTGCAGTCGTCCCCACCCAACGCTAACAGGGGAACTAAATGAATGAAATCAAAAAAGTAAAACAGGCATGATGACCTAAATGAAGATCAATGTAATAGAGAATAAAAAAATCCCATAATATCCATTATTTTTTACACAAGATGACAAATAACCTTCATTTATTTTTGTCAAGTTTGTTCTGTCTCTAATGAAAAATGTTTTATCCATTTCTCTTAAAGTTGAATTAAGAAGGGGATGAACTTCCATTAAATTGGGTTCTATAATATATAGCATATATAAGTTGTTAAAACCGTATCAGGACATCTCCCCCGGAGGACAACTCCCCCGGGGACAATTCCCGGAGGACAGCTCCCCCGGAGGACATAGGGTTAGGGTTAGGGTTAGGGTTAGGGTTAGGGTTGTCCTCCGGGGGAGCTGTCCTCCGGGAATTGTCCCCGGGGGAGTTGTCCTCCGGGGGAGATGTCCTAGAACCTGTTAAAACACATAGCATATCACAAAAATCCTCTGGCTTCTCAATATTCTGGTTTGATAGTTCATGAAATTAGCCTCCTGCCTCGGCGTGAAAGACTAGTGTAATCTAGTACACTCTGAGGGTGACGTCACGGCCGGGTATTGTGTATATCGTGCCTGGATGTTGAATACAGAATGATGCGCAGATAGAGTTAAATGATTTTACCAATTTTTATCAAGGAAGTCAATTCAAATAATTAAGTATCATATGTACAAATCTTTACTATCCCTATATAAACAATAGTATGAATAACGATTTCCAAGTCTTAAATTGTGAAGTATTATTGCAAACAATGAGTTATTTATTGATATTTTCACTATTTTATATATTTTTTAACTCCGAGTATACGATCGAGTTCTGTGAGGTGACGTACACTGTAGATCCGGTCGCTCACACAGTGCACACGCAGCTTGAGCAGCTTGTTCCGTATACGTGTGTATTGTGTAGTTTTATTTGTGTGTGTTGCTTCGCTGTACACTATACTGTGCATTTCTGTGGCTTGCTTATGATGATTTCGTTATTCCTTGTTGACAAGTATTCAAGATCAAATGGGTGAAGTTTGGATCAAAATGACCTTTCTATGAATTTCGAAGACATAGTGAAAGATGATGAAGCAAACTCACAAAGAAATTGATAAACAATTCTACTTACTTACTTCGAGGCCTATACCGACTGATTTTCGTATAAATTGTAAGGCAAAACCGAATTCATGAGACGGTATTATTTGCAAAGTGAAGCGCAAAAGCAAACGCTTAGCACATATACATGAAGCTAGCTAGCCAGGCCAACCGCGCCGGCGGCAAGCGCAGACCGATTCCGCTAGCGACTTGGTTTTTCAAGAGCCGGTCGCATCACACGCACAATATCTTACAATAACACAAACTATTAGCATCCGCTACGCGATTGACCGGTGAGCATATCTCGATCAAATTTCATATTATTTCACTTGAAATTAATCTATAGGTCTATCGTATCATTTAGAGGGCAGTTACATATTTTGGAGAATGAGTATGTTCATAAATCTACTTTTATAAGCATTTACGTTTCGCAAATTGATCAACTGCACACCACAACTAGCTGATTTCCATACCGTTACACTATAACAGTCAGTATTTATTGACTTGTTTCGCCACGGCCCTCATCTTAAAATGCTACAAATAAGAATATTCTAGCAATTTAGAGGCATATTATTGACTGTATGACATAGCTTCATTTTTATTTATGTTTTAAAATCATTCACATAAACTTAATAACGATAAAATAAAAGTTCTGACACACAAGTAGATTCAAATAAATGTGTCAGTGATGCCTTGTGTTTACTTCGCCAAGACCGAATTCCCGTTTGTGACGTCGACGGAGAGAACACTAGTATTAGTACGCATCCCCGGGGTGACCCGACATTTGCTCCTGCGACAATTGCTCCGGGCTTTATTTCGTCTAAGATATAGGGTTAGGGTTAGGGTTGTAATAGGGATTTATATTAGGTTTAGGGTTAGGTTTAGGGTAGGGTATAGTGTAAAGTCCCTGGTTGAAGTTAGTCATTCGATTAGTGTATGGAATTTATAGCGGAGCAATTGTCGCCGGAGCATATGTCATGGATTCATCCCCGGAGAGTGAACTCGGAAAATATGGGTAGGGGTACATCGTTAAAATTCACTATTCTTAACTTATTTTGGGGGTTGAAACGCCACTCAGTATTTTTGGGGGTTGTAAGGATGCTATTAATATAAATATCTCAATATTTGGGATCGTCTTCTTAATTCAACTTTAAAATGGAACATAAAGCAAGAAGGAAAATGCAGCATAACTGAGGGATTGAAAGAAAGAAATCAAAAGTAAAAAAAAGGCATTCATGAAAAAAAATCAAAGATCAATGCAGAAAGAGAGAACATATCACATATTTAATATTTTGTACACAAGATGAATGATTAACTTCTTTTAAATTAGTTCAACTCTTAGAGATTTTTTTTTTTTTTTAATCGTTTCACTGAATATAGAAATTTAAACAAGCAGAATAGATACAGTATACATGTGATGTATGAAGACAAGAGGAAATCAAAATACAATTCATCTGGTATCACCACAGCTTCATGTTCTTAAAATAGATCTACAACCATAATGAATCATTGTAAATTACATTCCTCCTTGTTTACAGATTTTGGCCAAGAAATTACTTCTAGTTAATTTCTAATAGATTACATTGCAGTAATTCACTAGGCATCTAAAATGCTATTGTTTAAAAGAATCCATGTCAGTTTCACTCCTTCACCTACTTATGGTATTTCCTGTGTAATGTACCACCTGTCAATCAAAGATATCTGGAAATCTTTATGACCTACTTCTTTCTAATACAGCTGAAGGTCACAGACAGTTCAACAAGTGTTTTGCATGAAGTTTTTACATCTCTAAGATGATGAATGAACATTAAGACAAAATAACAAGTGTGGTAAAGGCTCTAAACTCATCCCCTCTCATTTTGCATTCACTTGTAGGTATTTGTGCATATATACACGTCAGGATCCCTGTATAAAAGTTTAGAAATTGTTGGGTAGTGTGAGGGATCAAATTCAAGGGCCTTTGCATTCCCAGAAGCCTGCTAGTTCAAGTGGCATGAGACGTTTAAAAGAGTTTAACCCTTTAGCACCTCAAGACTGCATAAAAAGAGTCATCTTATTCCTTGACAGAAAGTGTTTAGCTGTAGGCTATGCTGGCAATGCATAATTATGTCAGATTTCTGTGCAAAATCCGACAGCACATCCCTCGTAGGTAATACACAACAAGTATGGGAACGCTTAAACATGTATTCATGGATACTATCATGACCATAGTGTGCAATACACAGAGGGCGGTTTGGGGCAGTTTAGTGAGGAAGCTGACGGGCAGTCTCGGGTGGTTTAGGAGCTTTTAAAGGGTTAATACAGTAAACAAACTCAAACTCACCATTGGTACTGCTAAATACAGTCAATGCTACATCAACAGCAAAGCCTGATCCAAATGAAATACTCTGCCTTTCAACGAACGAGTCTTCTTCTCCTCCCTCTGTTTCTTTTTTATCTTTCCTTCCTTTCCTTTCCCAGATCTTTAAGGCCATACACAGAAATGTAAATTAGATTATTAATGATGAACAATTCTGAATTCTGAAGACTACCAGTAGTAAAATACAAATTCGTATCTGCATTGCTATATCTTTCGTTGTGTACAATTTGAATTCTGAAGAAAAAATTCTTACAATTTTTATTCTGATAGTCACTGTTTTTTTGCTTTTAATCATTGATAATATTTCTAATCTACAATGTATTCTTTTCTAGATTTGTTTCATATCTACGCTGCATTGTATTTTCTTTTCATTTTCATGTCCATGCCAACAATTTGGATTATCACTGGTCTGTTTCTGATCTACCAAATGAATGAACTGTTCACAAATGCAATGCACTTTTTAGCTTGTTATACATGTATAAACTTTCAAATCGTTTCAACCCTTGACCCCCATTTTCAACACATTCACATACATGTACGATAAATAACATTGACAACATTGTGTGGTTTGACTAAAAACCTTTTCATTCAGAGCATTACGAAATACAAGATACATCAATAAAGAGAGCAAAACTTTTTGCATAAAATACAGCATATATATTGTATTGTTGCCACTTGGCATCAGGTATTCATTGAAACTAATTAAATGTACATGATTTAAACAAGTGTTTTCAAAACAAATATTGAAAATTATATTTTCAAACACAGCTAATGTCTGAGGAAATTTTTAATCAAATACAATTTGTTTCAATTATGAGGCAATAAATGAAAAATACAGATGTTGCTGATTTGCAAAAGAAAAGCTCATCAACTAATTACTGTCTTGAAAGGGTTAAATACCTTTACACTGGAGTCGGTGGAAGCGCTGACAATCAGAGTTCTGTATGAGGTGCCCTGTTCTGAGGATATTGGCATGTGAATGGCATCTATTGCTGTCACAGATCCAGAGTGGCCTGACATTGTGCTTGATAGAGCAAGCTGCTGAGATAAAGATTAAAAAATGTTAGTCAAATCAATCAAATCGAATAAAATCAAATGAAATTTTATTGATATTCTAATCCACAACTTTGGACTATCATAAAAACAAACAATACCAAACATGCAAAAGATATACATGTACATACACATTTATAATTTTGGCAAAAGTAAATTTAGCAAAATCATTGAATAAGTAGAACCAAAATCAGAAAAAAGTTGTATTTTATAGACATATAATATTTATAGTCATTAGTTTTTGTGGTATTAGTATTAGTGAAGTAGATGCAAAAAAGCCTAAAAAGTGTAGTGACAGGAGACCAAACTAGGCTTGATAGAAGTCCAAGATTTATAGTCCTATCAATTATTTATCAATAATTTCCTTGCAGTCATTTTTTTAACCATTCTTGACAAATGCAATAAATTATTGGGTTTTTTTTCTACATGTACATTTCATACAAATCTACCCTTAAAACCAAAGAGCAAATTGACCTCTGTGCCCCTTGGCCTTTGACCTACATTGTCAAAAATCTAATCAGATTGTCTTCCTAGGGTGATACTGTCCCTCAGTTTCTAGTACATGTATTGATGTACAACTACATGTGCAAGAAGTGGTTCTTTACACGTAGATATTGGGATATCTACATTAAAAAGTCATGAGTTGACCTTTGTTTTAGTCACCCTAAACCGTCCGAAACTGCCTGTCAGCTTACTGATACTCATAATATTATCCTGAATATGTGGTCAAACACTTCTACCCAGTATACTTGTTGTGTGTTACCTAGAGGTGTCGGCTGCTGGATTCTGCACAAAAATTACATAAGAAATATATCCTTCTGTTGAGCAAATACAAACATTTTCCATTGAAACACACTGATACATACATGTACAGCTAAACACTTTTCATAAGAAGGAAGCAGAAACTTTTTTCTTAGTCTCTAGGTCTTAATATGTTAACTTCATATCTCACCTTGCTATCAGATTCACACCAGAGAATAATAGCACCATCGGTTGATCCAGATACTAGTTCCTGGTTCCTAACCTGATCCTGCCCACTGTATGATCCACTCGACTCAATCCACTGCACACAATTGACTCGATCCTTGTGGCCAGTCAGCATGGATGATATTGGCAGCATGCCATCCTCCTTCATGAATTATGAACAAAAATAAATAATAAACAATTGATTAACACAGTGTTACATGTACAATGATATATCATTGTTTTCTTACGCATGTAGTCACTGATCAATGCATGTTTTAATATTTCTTTATAGATATTATAGAACATGACATAGCTTTGGGAAAATGTTAATTCATATGAATAGGGCACTGAAAGCGTCTTAAAAGACCACAAAGTCTTAAATGTGATGTACTTAAGTGAGCACTGTGTAATATTGCACAGGATATGAAAATTAGGGTGTGCAAAAATTATCCATTCTGGATGATAAGGAGTTCTGTCTTTATAGATATTTTCTGCACAACCTTATTTTGGCATTCTCTACAAAATAAGGTGATGTTCACCCAAGCTTGAAATATTTTTTTGCACCTTTGTGTCATAAAACACACCTTTCAGGGCGCAGCGAAGCATTTGCAAAGTGTGGTGGTGGTGGTGGGGGGGGGGGGGAGGGGGGTTTCCAAAAGTGGGAGGCTGCACATGCAAGAACCACAGCTAGATGGTAATTTTCATGTTTTTTGTATGTGCTTTAACTTAGTCTTAAATAACCATGATAAGTGAGGGACAGGGAGGGGCTGATGGCCCTTCCCAGCCCCTGCCTATAGCTTTCTATTTGGGATTTTTTTTTGTTTTCCCTTTTCACTTCTATCATTACCAATGACCTTTTTCCTAGTTTTTGTTTATTTTTCTTCTTTCATTTTCGCATCATTTTTCCTTTTATCTTCTCACCTCTTTTTGTGTTCTCTTTTTTCATCTTCTCTTGATATCATTTACTATTTTTTATTTACTTTTCTACTTCTGAATTATATTCTCTTTACTTTATCATTTCATGTATTATTACTTAGAGGTCTTAGTCTTTCACTTTCTTTTATCTTATCTTCTATCATCTCTCATAGTATTTTTTCTGCCTCTTTCATGTTCGCTTTTATCATTTATTATGCACGTGTTTCTTTTCAGTCTCTTTTATTTTCTCTTGAGCTTATTAAACAGGATGTATTCTTTTTCTTTTTTTCCTTCTTTCATTTCTCTTTCATTATTTCCTATTTCTCCTTCTTTTATCTTCTCTAATATTAGTTTTTCTCTCTCTTTCATCTTCTCTTGGCTTAATATCATTTCACTGTTTTTTTTCCCGCAAGAGCTTATTTAACGTTAGATCTAACGTTAGATCTAGATCTATTGAAAGTCTGTTTAAGTAAATGATATCGCATGTTATTTTTGTTTGCTTTTATTATTTTCAATGGTCATTTTAACATTGCAAATTGTGAGCTTCTAAAATATGCATTGAATGGTATCAGTTTATCACTCTTGACGCGCGACGCGACGCTGCCAATTCGGGGCTAGATTACATCGAAACTAACGTGTGGGACTACGATTTAAAAAATAATATTTCCACTATTACTATTCACCAATTTATTCAAATCTTATGAGAAAATAACATATTTACTTACCGAAACTCTTGCTACTGCCACAAAGTTTGAAGTACCAATGGCAATTTGTCCATTACTTCCCCATTGGACGCAATTTGGTACCCTATTGCAGGCGATTGCGTGGTAATTCGTTCGACAGGAGCCCATGTTTTCAGGATATAGTATCCCCAACAAGACAAATCATAAAAGGAAAAAACAAAAACAAAAACAAAACAAACAAAAACAAAAACAAAAAACGAAGACATGGAAAGGGGGGGGGGGGGGGGGTGGAGAATATATATGGCCGATGGCAGACCCACTTGAATGGACCAAATACCACCTCCAAGGATAATTTGAATGGATTGACAAAAATCTCAATACGAGAATAAAAGAAGGATAAGCACATTAAAACAAACAAAACAAACAAAACAAAACAAAACAAAACAAAATGAATAACATAACGAAAGTGAGGAAAAGAATATGATTGACAAATGAGAAATAAAGCACAGTACCATTAGGAAAAAGAGTAAGAGATGAGTAATACTTTTAGAAAGAGAGGAAGAAAAGATGATAAATAGATAGATGTCTCTTTTCAATCCAGTGCAGTCACCAGACCCGGTCATTTCTGAAACAAGAATGGAAATTTTAGTAAGTTGGACTATGTCAGAAAATAAATATAAATATTTCTGCCCCGAAAACTGTACATTATTTTTAACTCTGGGTTAATAAAATTGAAAAATTAAAATAAAATAAAAAAAAATAAAAATAAGAAAAAATTAAGAAGAGTGCATACACCAACACAAAGTAGATTTAAAATACAGTTTTGCTGTAAATTTCTCCCTTAAGAATTGATGAAAGAGAAGGAAATATATCATTAGAATTTTATAGCATACGTATTTGGTTAAATTGGAACAAATGTGTTACTCCTGATGTATATTTTGTATTTCTCACGTAATTATTTGCAGGCGAAACTTACAACAAAACTGTTTTTTGAATTACATTTTTTATGGCGACTCTGCTGACAGTAGATTTGCTGTAAAAATACGTTTTTGTTCCCTTTACAGTGAACCATTAAAAAAGCAAATGAGAAAGACGTCACTCATAGAAGAAAACAAATCTTTTGCGCTGTTGTTAAGGAGGATTCATGCCAAAACCAGAGTTCGTTAGCTAAGACGTAATAAAAATGTGAAAATGGGATTGCTGTAGTAAACTACAATACATTTACAAAAAAAGAAATCGGCAATTAATTTGATAATTTGGTGGAATAAAGTTGTATAAACCAGCGGCGGATCTATGATTTGATGAGAGTTTGTTTTTGTTTTTTTTTTTTTGGGGGGGGGGGGGAGGTGAGCCCAAATTGGAATTTGAGATTTTGGTACACCCAATTTTTTCCTCGTCATATCGGGCAAGTGAAAGGATACACCAATTTTTGTTTAACGTCACGCTGGTCATGCGATAAGCGGGGAGGGTGGGGTAGTCAACTAAAGGCTGGTCGATCGTCCATCCCCCCTTTTTTTTTGCTGGGGGGGGGGCGGGCCCATCGGGCCCCCTGGATCCGCGCCTGTAAACCATGTTTGCAATGAAAGATAAATTTTTAATTGACAACATATAACTCACGGTAGAATTAACAATAATCATCAATGAAATTGGCTGAATCTCACATTTATCAGGTATTGATTTCCTCCTCCATTCACTTTATGAACCATTTGTACAGAGGTTTAACAAAAATTTAACAAAAGTGAAAATTTGGCAAATTTTAATTGTCAGTTTTTGTCCATTTGACTTTGAGTAATTTTTTATGAAACTTTGCACATAGCTTCAACTGGTCTCTAATTAACATGATCTTCATTAAAATAACGCATTCGAAGAGTCACTGAACCATGACGAAGCCCCGAACTTTCTTCTTATTTTCATGATTTTCTTGTATCTTGTGCCCATTGAGGCGTAAAACATCGGGATTTTTGTTAAAATAATATAAAATAATATTGAATTTTAGTCCATATAGGAGGAAAGGGCTTTTCCAGGCTCACGTGCTCACTGAAGCATAAATTTGTAAATAGATGCCACAGGATCATTGACTCCAAAGAATATAAATACAACCAAAAACATGTTATTGAGGTGCTTTCCAGTGCATAAATTTACTGCAATACCTTTTCGTAATTCTAAAATGGCCTATTTTTTTGGTTGTTTGATGGGTTCATTGAACCGTGAATGAAGGGACGTTGATCGCATACCTTTCAAAGACAGGAATGTCATCATACTTGATGGAATATATACCATGGCAAAGAAGTAAAAATCGCAGTTTGGGCAATTTTTGCAGCATGCTCACTCAACCCTTAAAATTGACGCAAATTTCTTTTTTTGTATAGGCCTATTGGGAAGCACGTTTCGCATACATTCTGTCGTGTATTTTTTATTTTTATTTTTTTTTAATATGAAAAAGGGTCCACTTGAATATCATTGAATCAAAGTTGTGATTTTAGGCTTGTGAACTTCAAAAAATGAAAATTTTGCATTCAACCATCACTCACTGAAGCACGACTTGATAATTTCCCCCCTAAAATTCGCTCCCATTGTAGCTAATTAAATTCCCCACAATGGATAACCCCGGGGGAGTCACTCACCACTTGATGTGGTACGCATGCGTGTCCCAAGAGCGTCGAAAAGGGTCTGTTTTCAGCCTTTCGGCGGCGTCGACGCTTTTATAGGGGTGCTTTTTAATTTCAATCACCATTTTCATAAAAAATAGGGGTGTTTTCAGCGGAAATTGCTGTTTTGGGGTCAAAATTTCACGGTGTTTACGCCATTTACTATGTTTTTCCCAGTCTGACGTCGAAAAGGGGCCGGTGCAAATTTGACTTCGTGCAATGAGACGTTTAGGGTCCATTTTCAGGGTGCGGGGACACGCATGGGTAGCACTTTTTTCTTTGAGTGACTTCCCCCCCCCCCCGGGCCATAATTAACTCTAGAAATTTCTATTCCATTGATTTTTTTTTCCTCCTGGTTAAAAATCATTAATATCTGAAATCGTGGGAACTTGCTTTTTGAGTTGTGTTTATAAATATTATTACATGTATTATAACTCTAGTTGGCCTAGTTGTTATGCAGTATTAGTCAGGCGCGTATCCAGGATTTGGCACCCTGGGGGCCCCTATGTGATTTTGATTTTGGCTCCCCCAGTGGTGGATCCAGAAAGGTACACCCATTTTTTTTCCGGCCCCCTGAGCGCAAGGTCATATAGCAGCCATAGGGGTACACTGTAAAAAATATTTGTATTTTTACAGCAAATCTGCTGTCAGCAGAGTCGCCATAAAAAAACGTATTATGAAAAACAGTTTTGCTGTAAATTTCTCCTGCAAATAATTACATGAGAAATACAAAATATTCATCAGAAGTAACACATTTGTTCCATTTTAACCAACTGTGTAAGCTATAGAACTCTAACGATTTTTTTCTTCTCTTTCATTAATTATGAGAGGAGAAATTTACAGCAAAACTGTTATTTTAAATTACATTTTTGTATGGCGACTCTGCTGACATCACTTTGCTGTATTATTTTTTTTACAGTGTAGGTTCAAGAAGGTCACTTGGCTCAAATCATGTGTATTTAAAAAAAAAAAATATTTACTATTATTTTTTCCCCCTCAATTTGGCGCCCCTCTAAGGTCATTTTGGCGTCCCCTTGAGGTCATTTTGGTGCCCTTTTTTGGAGCCAACCCGGGGGGGGGGGGCCGGGCCCCGAGGCCCCCCCCCCCGGAACACGCGCATGTAAGCGGTAGCGTATAAACTCCTAAAAGGAATACAAAATATAAATGAATTGATGAACAATAATGTGAGGTTCGTAATAAACACTGTAAAAATATGATTTTGAAGAAATCATCGAAAAGCGAATCAAATTATTTAATATTTAATGAGTAGGGGAGACTGGGTATGGAAGTTACACGGGTCAGTTGTTACAGTTCTCAGTGTGCTAAGATGGAACAAGAGAGGATGTGCTAACTGGCATCTATATACAGCCTACACATAGCTGTGATGAACTGCCGGTCGTGAGGTTTCTCCGTTGTTTTATTAAAAAGTAAATCAACAAAAACCATTTTTTACAGTTCAAAGTAAATTTTTGACAAAAATTGAAATTTGTAATAGCTCTTACAACTGAAGGCACATGATGATAGTCTGTTATTGTAAATATAGTACATGTATGTCACTAGCCATGCCCTGTAATTCTGCCTAATGACTGTGCTACTGTTGATTTCTGTGTGTAAAATCACCCATGGGGTAGGTTGTTACAACAACCTACCCCATGTTGATGTAACAACTTACCCCAATTACATTACATATGTAAAATTACATTTTGTCTCAATTTTCAGGTGTTAATATTTTTATTTTTCTATCATTACTTTAGTCTATTCTAGAGCTCTACTTGATCTACTGTTAACGATGTCAAGAAACTGGAAAGTTGAAATTAAAGTATGGTATAAGAAATTTACACATTGTCAACTTACCCCGTATGTTTACATATTGTAACTAACAATTGACCCCGTATGGTGTAACAACCTACCCCGTATATGGGGTAGGTTGTTACAAAAAAAAATGTCTTCACTAATTAAGCTGTAGTTAATTAGTGTTTACATATGTTTTCAAGTTTTATATGCCTCAGGTTTTAGCCAACATAATAGGCTAACTTCAGACCCAGTATGGAGTGCGTGAGTTCTTTCATTAGAATTATCTGGCCCAAAATGTGAATTTTGTAACGTCCATACCCGGTCTCCCCTACTTATTTTGAAGATAGACGAAAAATAATCAAAATTATAAAAGGAAAAAAAAGTTGTAAGTGGCTTCCCATAGATTTTTGTAGTCTGGTGTATTAAACACTGTACTATTTATGCTAGGTTCACACTGCCGATCTGTTCAACTCGATCGAACCCGACCAGGTCAAAACATCAATTTCCCCCCGATCATTCTCGACCAAGTGCTTGATCGGGTATCTACACGAGCCCTTCCCGATACCCTGTTCGATCGTTTACGATCCATACACGATGATGTCCGATCTCTCCTCGATAACCACCACGATCAATACTCGATTACTTCGATTTGATTCGATGTATACACGTTCATTATACGATCAATACTCGACCTCTCCCCGACAAACTAGACAACTACACGATTTTGATCCGAGTAGATTGACAGCTAGGACAAGCTTCGTATTCTTGTTCCGTTTTGTAGGGAAAGATCTTTGTTTTGGAGCTGGAATTAAATGATTTGCACTTTGGGGCGAAGTGGTAGAAGTTGTCCTTTAAAAAGGAAGAAATCACAAAATGAATTTAATTGGTATCTTTGTATGTAATGATTGACAAGGACAATTTTAGGAAGAAGTTGGTTAAAAAATAATTGTTTATAATTCTAATTATTGAGGGTCGGATGAACAAGAATCTTTTCAATTTCGTTAACGATTTGCCGCATTGCGGTAATTTTATACTACAGTGCGTCCCAAAAGAACTATACACTTTTGAAATGGCTACCAAGTAAAAAAAATATATATGGTTCTTGGGGAAAAACTTTAGATGTACACTGTTAGAAAAAATTAAACAAGTTGTTTTAAATCTTCAACAACTGCGTGTTAAACGGTAAATCGCACAGCGTTGTTTCAAACTTTAACACTCTTGTTGTTCAAAAGCTCAAACAACATGTTGTTTAATGGTTTTTTTAAATATCAACTGTATTGTTTAACGCTTCTCTCTAAAAATAAAAACGCTCCAACTTTCGGTTTACGCGGGCGGGTATTGAACTCACAACCCTTCGAATAAAAGGCAGACGCTCTATCCACTGAGCCAACTCATCAGTACATACACTCAATTAAAGTGTGAGGCATCAGTCCTTCGCCATGATTACTGTTGCGCCGATTTTATCTTGCATGTAACGAGTGATGCCATTAGCTCATGACTATCACGTGACATTGGCCTTGGCTTTTTTTTTTCTTTTTTTTTGGAACAAAACTGTTTAATATCTAAACTCTAATCTTTAAACAGGTCTTGTCTAAGGCTATAAAACCTCGTTTCCGGTTTTAAACAACAATGTTTAAATATTAAACAAGAATGTATAACTTTAAAACCAACATTTTTTTTAAACAGCGAAATTTTTAAACAGCGTTCTAACAGTGCATATAACATAAAGCTCAATCCTCAACTATCATTATGAAACAAACAATTCCAAAATAACGCATTCTTCAGTGAGCAATGCCCACTTTTGTGAAGGACATAAATATTAGCAGCCAGTAATTCTCTATTATTTATGCACCTTTGTATAGCATGCACGCCATTAGGGATTCAACTAAATAATGGGAATAAATCGGGCAACAAAACCAAGACAAATAAACCGAGTCAAAGAAACAATCATGAGCATGAATAACAAACGGTTAAAAAAAAAAAAACATTTTGCATAATATTGATTGTTTATTTCTGAACATTTCGGTATAGATTTTTAAATATTAGCGGATTTAATATCCATTATTGTTGATTTCCTTTTTTGTGTCCTTCACAAAGTGGGCATTGCTCACTGAAAAATGCGTTATTATTCGGAAAATTCTTGTGTCAATAATGATAGTTCAGGATAATTATGAAAAGCTTTATATCATATAAACCTTATCTCCAAGAATCATATATTTTTTATTTGATAGCCATTAAAAGTTGTTATTTCTTTTTGGACGCACGTTAAGCGTTTTGACCAGTTATCATTAAACATTTAATAAATGAAGAAAAATTCAACCTTTCCTGTTTACCGCTTCTTATTTACCTTCATTATTCAACAACAAAAAAAAGAGAAAAAAAAAAGGACCGATATAAACAAATACTAAGAATCCTAAAAGTATTAAGGTACTTTATTTCGATCCTGTTAGGTATTTTATTTTTCTAAATAAATATTGGACACATTAATTGTAACTGCATAAACATAGAAACGGATCTAGCTTTCATTTTCAGCCTTAAAAAGCGAACGTCCGACTACCCCACTTTATGCCACCCTCCACCCTTTGGCGCCACTTCAGAAAAGTGGGCATTATTCACTGAATAATTTTTTATTTTCGGATTTTTTTCTGTGGTCATCACTGTGTCATAAGATAGTTGAGGAATATGAAGCTTTATATAAGTCATCAAAACTTTTTTCCCCAAGAATCATATATTTTTCAAATTTGGTATCCTTAGTAAAATGTTATAGTTCTTTTTGGGAACTCACTGTATTATATTATGTAAAGCTGAAAAGAAAGCATATAAACATTATACTGTCAATATATTAATACTATAAGAAACATAGTTTATCAAATGGCCCCTCCCATACAGATTTTCAAACTGATTTTATATATAACTATGATCATTTTACAAACGAAACAAATAAACCCGTAATCGTGTTTTTACCTTCCCCTTCTGTTTGTATTTACCATGCTAAATAAAAAAATAAAACAATATATTACCTATTCTTCACCAATTCATTCTGGGCACACGAAGCAAAAACCTTAATCAGTTTTGTTAAATCTTTTCGACTAGTTTCTTCCAATTCATTTGATAAATTAATATTTGATAATTCTAAAGGAGCGGATCAAGAGGGGAGAACATGTTTCTGTTTTGCTATGCTCGACCTAAGTGAATTAAATAACCTGTCCGCCCCGCATGGCAATAATTATACAATCCTTGCTCATGTTGTTTCGACATTTGATTCTTCTCAGATTTAGAATAATAATAGTCCTATAGTTTCAAAATAAACTCTTGATTTAATTGTATTTAATCAAACACAACCGTCAACAAAATGCAGCAGCATGGTTTCGACTATTGTCATGCGATCAAATATATCGGATGTATCGAGTGTGTCGAAATATAGGTCGAGTCCTGATCGAGTTCGGTCGGAGAGATAATACGCTGCCCTGAACCTGAGGTCGAGCTGTGAAAAAATCTTAATCGAGATGATTGGAAACCCATCGTGTAGTATCGAGTAAGAATGGAGTATGAATCGAGTTGATCGGGAACTGCAGATCGGGAGGAAATCATCCCGACCAAACTAGATTCATTATACGACCGGTTTACGATCGACTCGACCTCTTCTCGATCACTACCCGACCTGCTGAAGCTCGGGCTTCCTACTCGATATTTTTTGACATGTCAAAAAATATCGAGTAGGAAGGGCGAGTGAGGCCGATCAAGGTAGATCAAGGTAGATTGACCCCGATCACCCTTCCCGACCAAGCCAAAATGCACCCAAATATGGTGATCGGGCTTGATCGAGTTGATCAGATCGGCAGTGTGAACCTAGCATTATGAAGCCCAAGTTCTATTTTGAATAGATGGAGAAAAGTCTGAAAAGATAGTTTTGATTTATCTATTAACTTAAAAAAAAGCTTTCTAGATTATTTTGGTGTAATTTTTTATCATATTAATGGTTTTATTTCTTTGAATCGGAAAAAAAAATTACCTACACATCCAAGATAAGAAGCTTTAAATGAGACTAGCAATAATAATAAATAAATAATTAGGGTCGCCGATCGATAAATGTCAAGATGGCACACAGAGGACGTAAATATCACATATTCGCATATTTATTTGTTATATTCTTTATAATTTTGATAAATATTTCGAGTACATATCAAGCTTTAAGTCCTGACTATGCAAATCCGACAGATTCGATTGAACCTGGCTATTTATTCGCTAAGTTTGCCTCGAAATTATCGGCGCTCAATTTCAGGGTGAGCCGCCGCAGCAACATCCACACACTACCCGAGGGGAGCCGTGGTCAATGCAAGAGTCAGCTCCGGGAAGACATTGCGGGAGAAATTGGTCCATGGTCGATGGGTCCAGAAGATGCGGGCCGAGGCGGGCGCGGGAACCAAGGAAGAGCTAGTCGAAGGGTTCCTGCTGGGCAGCCTGCTAGTGCAAGTACAGTCGCAGTCATCCCTTCATCCGTCTACAATAATTCTCAATTTCGTCAAATGATCCAGTCACAATGCAAGAGCGGAATCGGATTTCCGAACTGCTATGGTGGACAACAAAAACAAGGCAGTGGTCTGCTTCGGAAAGTTATGGCAGATTACGCAGATTTCGCAGTTGACTGGCTACCAAACTGCAACATCACAAGAGAGTGCGTCAAGATGGCAGAGAGAGGAAGGACAGAAAATTGGTTTACATCGCGATGGAACCGGATTTCTACCAACCGATCAATGAATCTTCCCGTATGCTATGAGATGGATGATTTGAGAGAGTTGTCCCCAGAGCGGGTGGATGGTTGGTGGTTTGACTTCTGCTGTTTCACTGGAGCCATTTGTGATCCATTCACACCAGCGGGCTGGGGCAAGGTAATTATATAATTTGTTGTCTCCATGGAGATGGGTGTTAAACTGTTAATGCAGTTTGGACTTTGGTATCCACACAAGTACGAGAAGGGATGGCGATGGCCACCGCCTAGGATGAGGTTAGGGTAGGATAGAGTGTAGGGTATGGATTTATTTAAAAAAATGCATTAGCGCCAGAAGATGGGCAGTAAAAGAAAAAAGTTTGACATGAAATGAACTTCAACATTTTATAGCTAATTTTTTTTTCTACTCAAGGCCAAGAATAAGACACAACATTCTTATTGTTTGTGGCTGCCTGCAGGATCTATAATGATTAAAATTAAATGAAGACGTCTGGTTTGTGAGCTTTGTTGATTGGGTCCTGAAAGAGTATCATAGATAGTGTTACCTTGAACATCACCATCTGAAGATATGACTGAGATTCGTTGAAATTTACCGCTCAACTTACTCCTGTATATCTGCTGGGTTAGTCAAGTTGCTTATTAATGATAAGCAACTTATTAAATGTATTGTTTTGACTAGCTTACAACTGAATGTAATGTCTTAATTTTCAGCTTCTAGTCAGCGACTCTACCTCAGCGCATCAAGTATCTCGGCGGCTCAGCATCCTTCATAACTCGACATGCCCTGTGGAGGGCAGCAGACCAACCCAAGTGTCTGGTCTTGATAGCTGCGTGATTGATACTATTGGTGCTTGGAATGTGTTGAGTGGTCCAACAGAAGCAAAGGTATTCATGTATAACATTCAGCAACAACAACAACAACAAAAAAAAAGAAAAAAAGAAGTTCTAACCATTTGATAAATACTTGAAGGTAGAAACTATTTATAACATTTAAAATGATCTGTTATTGACTTCACTTATTTGGATTCTGATTTCTGATTCTTCATTTTTCATACATTAAAAAAATGATTTTCCTATTTTTTTGAGGGAGGGGTTCAATTTTTGGGGTGGACTTAGGCATGTAGAGTGCTCCATTTTTGAGATTTGTAACAATTTGTTTTTCTACAGGAGCATTTTTTTGTGATGTTTATCATGTATTCACTTTAATTTGGGTGCGTTTCTTTTAGTCCTTGTGTTTTAATGTTCGAATAATGTTTGTTGAAATTGAAGAGGCATTTTTGTTTTTGATACCTTCTCAGCAAGCCCTTTTCAAGGGGAACTGTGACGCTTGCAACGATCCAAACACATGGCCACCTCCCTGTATTTTTTTCCCTCTGGGATGAGGCGAATATTATCTCGTAAATATACCAAAAACCAAACCTAAACAAGAGTGCTTCATTTACAGTATGATTTATTTTGTATGAAAGGGGAAATTACCAGTATACTTCTTCAAATTATGAACACTAAATCCTTTTCAATTTTATTTTCACCTCATTTGTCTTACAGATTCAGTCAGACGCGGTTGCTTCTCTTGTTCGATGTCAGCCAGACATGTGGATAAATCCTGTGAGGTAAGAGACTAAATGGATATGGTCTACCACAATGTATTAAATAGTTTTAACTCAGAGTGAATGCTTCAATCACAAATTCTGGCATGGATGATATTAATAATGGTAATAGTAGAAGCTTCTAGTATCTACAATATTACCAAAATCCACCATTTTATATTAGCTTTCCATCCCACATCTTCTCTAATCTACCTAGTGATTCTTAATACATTATCAGAGTAAATTTCCAGATTATGATGGTGACTATACCACATTCCCAAGTTGAAAGAAAATTTCATGTTTTTCATATTTAATTACTTTTGAAGCCGGATTGAACAACCCAACACTTTTGAAGATCCAGAATGTTCATTTGAATTTTAATGCTTGATGCCTAGAATGATATCACATCACCACGCACTTAAAAAAGTCTTGTTTTCCATATTTCAGAACCTTTGAAGCCATGTTGAACAATTTGACAGCGTCGGAGATCATGACTGTGCATTCGATGTTTGATGCTCATATTACATCACAGAAGGGATCAACGTCAGCACAGGTTATGAATACACACTCCAGTGGTAGCTCCCCCATCATGGTATGTGGTAAAAACTCATTTAGTTTTTTTTTTGGATGGAACTTTTTTGGAATTTCAAATAATATTCCTAAAAAAAAAAGAAATGTACTTATGATGATGATCATTTTTACCTCTTATACAGCGATATGTTACTGTTAAAACCATCTCATGTTTGAGGCTACTCGGTTACCCGTGTGTACTTGCATCTGCTTGAATATTTAAGTTTTGAGGTATGATTTGATATGTTTTATTAGCAAATCTCACAGAAAGAGGAAGGAAAGTTTTTTAACAATCTTAGAGCTCTAGATAAATTTTCATAGTCTCCATGTCCCTTAAACAGTCAAAAGAAAAATACATGGCCTCCTTAGAGGTTGAAAAGAGCTATTGCCTTGGGACCAAAATATCAATTAACTCTTCTCTCACTGCATGCAGTTCATTTGAGGAAAACAATGTATAACAAATTCATATTTCTACAATTAGTGGTAATTACATAACCTATCTACCTATATTCATAAAGACACGGCACGAGTTTGAGATGACGCCAAGGGCAGTGTCTGGGATCGTGGTGGTGATCATCCTCATCTTCCTCAGCATCCTGGTGGGGGCGTGGGCCATCTACCAGAAGATACAGGCCTGGAGGCACCCTAGGAACCACATCCAGTATGCCCCCATCGTCATGCAAGATGACTTCCTGGATGCGGGGAGTCAGGAGGAGATGGAGACCATCGGATCTTGGAGCAGGGTGGAGGATCTGGGACCAGATTCTGAGACAGAGGAAAACCGGTGGGTTCGTGGAGGGGGTGGAACCGGGTAAGATGGAGAAGGAGAACCGGGGGGTTCCTGGAGAGGATGCGACTTGTTAAAGGTAGACGGAGGATAAATGGTAGGTGCGTGGGGGAGGTGGGACGGGGTAAATCAGAAAAAGGGTGAGACTACGGGGGTGGGGGAGGGAATTTTAGTTCGAGTCCGGAGAGAACAAGTGGATTCGTTGAGAGGGTGGGATGAAGTGAGTAAGGAAAAGATGTAGAAGGAGGAGGACCGACGAGTTTATGGGTAGGTTATCGACAGATGGAGACTTTTGGGGAATTTCTTGCCGTGGTGGATCCAGGAGGGGGCGCAGGGGACGTGCACCTCCTCTATAATTTGAAAACCACTCGTGTGACTGTACATGTTAAAATCTGAAAATTTTGGCTGTTCACCCCCTGTGGCGCCCCCTCTATTTTAAAATCCTAGATCTGCCACAGGTCTTGTACTTACTCTAAGACAGAGGAAACAGTTTGGTTTGGGGAGAGGGTGGGGCAGGTAGGAATAGGTCAAAGAATGTTGCCATGAAATTTATTTCTTAAAAATTATGATCAAACATGATTTTAATAATGCAATTCATTATTCATTGACTGTCTGTCATGGCACATTTGACTTTTTTTTAAATTTTGATTGATCACAAATTTTGTATTCACCCTTGTTCATGTACTTACAAAGCTCTATCTTACTCACCATTTTGTCACATGGAAACCATTGAATTTAATCAGGTTTTAAATCATATATATTAAAATTCATCGCAATTTCTTTTCAGATCTAAGTATTCAGAAATCACTGTGGGAAAAAATGTTCATCAACCATGTTTCACTATGATTCTATAGTGCTGAAATATAAATAGTACTACAAATACTTTGAAAAGAGAGTCTGTTAAATTATTTATTATTGTTTTTACATGTACCTTGTATAAATTTATATCTTTTATCATACATTTAATGGAGTTCCGAGGCTGAATGTATTCTCAGGTAATATTAATAATGAATTTAAAGAGATATTTATATTAATCATCTTTCCTAAAAAAAGCAAACCTTTTATACATGATATCACTACATAAAAAATTCCCAATATTTTTCATGCGTAGATATGTTTTGATTAATATTCTACGGGTTAAAGTTAAATGGTACAAAGTACTTGGTATTTTTTATCTATGCATTCCATGTTAAAAATCATTAAAGTAAGAAAAGAAAATCATATCCAAATAATTAGGGCTATACAGTAACTTGTGGGCAGCTAAGATATATCAAAGTATTTATTATGTAATACACATATTTGTAAGATCATACAGTGCAATATTAACTGTTTTGTGCTAACAACCATGGACTGTTTTTGTAGATATGTTACGTGATGTATAAAAAAAAGAAGATATTAAAAAATGATTAAATATTATGTTTTCATGTTATACAATTCTAATCTATTGAAATATGCTACAAGTGTGCCATTTATGAATAAATGATAGATTCACCTTCATATATTTTATGAATAACATGACACTTTCATAACCTTTCATACTTATTTATGCACTGAAAAGGAAATTTGTGCTTTTTAATAAATTACTTTGAAATTGGGTACCTTCAACATTGCCAAGTATACTACGGTATGTGCAATTTTAGATTATCAAAGTTAATCATTCAAATTTATATACATGTATTATTCTTTAATTATGTATAGTGTATTGTCCTTGTGTTAGACTTTGAACAAATACAAATTTTGCCGTATCAGGACATCTCCCCCGGAGGACAACTCCCCCGGGGACAATTCCCGGAGGACAGCTCACCCCCGAGAGATAGGATTAGGTTAGACGTTGAGGTTAAGGGTGTCCTCCGGGGAATTGTTAGATCCTCCAACAAGTAACAAGCGGAATATATATTGTCCACTCCGGGAGTTTGTCACTCCGGGTAAAATGTATGTTACCATTTAGAACCAAATTTTGCTATTCAATTATTCAATTAAAATGTATTCAAATAAAGTTGAAGACCACTTTAGCCATGTTACATGTACACAATTGGACCACATGTTATTTGATTATACCATCCAACAAAAGTGTCGATGTTTTAGCCAGGAAAAAAAGAAGAAAAAAAGAAGATGCCAATATTTATACAATATTTGTCAGATAGGGAATCAGTGCCCCCTTCTAGATTGGCAGCATATAATAATTGATTGTTAGTTTGAAAAGATGGTTTGTCTCCATCTTCATAATATAGTTAATGCCATTACTTACCAATGCATTCTATTTTCCAATTTCTGTCACACTTCTTAGGAATTTGAATTTCTAATTCACTCTTTCCTGTCATGCATACATGCACAAAAAAAAAAAAAATCATAGTAAAGTCGTGTTAGAAAAATAATTAAAAAAAATCAATAAATGAACGTTAGTCAACTATTGGAATGCTTTGCATTTTCAAATATTCTTCCCATCCCGACTATCAGCTATTGGTTTTTGTATTCTTTGGCTTTATGCAACTATTATTGAGATAACTATTGCTATAATTTTTTTGAAGGTATTTACACGTAAACTCTGCATTCAGATAGCAATGTAAAATGTATTAGGACCTCATCAAAATGGGAATGTACTGTATATGATTACTTATATTGTAATTTATTTAAGTGTGCTATATGTACCTTATTATAATCATGAGTGTTGATCAGCAAGTTTTATCAAAATGTGTAATTTCTTTGAATCTATGGTTAGCATTGCATTGGGTATATAAATAGTAGGGCAGTTCCAAGGTAACGGAGTGACATTCAGAAGCAACATTTCAGCATTCAAACAAGTTTATCATCCATACTTTAATCTTTATGTACAAAGGAATGGTTCATGACAAAAGATGATGGTACCCTCTTTTCAAAATGATAATTTTTTTTTTATAGTGATCCTCTTAATTAATGAGATATGAATATTCATAATCATGGTTACGGAGTGACGCAAAATGGACATTCATATTTGAGCAGAAAACATTTTGCTTAAACTCTGTGAAATTTAAATGGCTATCACAATTTTGAGTTATTGATTGGATTCTATGTTATTCTAGGTACAATATGCCACCTTGCTTTAAAAAAATTGGTTGAATATTTTGTTAATTATGACTTAAAACTTGAACCCATGTCCGGTTACCGAGTGACGGTTACAGAGTGACATCTGGTTTCCCGGTCTTTTTCGTGAGGAGAAATGCATTATAAAGAAATATTAATATCAAAGTTTGTTGGAGTAGTCCATGATAATTACATTAAGCCAAAAAAATTGGCAAAAAGTGACTAGATATAAGAATTAGAGGCATTTAAAGCCCCATAGTCCCATACGTGCAAATTTGGGTTTGATCAATTATTCAGCGCAAGAATACTGAATCATAAAATTTTTAAAACTTAAATGATTGGTTGTATTGTAAAGAAGCATTTGTGGTAAAGTTCAGATCCTAATATGCATTTTCAAAGGCACAGCGGCACATTAAAATTTGAGCTCCATGTCCTGTTTTGCTTGGAACTGCCCAGTATGATTATTTCAATTTGAAGCAGATTATGCAAATAGAATGCTACATGCTGGACATTGTTAATTATTGCCGATTGTTGCGTATGCCAGGGGATTGTGTTATTGTCTCTAATGGAAATCTAATTTACATTGAATATTATTAAGTATTTTTAGGATGTTAAATCTTTTGTGTAAATTTGAATTATCAAGGGTCATACTGCTGGGGTAGGGTGAGGGGGCTTCAGCACCTTTATTAAGTAGATCTGTCCAAAAAAGCAAGAATACCTATCCACATGTACATTATGATTTGGATATTTCTTTGCATGTTCAGCCCCCCCCCCCCACGTCAAAAAACCAACTAACACGACCCACTGGCTTGTTACAGTCCCTCTCCTGTACAAATGAGCCAAGAAGAATACCAGAAGAAAGAGGCAATTACCTTGTAAATTATTTAATATCACCCACAGCAGAGGCGCGCGACATTCTTTTGAAAGGTGAGGGCTGAGCTGAAATGGGGGGGGGCGAGCCGAACAGCTAAAAACACAAACCCATTGTCATTTTTCGTTTGTTAACACAGTGCTGAAAAAATGGTCGGAAGGGTGGGGGGTGACCTCCCCCGGCTCTGCGGCCCCTGAACAGTCTACTTTTAAACCAGGGTCAGTGTATTCATTTGTATAACAAGGTTATATTGTAGGTAATTTGCTTGGTTCTAATGGGAGCATACTGTAGTTGCTCTTTATATAAAAAATGCAAGGAAAAAACATCAGACAGCACAAAATTACTGATGTAATTATTCATCAGTGAGATTCAAGGCAACAACCGTTATAGTGTAAATATTTGTACTATTGTAATAGCAATTTATAAAATGTGTAATATTATATTTTTTACTGAATTGTGTTATAAGGCCAGCAAGGCTAGCCTCGCACATGACCAATATTTATGGAGTATTTTCGGTGTTTTTACTTACATTGTGCAAAATCTCTTCGTTATTATTTAATTAATTGTTACTTATGGAAATCTTTATTATGTATATGTCATAATTATATAAAAAAAGAAGAACGAGGTGTAATGGAATGTTTCCAATTTTGTACTATTGAGAAGTTGTGTTTTTGTGATTGCAGTACTTATTTTTAGAAAGAATTTTCACAGAATTAATTGTACTTTTGTGAAAGTGTCTTTATTGTGAAAACAAATAAATATGATTTGCTGTGAAATATGAAAATTACTTTTGTCTGAAGCTGTAATTTATTTAATATAACAAATTATTCATATATGAATTATTACAACCAAACTTGGGAGTCACTTAAGGGATAAAATTAAATTAAAAAAGGCAGATTGTTATTTCTTCTATAAGGAACAATGAATCAGGTTTTTTCCTGATTAGACACCGAACTAGCAGAAAAATCATTACTTTTACCCCCCCCCCCAAAAAAAAAAAAAAAAAAAAAAAAAAGAAAAAAATGTAATCAACTGATTTTTAGAAGTAATTGTAATTTATCGAAATGTAAGATTTTGTCATCTGGTCACTTGAAAATAAGGGTGCAGAAGTATATGTTTAAAAAATACTTTCAAGAACGGTCAGGGAACACATTAATAAAGAAAATAATATACTATACCTACTATTTAAAAAGAAGTCTGCCCATTTTGATACAAACACGAACAAAAATAAAATTATACAGTAAATTGTTATTCTACAGTCACACAGACACTTACGTATAGTTACGTCCCGTTGCGTCCAAAAATTATTTTCTTTTCTGCAGATCCCCACGGATGCCTTTCTGTCATAGTCAGCAGTGGAAATAGTGATTATTTCTTTCATCCAATAAAACAAAGAAATACATAAGAAATGATAGAGTAAAAGATGAAATAAGATTAAAACAAGAAAAAACGTAGCTATACGTAAGTGTCTGTGTGACTGCTGCATTACTATCCAAAGATTAACATCAACAGAAGAAATATTGATCCAAGGTCTCTAAATTATACAATAAAAATATTTTGCCAACATATACTAGATGATTTCGGAGAAATTATGGTTCGTTATTGGCACAGCTGTAATCAACAAAGAGTATTGCGTCACATAACAACACGGACAAGGTTTTTTTTTATATGATTGTGATTGTGATTTTACTATGAATCTTATAAGATATTGAACAAATATATGTTTTCATTTCCACATTAGAAAGAGCTACATTCTTACATTGAACTTACATTTTTTGTGGAGCAACAAACTCCATATCAACAGTATCGTTATGGATTTCAAAGGTTTCGCAAGCTTATTTTGAAGGTGGTGACAGTTTAAAGTAAACTTTTGTGTCAATAATATTGCAGAGTTAAACAACAATTACTTATTGATTGATTGTTGGACGATGTATCATAATTGTAAAAGGTGTCTTTCTTGTCTATCCTCGTGCCGCAAGGTCGTGATTTCACACAGACAGCGACATTTTGCCATGTCGTTTCTCTCAGAGAGAGAGAGAAAGAGAGAGAGAGAGAGAGGGAGAGAGAGAGAGAGAGAGAGAGAGAGAGAGAGAGAGAGAGAGAGAGAGAGAGAGAGAGAGAGAGAGAGAGAGAGAGAGAGAGAGAGAGAGAGAGAGAGAGAGAGAGAGAGAGAGAGAGAGAGAGAGAGAGAGAGAGAGCGATACTCGGATAATTTTTGTGTTACACCCTTCGCAAGAAATGAAAATGGTATGCTTTATGGCCTGTTCGGTCCCCAACTTTTTGCTCAAGCGGCCCAATTTCCAAAACAATCCTGTTTAATTGTTTTATTAACTGGGGAAATTTGTTCCTGACCCACCATAGTCGTTTCATCTTCGATATAGTCGTGAAATGCTTTAACAATATGGAAATGATGGATACGCATCCCAGGAGGGGATGGGGAATTTAATAGTCCATCGTTGCCATGTCAGGCTCAGGTACCTATCAGTTCAGGAAAGCCACATGCGATGTATGATGACGTTGCCCCACCAATTTGTTGCTTCCATCTACCAGCGATCGATGGTAGTGATTGCCTCTTTCATCATTTCAGATTGCTCACTTTGAGTCTGTGTACAAGGTAATCGTAGTCAAGCATTTCCTTTGGGGTGACATAATGGACGCTTATGAGCGAATCTGATAAACTGTCTGGTCCCTAGCAAAGAAAGAGAGAGTGAAAGGGTAAAAACAACAAATTACCTCAAATAAATATAAAATCAAAAGTAAATTCATTCTAGAAAAAAAGAGAAGAAGATTGAGGGAGACAGCGGACAAGATGGATGGATAGTGTGCCCCAAGAAAAAACACACGACATTTTTGTCAAATTGCCCATGATAGGATAACATGGGGAGGAAACACGGAGCCACTAAAAGTCGAAGACCCATCATCACATCATAGGCCTACTCTTTGAAAAGAAAAAAAAAAAAAAATTGAAAAAAAAAAATCAATAAAA
>CALNVZ010000641.1:19869565-19922582 GCA_940671915.1 Paracentrotus lividus | reverse complement strand
AAAAAAAAAAAAAAAAAAATTGAAAAAAAAAAATCAATAAAAAGAACAACATTTTGGGTTCGTTGGGTCCATTCGCCATTCTGGATTAATAGAAACCATACAAGATGTATCATTGACCTCGTATGGGCTATATGGGCATTGGGCCCAGAATAATCCCAGCTTGACCCTTTTTTTTTCAATAGTGTAGGTCTTGTGTTTATTTCTTTGCAAACCATTTCCAAAATCCACGTAGGTCCACACTGGACGAAAGATAAAATGTTTTTATCAAAGAAGAAAGAAAGAAAAGAACAATCTCACTCTTTTTCATGCTTCGTACTATATTTATTACTCGGCCCGAGTAGATGGTGACTGAAAAGAAATATAGTCAGGCAGATATCTGCAACGTACTCTTAATTTGTTGAAATTTAATTCATACAAAGATAAAAGTACAAAAAGCGTCAATATATAACATACACTTGGGTTAAGTTGAATTTGGTGTAACGATTTAACCAGTCGAGAGGCTCTAGGTTGTTATTCAAAAATTGTCTCAGATTAGACGGGATGAACCGAGGGCGTCCGAATCGATCTCGCTATCTCGCGGCCGAACGCCGAAGCCTTCCATAACATATCCCGAAGTTCATATCTTCTGGCCACGTGGACTCATGGTCCTGGACATTTAACCTTTGTGTCGGTGAGTCCTTCTTGAATAAATATCCTCAGGGCTTTCTTTACTCAATAGCATACCCACCTCCTCCACTCATGTACTCAATAGTCTTTGTCGTGGCCAAAGTACCACTTCATCGTCATGTGAAGTTGAAACCAAAATAGACCGGTTCGAACGAGTTTTGCTTGGAAAGGAACGCCATCAAATTTTCGACGATGACGAAAGTGTCGTCATCAGCTTTGAAGACCAATCAGCGTCGTTGAAATGATTTTATAGATGTACTTTAAAGACATCCTCGTTTTCTTCCAGAGATTATCTCTGCTTTCGTTCAGTTTGAGGGCGATGACGTTACCCCGGAAATTCGGGACTCTTTTGAGAACTATCAAAAAGGGTTGTGGACATCTCTTGCCCCAGGTTTTGGCAACGTTAGTGGCTCTTGTCTCTAATGTGTTTGGTGATGTCACGACCCAGCATAACACCCGTACCTTACCAACTTGAACACTTTAAAGAGAACTGAAAGATAATCAAAACATTTTAAGTTCAATATTCAGCTGCGGACCCAGGGTGCAATAAGTGTGCACCCCCTTTTAAAACCACTCGTTGACTTACATGTTAAAACCAGGAAATCTTTGGCTGCGCCCCCTATTTTCCAAATTTTCGAACTACCCCCTATTTTAAAATCCTGGAGGTGTCGCTTGTGTTAACTCGTCAAGACATCGAAATAATTTTCAAGTGGGTATTATTATCATGACTAAGCGATCAGAAGGTTTACCATGGTTAAAGGGCGTGATCAGGTATACTGGTTGTCATCATCACTTTACCTACTAAACCTTCACACCACCACCAACCACCACCACCACCACCACCAACACTACCCCCAAAACCATACTAGCACCATCACCACCATAACCATCACCACTTTCACACCACCAACACCACCACTAATTCCTCCACCACCACCACCTCCACTGCACTACCTCCACCACCACCGCCCACGCATCACCAAAGCCTTTATCCACCGCCACCACCAACTTCAGCACCTCCACGACAGACTTCATCACATAACAGCACCCTCACCGCAACTATGACAATCACCCCATCAACACCCTCATCATCACCACTATGACCCCACCACTACCACTACCATATTGATCATCACCAACGTCATAAGCTCCACCATCACCAATGAAATATCACCATAACTACCGCCATCCCCACCTTCACCACCACCACCACCACCACCACGACCAACACCATCATCATTAAAACCACCACCACCACCACCGCCGCCATCATCATCATCACCATCACCACCACATCCTCCTCATTCTCCATCACCACCAACCCACCACCATTAAAACCACTACCACCACCATCAATCCCAGGATATTGTCTCGACTCCTCTGGCCTTTACGTTGACTGGATACATGTGAAAGGATCGATTGGGACTTCTTCCTCTTTACCTTTTTGAGCTAACATTTCTTGTAATAAATGATTTTTTTTTTTTTTAAACTGGCGATTGCTCATATTTTCTTATGTTGTATTAAATGACAAGAACTTTTTTTTTTTTTTTTTTTTTTTAAAGGTGACTTGAGAACTTCTTCCAATATACATGCTATAAGTTTTCAATGAATCAGGAGGAATTTACAATCTAAAAATAAATTCGACTAATTGTGTGAATTTACCATTTACAGGTTTCTTTGCAGATTTACCCATCCATTTGGAATTTACCCCAATCGAACCACCTGGATGAGCACGAAAAAATGAGTGGATATTATTTCCTTGGTCCTCCGGCTTCTGAGAAGGTTTGTTTCTTCTGAAAACGAATATTTGTTGGGCCGTCATACTCATGATAATCCACATTATTACAGCACCCAGCACAAAAGAAAGAATGGTTCTACGACGCGAAGACATCATGTCTTTAAAAAAAAAAAAGTTTCTGTACACCAGTCACCAACCAAACACTATGATGTCGTTATCAATTCGGTTCTTTGCGTCCAAAGATTCACATGTACCATGTTGCATTTAGACAGGAATGACGAAAATCAAAAAAAAAAAATTGCTTTTTAAAAATAAGGTCCTGTAATTTAACAGCATGGCGTGAATGTTTAACTTGTTTTCCATCATTCAATATCTTTTAGGAATACAGAACAATATAAGATCCCAATAACACATTTCCAATGTCCAAACAGGAGACAAGATTGCATATCCAATGTCAGCATCATTTTGTCCAACGAGGCGTCACCGGTGCATTTTCAATTCGCTATTTTGTCTAACAATGTAAATTGTCCGATTATAAATATAAAAAATAAACACTAATAGCATTATTCAAAAGAAATTTACTGTCAAATCAACGATCACACTGATAACCGTACAGGATTTGAAATCGAAATGAACTGCTTGTTAAAACCATTTCATTTTCATTTATTTAAGTTCATACCGGCAATAGATCCAGATGTCTACGAGACAATTACGTGTAAATACCCCAGTCAGATTGGCAGATGGACTTCAAACCGGCCACTAAACCTGCCATACACGGAAATGTAATGTCTCTGGTAAAATATTGTAGTCTGAACTGCTAGTGTGACTGATCAAGTATTGAATTCAATCTCAGCCCGTGCAATGATAACATACAAGAATTATCAATAAACCAATAATTTGTGTTGACCCACACTGGCAACAGGTGGAGGATGACGCGAACGATTAGTTCTTACACCATGTAGGCCTACACGTAAATAGCTCTTTAGTTCAGAATTTAAAGCGAGTGCGAACTGACCAACACTCTCATTGACTGTGTGTTATAAATATCTAGTCTTGAAGTAAAACTTTTGAGATAACTATTAACAATACAATCTGTATTATTATTAACCTTTAACTTGCATTTGCAAACATTTTTTTTTTCTTTCAGGGGAAAAGTATTTGTTTTGCTACTTGGTAACACAATCATTACAGTGTGAATTTATTGAGTAGTGAAAAGTGTTGTCATTTAAACGAGTCTGTATTAAAAGCCTTCGCTACTCAGGATGTTGCATTATGGGTTAGGAATCAGGGCAGAATTATTGAGTAGTTGAGGACAGGGGCGGCGATTTCATGTAACGACTGGGGACGGGGAATATTTTCATTTTTGGACATTAGAACCATCAGACGATATTTTGGGCCAACGGAACTTTGGACTAAACGTGCTGTGACCAAAATATCTAGCATGAAAACTAGCTATGAAATAATATGACATACTACAAAGAAGACAAGAAAGAGAGAGAGATAGAGAAAGAGAGAGAGAGAGAGAGAGAGAGAGAGAGAGAAGGAGAGAAAAAAAACCCCAACAAACAAACAAGTCGACCTTCCCATTTTTTGTAACAAGATACTCAAAATGCAATTCATTTAAAGGGCGTCTTGAATATTGTGCAAAAATCAATCGATATTTTTCACCCGATATAATAATCCGCACATGAGGCTGAGAAGCGAGTCAGTAACCTTTTCTGTTTTTTTTTTCGTTTTTGTTTTAGTTTTTAGTTTTTTGTTTGTTTTTGTTTTGCTTTGAGCATGTTAACGGACATTTTTTTAAATATTCAAACGGTCCTCAGACCATTTATTTGAAATCAGAAACGTAATCTATTCTCTATGATAGGACACAGTTATGAAACCTTAATATTTTGGTAATGTTTATGAGCATGGTAGTAACTGAATATCTCAGAGTGAAGGTAGGAAAGACCGGGGATGGAAGTTACACGGGTCAGTTGTTACAGTTCTCAGCGTGCTAAGTTGGAACAAGAGAGTACGTGCTAACTGGCATCTACACTGTTCGTCATAAAGGTGGAATATTTTTTTCTGGCTCAATCGACATTATGTTGCTCCGTTATTAATTTCTTGAATGTGTTGTCAACCGCTTCACTTTCTGGATCCTGGGTATATCTTGGACGTTCCTACAACCCTTCCCGGGATTTTTCTCAAAAAGTTTGTCACCCCCAGAAGATGGCCATTTCGTCATTTTTTCTTATTTTTGGGGCCCTTTTTGTTCACGTGACCCCCCAAGGCCCCCTCAGTGCTACCTCAAGGAAACACGTCTGAGGTGGAGATCTGTTCTTGTTCTTTGAATTAATTCTAGATAATGGTTACAGGCTCGACCCTTTTGTCTAGGGGAGGGGTCAAAATTTATTTTGATTGGGGTTCAACATTCATTTTATTCATTTACACCATGGAAATTTCTATCTTCCCCAAATTGTATTGTAAAATCTCAACCAAACACAAATCAAAAATAAATATTTCAATAATGACTATTTACAGCCTTGTCATCAAGGCTAAACAAAATTTAAGGGAAAAATGATGATATTTAAGGGTTAAAGGTGGTTTTTCATTTCTTTTGTTTTCAGCATAAAGATGGAATAAAATATTCCGAATTTCACCAATCTCGTTTTTATTTCAACCCCTCCCCTAGACAAGAGACCTAAGCCTCTTCCCAGAAATAGATTTAACTTGAAGAACAATATAAAAAATACACCTCAGTCGCGTTTCTGTGGGTAGGACTGAGGGGGCTTGATCGCCGGGAAAACAAAAAGGGGCCCCAAAATGAGAAAAAATGACAAAAATGGCATCACGGGGTTGACAAAACTTCTTTGGAAAAAGGGCCACGTGAAGGGTTGGGAGAATGTCCTCAAGTATAGCCAGGCCCCAAAAATAAAAAGCAGGGACAAACAATTCAAGAAAATAAAGTCAGAGCAAAATCATGTCGCTATAGCGGCAAAAAAATATTCCACCTTTATGACGGACAGTGTATATACAGCCTACACATAGCTGTGATGAACTGCCGGTCGTGAGGTTCTCTTCTCGTTGTTTTATTAAAAAGCAATCCAACAAAAAACATTTTTTACAGTTCCAAGTGAATTTTTGACAAAATTAAAATTTGTAAAGTTCTTACAACTGAAGGCACATGATGATACTAAAGTCTATTATTGTGAATATAGTACATGTATGTCGTACTAATATACCCAAGAGCCATGCCCTTAATTTTGCCTAATGGCTGTGCTACAGTTGATCTTATGTGTAAAATCACCCATGGGGTAGGTTGTTACAACAACCTACCCCATGTCGATGTAACAACCTACCCCAATACATTACACATGTAAAGTAATTTTGTTTCAATTTTCAGGTGTTAATATTTGAATATGCTATTTTTACTTTAGTCTATTCTAGAGCTCTACTTAATGTACTGTTAACGATACAAAAAAATTAAAAAATGGAAAGTTGAAACAAAAGTACGGTATAAGAGATTTACAACATTGTAACAAATTACCCCCATGTTTACATATAGTAACAATTCACCTCGTATGTGTAACAACTTACCCCGTATACGGGTAGGTTGCTACGGAAAAATTTCTTAATTAATTAAGCTGTAGTTAATTAGTGTTTTATTTTTTCAAGTTTTATGTGCCTCAGATTTTAGCCAACATAAATAGGCTAACTACAGACTTAAAATGGAGTGTGTGAGTACTTTCATTAGAATTATCTGGCCCAAAATGTGAATTTTGTAACGTCCATCCCCGGTCTCCCCTATATTACACGGAAAAATAGAGAATGAAAATTCAAACACAGTTTTGTATCACAACATGCTCTTCGACCAAGTTTTAATTTCTTGATATTTCGTTTTTAAAGATGGTGACCAAAATTGCTTTGAGACTCGGTTGATTGGGTTTTGAATACCGTGCACCAGATATGATTATTTAAGTGTGATATATCTGGGGTCGACCTTTAATGTCACATCTAAAATACATACACTTGACATAGATTCGAACCTGGGTCCCACTAGCGTCAGTTTGTAGTTTAATTTGGATTCAGAGAATGAGCTTTACCGCTCGACCAACTTACATACATTTTACATTGTAAATAAAATATTCCAATCAGAAATATTTTGCATCTACCTTGAGTAAGCAAAATTGGCTCCTTGAAATCTTCATTTTATTGCCATAATATTTTCTCATTATTCTTAAGCATCTTTAGAAGGCCGATAGACATACTTGATCGCTTTTATTTTCAATTTTTGAATCTGAAACACTAATTGCAAATAGTCACACAACATGCATGGGCTTTAGCGGACATTTTAAAACGAAAAACGAAAAGCTGAGAAGAGAGTTATTAAATATATATATATTTCTTGTACTCTACGCTTGTGTACCGCGAGATGGCGGTATACAATCGATGTGAATAGAGCACCAATATGTGAACGGCTTTGGATATGAATAGAGTACTGTATGTGAATAGATCTAGCGTAGATGTGAACAGACCACCTGTGATACAGTCTTTCCGTGGACGTACGTACGTTCATGCTATGTCCATTGTGAGATACAGCATTAACGTTTTTTTCTTTCGCATTCTTATGAATGAGGATGTAGATGTAGGAATTGAGTTCTGAAACGTTAAAATATACTTTAAAAATATTGTACGACGATAGCATACGGCCATGTAGTATATTTTAGAGGGAGAGAGAGAAAGAGAGAGAGAGAGATACAGACGGACCGGGAAAGAGAAAAATGGATAGAAACCAAGGAAGAAATATATTAAAAAAGAAGTGTGCGTGTGGGTGTATGTGTATGCTTGTGGGTGCGTCTGTGTGTGTGCTTGCGGGACAAATTGATAGAGAGATGAAGAAAATGAGAGAGAAAGAGAAGGAAGAAATAGTAATTGTTGGCAAATACGGTCTAACACATGGTGGGAAAAGAATTTCATAATCGAAGGGATCAAATTGGTCAATCATTTACATTAATCATGTTACCGTAGTTTTTCCGGAAACGGCAAATCAAATATCAATTTTTTTGTCATTAGGAAATGAAAGAGATTGAAGATTAATCAAAATTTTCAATATGGCACTCAGCCGCTGAGCAGTTCTCCAAGCGTGAAAGTGTTTACTAAACCATTTGCTTGCTTACCCATTAATAAACACCATAGTTACCACACTCGTTGTAATGAAGGTATTGCTTTTTTTTTTATCTTCAAGAAAATTGCCGGGCAGCAGAGACGTGAACACACTTTAAATGTCGGTCTATATCAAGAGTAAACGATCTTTGCAGAATCTTATACTCACCATGTGTATTATATATATGATTGGTGATCAATCGGGTTTGTCTAGCTGATAAAGTTTGAATTTAGTTCAATTTGCTTGCAACTTACAGATAGAATGCAATGTCTAATAAATGACATGCGTGCATTATTTTTAAATAACCCTGATTTGGCCTTTATTTTCAAATATTCATGTTAATTTAATTCAATGAAAAGTAGGCCTTAGTTTTTAAGGACTCATTAAAAACAAGGAATAATTTGTTCGTCTCCAACGGCTGAAACACACGCAAATGCAGTGTGCACGGTACAAGATATTTTATTAGGTCTTTGTAAACATAGTTGCATAGAAATTTGGATTCCACTGGTATTGCAACAAAAGTAACAAAAATTCATTAATACATGAAAGTAGGAAATGAAGAAAACAAATAATTGCGAATTTAGCGAAAGGTGTGGTCATTTGATTTTACAATCAAAGATTGTAGCCATACAGCTGTGAAAAAAAAAAAAAATAAAAACATCACAGGTTGCCCGGGCGGGATTCGAATCCACATTCTCTGGATTCTTATGCCAACATCATAACCACTAGACGTCCGGAGTGCCCGTCGCTATTAAGATTCAAACTATCCTATATATATTCATACATTTATTATATGATTATATGATTATAGATAATTATATAATAATTTCTTGTCTGTATTTAACATCCCAAAGGCGTAAACAATTACGTTCGATATACTCATTGTTTATAAGAAATTGAAAATTGAATTTGGTTGAAGGGCATCAGAATAAAAGTTTGGAACAAACAGAGAGTATAATAAACCCTTAAATAAACCCCCCGCATCATATGGGCATTAATCAAGACGTGACATCTGACCCTTCCAGAAGATACTGTAAGATTCTTTGACACAGCGAGAGCCAGTCTTCAATATGAGCCAGCGGGAGGAGCTTCTTGCCACTACCGCCAGGACGATCAGCCATACATTTACTGGCGTACAATACCTACAAGAGATAAGATTAAATAGATGAAACTGTATTAGATTCTATACATCGAGAGACTCTTTCAATAGAAAAGAAAGATTACTATTACGTTTATGTACCTAGGGAAGAAATAGTACCAATCACATAACTTTCATATTACTACTAAACAAAAACTTCTGTTCTTTAGCAGTTATTCTCTCTTTTTTGCCCAAGGTATTTTGAAGGACTCAAATAAATTGAGCGTCATAAATTTTTTAGCAGATAATCTCCAAATTTGAAGGTTTAAATTATAACAAGAAGTCCACCGACTCTGAATATTTCAGCACGCATGAAATGGATTGTTTACTATGATTGCGTTGTGGTTTTCCTGAACAGATGTCTATACAGAGATAAAGGCATTTAATATCTACTTACACTTTCTTACACTGAACGAAGAACACTACATAGGGCTCATGCTAGCAACATTGCACCTGATCAATGAAATGTAAATTAACACATTAAGTACTCTCTTTTAATAATAAATATAGGAACGTAACAGCACAAATTCTATTAGAATTACATTCAATCAGGATTGTATACACAAAGTATAGCATCATGGAATTAAATTCTAGGTTTACTGATCAGTTGGCTATTTCCTGATGAGTACAGTGACTGCAAATAAATCACATTATCTTCTGATTCTATGGGTGTAATTTATCTGCAAGAGGTCAGTTTGAAGGAGATTATTTTAGAGCCTCAGTAATATTGAGAAGGAAATTTTTTCATCTCATTTCAGAGAGCTATCATGTCTAATTGAAACCCGACCAATTGTGTGTTATGAGGAGGTGACACGTACGAGTGATTGAAAGAGGTTAGGAGTTCAGGGTCCACTGTGACTGTGGAAGATAGCTTTTCTGTATTTGGAAGTGTCTAGAATCTAAATAAGCCTGTAATAGATTTGTAAGTTAATATTCATAAAAATTCATTTCCTTGCCTACAACAGAATAATAAGAGGATAGCCGCCCATGCAATTACCAGAGAATAGACTACTAGAAGAGGAAGGATTCCTAGTGATGCTGATGAGTGCTAAGTACAATTCCATCGCCTAGATGATCAACCTATTAGAGATTTCAAATTAAGGTTACAGTAGAGGCTCTTTTTCGCTGATGGTACAAAGTCTGTTCGGTTACAAAACTAACCATTATATATAACATCTTTGCGTACAGTGGCATTGCGAAACACTGTATGAGAAGCAAGAATGTCAATTATTTTAATGTAAGCAAGAGTTTGGCTCCATAATCATGATTGTTTCATGAATTTTCGCTAAAGATATGAGATAGAGTTAGTTTTGTTAATAGTCTGATTAATAATTCTCACTAGCCATTGTCACATGCTTAAGTGAAAACGTATTGTAATCTGAGTTGGTCACAAACCGGGAAATGGCTGGCAGACGTCACTTTAACGAGTGAGAGTTGGGGATGAGCAAAGGGATGTATGTGAAATACTCTCTAGCTAGCATCTATTCTACATGGTGACTGTGAGGTGTATTTGAGGGTATACTACACGGCAAAAATGAATCTAAAGAAGCGAAGGTAAAGGATATCCTCAACTAATCAGCATAGAATATTACAAAATCTAATTACACAGAAGATACTGAGAGAAACATATCGAAGCCAACACAAACTTCAAGACGGCACGACACGCTTTAGTTCATATGGTATTTGTGGCGAAGTAAGATGGAAAAATTAGCATCGATGCTATGACTATATTGGGATTCATATTTACTAAGGCATTTGGAAACAAGTAACCTTCGTATATGTGGTATGAATAGGGTTCTATTATTAATGAATCTATCCCCAAATATATGAAAAAAAAACAGCACTTAAGCTCAAAATAATTTTCAGCCTTTTCTCTCACGAACCTTCAATCACACTGATGTATCCTAAATATTAAGGATCCATCGGTGGTGATCTTATGATGGTAACAAAAATTACTCTACTTAAAGTATATCGTGCTCGCACACGGATGGAAAGTGGAGGACTGGGAGACGGAACTCAACGGATGACAGTTCCAAACTCGTGGGGACGGGGAGTCTTCTTGAGGTCAGAGACGTGCGAGAAAGACCATAGCTGACTCGACGTTAAAGACGCACGTACCTCTCCATAATAAGTTAACCTCACTCACGGACGTCTATGTGTCTCGAACATAACATTCAGATGAGGTCTCTTCCGTCTGCGTGAGAAAATCTCAGAGAAGTAACGAAATCCTACACTATATATATGACATGTAACATGGAATCACATGAGACAAGTATGATCGCATCACGCTTGACATCACCATGAATCACTCGCAAATGAGATCCTGGACCTCTTACTAGAGCGCAATTTGAGTTTCTGATATATAAAACATCATCATCTTCATAACAACAAATAAACCTTATTTTCATTTCTAGATCTGGACCCCACGGATAGTATATTTGAGCAGAGATCAACCAAGTCCTGCGTGAGAGCTTAACCATTATGAATTCACCTCATCCTAGTATAAGGATGAAATGTGAATGTTAACCCATCAAAAATGATAAACCGGCTCACCAAGTGAATACAAGTTACTATAGTGTATGATACTCTGATGGGTGATGACCTACATGCTGTATACAGGTCGGGAGCGCGAGAGACGGAGATCTCTCGACCCTTAGCAACAATTCAGCTCACGGACCTTGATGTGTGAAAGCAGGACACATGTGGCTGGAATCATAGGACTCAAACATGGACTGTACCGTCCACCGCATGTAGGTACCCCTATTTTTATTCTTGTGAAGGGCAGGGTGCGGGGCTGAGTCGACAGAACAGAGAAAGAAAACACGATCTTGCCGCTGTAATGAATAGAATTTAAAAATATCAATAAATCTTGTAAAGGCAATAACGATACGTTAAAAGCAATAATTTTTGTCAAGAATAATACAGCAGTAATAGTGGAGAGAGTAATTACAATATGTTTTTATCTTGAGTTAAGTTCTGATTTTTAACAAAATGCTAAAGAGAGAGAGATTCTAAGAAGCACAGAACCATTTAATATCTAGGCAGGAAGTAGGAAGGATTTATGGCAGAACAGTTCCGACCTAAGTCTAGGGTCTTCAAGTTTTCTATAAGTATCTTCACACGGATTACAATATGAGTGAACTTTCAAGATATAATTCTCATTTAAAAAGAAACACTCAAGTTATGAATATTCTATACAAGAGAGAATTGCTGTACGACTTATAATAGAGATTCATAGTTGCACAGCTTTGACACAATGTTTCCGTGTCCTGTTGTGCCAAAACGATAGCCCTGCGTCACTTGAATCATATTTTCGATTGCGCATGGATGCGAGAGCTCACGATATCTCTAAGTCATGTTGACTACTAAAAGTATACACCATACCTTTTATTGAAGATTGCATGGTATCTGTGACAGAAAGGAGTGTTGCGATTGAACTGACTGGTCAATTAATACATAAGAAGAAGCGGGATGTCCTAGTGAATTAATAACAATCATTCTTATCTCTACTTGGTAACGTATGGAAATGACGTTGTCCACCATGAACAGGCGCTCTCTATATGCCAAACTTTCTCGTATAGTTTACCACTGTACGTGTATTTGTAACACCAGATCACAGGAACAGCTAGTATTTACTTCACGAACTTCCTAAACAACCCTCCTGTACTCTTCATACGTCCTACCAGCAATTAACCACATTCAACCTGTAAGTGATCTCGCATATACAGGTAATCTCGATTCGTTGTCTGTATACAGAATTCATGTTTCTATCGAACAGACATGTGTCTTCCGAGAGCGATCAGAAATGTGGGAAGGAAAAAAGATACATTCTTGATATGCGCTTCATGAGTTATTCTCATGAAATACCAAGTGGCGGAGGATGCAAAGTAAATAAGATTAGACTGACAAGAAAAAAAAACAATAAGACTAAAAATGAAATACAATAATATAAAACCAAACAGGCAAACAATACAAGAGAATGAGAGAGAAAACTTACTCCACAGAATAGCGAGGTCCGGGTCACTTTATAATCTATTAGGGTCAGTAATAGTGAACAAAATGTAAGATTCTACACATACATACACTATTTAGCTTTGCACAACAACGTAGGAGATGAAGAGACGATCAGACAATGTGTCACAGTTCCAGAACGCACACACCACGGGTATTACATATTATATCATAATCCAATCTACAGTGCACACACTGCGATCGTTACCTCTATGACACTTTTCCAAGTTGGTCAACATGGCCGTCACTTTAAAAAACACTCAGCCACATCCCGAATAAACAAACAAACAACATTGAAAAAGCAGCATAAGAGTAGTTAACCTCCTAGAGATTATAGATAAGCTAAATAGTATGCAGAATGCAAAGCTACCAAGCACATCTTCATTATTACATAAAAAGCTACACAACTCTATGCACCTTATTAAATGGAAAATACATTTGTAGATATTAATCAAGAAAAGTATCCTCACATACAGCAGAAGATTGCACAGCACAGCTATTCGACAAACATACACTATTTACTGAGGATAGACACACCATTTCCTTCTTGAGTATAGCACCAAACTGGACGAGAAAGCTAACTCATATTCAACATCCACACATATGATTTCACAAAGAAAAGTTATACACGAAGACAGCATGGGCCCTCAATGTTCATAGTCTGTTTCTAAGATCTCCAACTCATCATCGACTGTGTTGCAAAATCCAATTAACAAATCAGACGAGCAAGCACGCACATCTTCATTCCACACTAACGGAAAGCTATCAGTCAACATAAGTTGTTAGGTGACATTTACCAAAAGACGACTGGGGATTCGCGATGCTAAACTTTCAGGTGATACCAGGTCCCACATTGAGAGGTAAAGACTTACAGGGCCAGGGCGAACCACTTCAGCTACTCACAACAAAAGATAAGATGAGATCAAGCTTTAGAAATTAAGAAAATGAGGATTATCATATATAGAGCAGTGTGAGAGAGTATATTAGGCGTGTTTCGAAGTATTGTTTATTGTTTTACATGTGGGTCGTTGTAAGTGATGTGCGAATTAGTTGTGTGTGGTTGTATATTAAAAAAGGTGATACGTAAAGAGTATTGATAGCGTGTTAAGGAGAGTAGAAGACAAAGACTCTTGAGAAGAGTTTATGATTGGTTTGGTTGTGGTTACATGGTTTGCACACATTATTCCTAGATTTTTTTTAATTATATATTAGTTTATATGTTCAAACTATATCTCACAAATGCACGCAAACTCAAACTTCAAAACCATGACAGCAGGAGACAAATTATTTTTATTTTGTATTGATATTACATTCTACATAGTGATGAATACGAATGTCCTCCTATAGCATGTGTACCTCTTGAAATGTAGCATATATGCCCCATTTAGACTAATAAAATGAGAGGCGCAGTATAACTATCCCCAATTAAAAAAATATTTATTAAATCACTCGGGACTAATGAATAGATATAGCTCATTTACAAACTGCATTGATCATATTCAGAGGCTAAGTGACTCTGATTACATCAAATTACATATCAATATGAATGACTATAACCTTAGGCCAAAAAGGAACTTGCAATATATATATTACTATAATTTTAATTTGATACTAGTAAAAGATTGCCGCAAAAAGTACAAAGTAGATTATCAACAACTAAATTGCCAATTTGAGAGAGGTATATTAGAAAGTGGAGGAGTCTTTACAATCACACTACACATGGGAGATTATAGCTTATTGACAAGCCATTATCCAACAATACGCTTATTTCTCGAGGAAATCCATCCTGATTCATGCGTGAGTGAAATGAGAAGGAGTTGCTGGCTTTTGCCTCTTCAACGTAGGAGTTTATGCTTGTCCGGTGGGTAACGGACAACTTAGGTAAGTTGTTCAGAGTACCAAATCGATTTTCAAGATCATGTCTGGGGAATTTTGTATGTATTAGTCATCTTGTACCTATATATTGTTTCCTGGTTCAGCCAGATCCATGTGTGTTGGCACAGAGAATGGCTTCTATTTGACTCAAATTTGGGTCAGTGTCATGTGTCTTCGTTGTGGTTAATAACAATACTATATATGAGAAGTGTAAGCAATACATTAATTGGGTGATCTTGGGGAAGAAGTTATGTTCAGTCGAGCCGTGCTCCACGCAACTTGGAGATTGGATTGAGGTCACTCATTAGAGTCCACAAATTATTGAGGAAGAGTGTTGAATTAATGGACAAGTTGGAACCCATTTTAACAGAAGAAGCTCCTGAGCAGTGTTGTCATGGGGCAGGGCTGCTGGAACTGCTAATAATAGGGATCACTCTTATACTAATAGGTGCTAAGTGACTATATTTCTTTCAAGGTATACAATTACAAAAGAGTAACACAATACCTACTGAATGCATCCATTTTCTTGAGCCAGAAAGTCCCTGATCACACCTCATATCAATGATAGTGCTGTTTGCTTGCTCCGATGTGTGTGAGAGTAGTACAGAAAGGCACATCTCAGTAAGAGATAAGAATCCTACTCAAAAATGATTCTATTACTTTGAATCCAAAATCAGACCTAGGCAAAAATGTACCGGAAATATTAAGAGCCATCATTAAAATCAAGGCAAGCGTGGAGATTTCATCATAAATAATTGCTACGAACATGACAAAATACACTCACATGTACTTAAGTTTTATCAAAATCAAGGCATGAATTTTTTTAAACGGAATAGTGAAGCGGCTGGAAACGAACCGTGATACAGCATAAAAGCGTATCGCTGTCTGAGTTGGTATATTGATCTTATGCATTTCTTTGTCTGGAGAACGAGGAAGCCTGACCGGTCAGAATGGCTGTGAGCAGCATCATCTGAACTGCTGTAGGCAGTGTACTAATCTCACAAGACGTCAGCCCATTCTCATAGGTACTATCGGCCTCAAGACGAGTTGCATAACCTACCACCGACTAGAATGTCATGGTCAAGCAGCCTGTTCAGGATAGGATAGACGACGCTATTGGGCTTGTTTTCTGTCCCCTGCTACGTTCATACTGGAAGACCTTATTCCTGGCGGCCTTCATTCAGCAACTGCGAATCCTTGGTTATCTCGTGTCATAGGCGAAGAGAGCTAGAAGGTACTGAGATCCACTTCTGAGTAAATCTTAGAGAAGAGTAAAAGTGTGAGATGTATATGCTATCGGACACAAGTGGTGGCTGCATGCCCGCCCCCGCTTTATTACACAGCTCGCAGTGTCCTTGAAAAAAAATAAAATATTAGCAGTATACATAACAACACAAGGGAGCAAGAGTAAGGACCACCATTAGCAGACATAAACAACCTATAGACTGGACATAAAAAATATCGTGCACATCACTGGATTTTCCTGAGTGAAAATTCAATAGGATACAGACCAAATGGGAGGATAATGTATTCAATCAAGAAACATGTCAAGGATAGTAAATCGACATAAAGTCGCCTGATACTCCTCAGCCTATTCAGTATGCTAGCAATTTTCAGTAGATTATATAACGTTGTCGGTATATTAAACGTACTACAAGTCTTGATGAAAATAGCCTGCCTGACGGCAGAGCAGGCACCAGCGATCGATAATTCAAAAGCATCAGTAGAAAACCATAGGACAACTTTTATAGGTATAAAAAAAAAGTTTCAAACAAAACAGGTGAGAGAGGTTAGCAAAAGCTCAGGACAGGCACCAATAATTTGCATTATGAAAAAGCTATAACTGTATATAGTGTACATTAAAATATTCCCCTGTAATAGTTAATGAGGTATTCAGTATTAATATAATTTATATGAATTTCTATATATAAAGCTTACAGTAGCTTACTTTTATGATTTAACTTATTATAGGTTGCACAATTCATTAATATTTTGCAGATTATATCATTAGTTAATACGTGAATCAAATTATTTGCTCTTCTTATTCGTATTATCTGCATAAATAATATTGAAATCTTTGAGAGTTGATATGAGATGTTCTTACATGTATAGAAATGTAGATTTTCGATACGTTTAACACTTTTTGCAATTTTTTCATGTTCATGCAAATAGCAAATGAAATATTGGATGCCAATCGCGCCCATGGTTTCACTGAGCTGAGTTTTGCTGCGTACTCTGCTCATAGAAGCACGATGAATCCGAATCCATTGGCAGCAAAGACTTATCAGCTGAGACCAACATATCAAGAACACGATATGGGGTCAGACTCAACGTTCTCAACACAGAAATTGGATTGATACAACCTGACAGAACAGAAAAAAAAGAAAAAAAAAAAATTGTTTGATACATGAATGTCAAATAATTTTTCGAGAGCTCATTCAATATAAATATTTATTATATTCTCTATATCAATCTGAGTGTGTCTCCAGCACTAATAAAAGTATAATATAAAAGAGACACAGATTTGAGAAATAAAAATGACATATCATACATTCATATATAGTTTCATATATCATTGATATTTATTTACAAAATCTAAAGATAGACAATAATAACATAGACAGACGAAAAACATCAACGAGAAACTCTAAACGTGAAGACATAGTAGGTGGAGAAATAAGTAGTTGCATCGTATATACAGACACTCTTTGTATTACCTTCTTATGTTGCAGGAACGTGACATCAATTGAGAAATGCAGACCTATGCCTAAAGTAATTCAATCAATATGAAACTCATATACAACTTGAACTAACTCACACTCAGTGATTATTTTTTTACCTCTATTCTTTATTATCTAAACCCCCAAATAATGTTGTTTAAAATTATTATATTAAAGGAGAGAAATGCGGACGATATAACACCATTTCCAAAGACCCTTTTTGGCCTTCAAACTGACGGCATTCTCCCGTTGGGCTAATATTGAAACCAGTGTACTCACTCATACGAAGCCTTCTAATATCCGCACATTAACACCGTCCTCGTCGTAACAAATCTAACCTCTCTCAAAATAAGGATTAAGACATTATAACCCTCCTAAGAATAATACTATAGAAGAAATCAATTCCATCCACGAGCAGAAAAACAACAATTTTATGCCCCGCCTTAACCATGGCTCTGGTATTATAATTATTTTTTTTTCTCAAAGCTAGATTTATAGTTCCTTTGCATCTCACCAAATATGAATCTATGAAAAGGTTTAATTTTGATTATTAATTAGCAAACAAAATAGCAATAAAAAAAAATCATGAAACAACGAAATACATAAGAAATTGATTCGATACCAAATTTTTTCCAAGTACAATTGTTGGGAATCCTATAAGGAATATGTACATGCAAAATTAGCATTCCAGAAGCTTATTTTATCAATTAGAGCAAAATACCATCGTGCACATTTTGGCGCGCTCCAGATTTTAGGGGGGGGGGGGCATTATGGCCCATCATGGCTAGATTTTAGTAACACTGATTTGGGAACAACCAATCGTGTTTTTTCTAAGTCGTGTATTTTTTTAAAATTTTTATTTTTTATAGTTCCATATTAGGCCGATCGTATTGAGAAGCACGCCGATCTACCGCCCTCGCGTTTTCCTCTTGAAATTTACATGAGTATTGAGAGTTGTATAGACATCGATAATAGCATTTGAATAACACTTTAATAAGTAATATTTCAATGAATAGTTGTTCATATTATCTGGGATAAAATGCAAAGAAAAGCAATACTCTCATAAATATAGTCATCAAGTTTTTGTGGGAGACAACGACCAAATATAAGCATAGAAATTAGATCAATATCTTTCTTGAAAATCAGAAGGATGTAAACGATACAAATTTCCTTTTTTGTATTAAAATAATTGACGAAATATGATTGTAAAGCAGTAATGTGTCCCCCCTAAATTTACGGTAAACAGAAGAGTTTTTTTTTTTAAATATAGACTGACACGACATTCGGAATTTTATTTTACCCTATGGCCCTTTTACCTTTGAATCAATTAAAAAAGAGAACTTCGAATGAGGGTAAAACAAATTCGATATGAAATATAATTTTGGTGTTGATAACAATATACATGCACCATACAGCTTCCCATTCAAGGAGAAAGGGTTTGAACACATGTTCTTGTTTTAATCGATGCGATCAATTTTAAAGGTGTATTCGAAGAGATTAGGCGAATTGATTGTTATCCTAATTGCTTTCGATGGCAGTGTTTTATCCGTTCTCTCTCTCCCCTCTCCCCTCTCTCTCCCTCTCTCTTTTTGTAATTACGCAAACCAAGGGATGCCCCGTAATAAGTATGACTAGCGGATAAGTACGCATAAATTGAGCTTTATAGATGCACATGATATCACTTTTCATTCTTCTAACGAACCCTTAAAAAGAATAGCCCACTTTATTGGGTCATAAAACATGATTGGGGCCATGCTGATGTATTATGACCAACAAAGGTTTTGACATGCCCGCCGGATGCAAGAACATGAAAGAACGCTGCCCATTCACTCAGAGAGGATGTACAGTAGTAAAAGTTTGTTTGATATCATTATATTGCCTGCTAATTTTGTTCCAGTATACCTAATGGCTCTCAATGCATTTGCAATATTAAGAAAAAAGGTAAAAACAACACAAAAACTAAACCCAAAACGCAAGAAATATACGAATATGATTGAATACCAAATAAGCGAAATAAATCATGTTTAGATAGGTGTTGCTGTGTAAGCAACTTTAATTGTGCCAAGCTTTCGGCCTCGGGCCTCCTTCAATGGCCCTAAAAAAGAAGAAAAAAGGAAGAAAGAAAGAAAGAAAGTAAATAAATAGTACACAAAAGGTACAAAGTGGTGTTTACACGAATAAGAAATCTAATGTCACGAGGAGTTGATAAATTTAGTCACAGAAGGAAATAATAATTTGATTTGAAAAAAAAAAAAAAAAAAATGTATTATCATTTTCTTGAACCTTTAGTACATCAGGGCCAAAAAATTCAAGCAAAAAATATATATTTGATTCTCTATTCATTTTTCCTATGACTTGATTAATTTCGAATGATACTGTGTAAAGGTGCCCTCACACTACGGCTTGTTGAGCTAACGTTTGACCAGCGTTCTTGGAATTTGTTGTGTACGCTCGAAAACGTTGCTACTCGTTAACCATACGCAATTAATCGTTGTCTGAACGCAAATGTACGCTGAGACAAATTCATAATTTATTACACGTTCACAGTTTTGAGCGTTTTCTAGCGCGTAATAACGCACTTATCAATAGGTTATGTATGCGCTGGGAATTAGCAGTGTGAACGTTATGCGCGTTTGATGGTCGTTCCCTTGTCGTTCTCTATTCGTTCCCTCGTCGTTCTCTGTTCGTCCAAACGCGTCTAATCTATCTCGGGAAGTTTTTTTATTTTTTTTTTATGGTTTATTACTATTCCTTTCATTTTTTAATATCTTTGAATGCATCGATTTTTTTCCTCCTCGATTAAAATAAAAAATAATGATAATGATATAAAATCTTCCTATTATGTCGGAGAAGAGATTATGGGATAATCAATCGACATGTAATTCAATATAACTGTGGTCTCTTAATCTTTATTTCATTTGGGAATTAGCTATATTATATGATGTTATATTATCAATAATACTTGAATGCTGCGAGCGCCTTTCAGAGTTGCCTCACTAAGCCCGGTAATAGTTAGTTAACATTAAAAGCCCTTATAAACACCGAGTAGGATACATGTATAAAATGATACATAAATGTAACTATTATTAATAATACTCTATCATGCCATGAAGTATGTTTAGAAAGATTATCGTCAAGTGGTATTTATGTAATTTAAGAAACAAACCTTAATATTTTGGTTAAGAAAAAAATATTATGATGTATCTAAGTATAGGTATAAACCAAAAGCCTTGGACCACGGGAAAGAATAAGGGAAACGGAAGAGAAACACAGATAGGGAGAACTGGGCAGACAAAAAGGAAAGAGAGGTAAAAAGAGAATTAAATAACAGCAACAAGAAACAAACAGAAGAGAGAGAGAGAGAGAGAGAGAGAGATAGAGAGAGAGAGAAAAAAAAAAGGGGAAGAGAGGAGAAAGAGATAACAAATGAATATAATATAATGGGAGAGAGACTGGAAGATGAAAATAGGAAAAAGAAACAAAAAAGAGCATTATTGAGAAATTGAGATCTGAAACTCAAAAGAGTTGTATAATAGACACAAAGTCGTTTGCAAACATAACATTGTGCAATACATTCCCCCCCTTTTTTTTGGGGGGGGGATGGGAGGTTGTGGGGAAGCTTTGTTTATCTCTAATTTATGGGCACAGAATAGTTTATTCATTGATAGTATTCGTTGTATTAGCATGTTAAAAGTGTTGAACAGTCAATGCATTATGATAACTGCATAAACAGTTTGTTCAAATTCTTTTTTGTTCTGTTTTTCCCTTTATGAACCTGAGGTGTTATACCCCCTCATAATTATGATTTTTTTTAGCACTTAATTTATTTCAAATAAATAGATGGCTGAAAAAATCAGCTTGCGCTTTCTTTAAATCAAGATGAACCAAATAAATGGACGGGCTTGTTTCATATTAGATAAAATATACTTTTTTTTTTAAATTTCTCAACCGTAATCAAGACGAAGGGGTCGGGCCAAATGTCCCCTACCATACTCTTTTACACTACATCTACACTCAATACAATATTAGGGTGTTATAAGATGTTATTGTTTTCTTAAGATAGAAAACATTGCATTTTTAACTACATTTTATATTGGATTTTTCCTAAACCATGACCGGGTATTAAATAATTAAAAAAAAAGGTACTTCATCCACTATAATAACCATTCTGTCAACTTTTTTTGGGCTTACCAAAGCCCCCTCTGTGCTATCTCATGAAACGCTTTTGAGGTGTAGGGTTGCTATTGGTCTTAAATCTAGGTTTAAAAACAATGGTTTCTTGTCTAAGTGAGGGGTTGAATTAAAAAGTGTGACTGGTAAAGAATATAGATAATAAAATTTTTCTACCGTTATGGTAAAAACAGAGAGAGAAAAAAACCTTTAACAATCAATTGTTATTAATTCTTCATTTTTTTTTTCGTCTAAGAAATAACCATAGCAGTTGTGGATCCAGGATTTTGAATACGAGTGGTGCATCCCGAAAATTTGAGGGAAAAAATTAGGTGCAGGCGATATTTTTCCAATTTTAACATATACAGTCAATCATTTTTTTAAAATAAATCATAGAAGGGGTGCGGGTCTCCTGCACCCCGTCTGGATCCTCCACTGCCAGGTTCCCGGAGAGTTGAGAGGGGACAAACAAATTCAAGAAATTTAAGCTGGAGCAAAATAATGTGGCTAGAGCAAAAAACAAACAAACAAATAAACAATAATAATAATAATAAATAAATAAATAGATAAATAAATAAATAAATAGATAAATAAAAAATAATAATAATAAAAAATAATAATAATATCCAAGCTTAATGAACAACAGTGTAAATTCTGCTTGTGTTCTTTTGAACTTCGAATTTTTAAGGTAATAAATTGCTCCAAAATGATAAATAAAATATAGAAATACCAAATTTTTGTTAACATTTAAAAGTGTTTAGATACGTTTATACCTTGGTATTCACAGAAAACAATTACATGTATATTTTAAGTAGAAAATGTTTATATTTCATTATACCGAATAGTTACTTCACATGTTAAAATAGCACTTAAACAGGGAGGGAAAACTACTGAGCACAACTCAAAATAAGCTTCAAACATTTTATTCGATAACACAAATCGCCCCCATTTGGTGACATAAGTATATTGAAGTAAAAAACATACGCCCCCATTTGGTGACATGAGGAAATTGAGTCAAAAAACATATAAACAAAAGTTCTGCGTTGGTTGGACGCACTTCGAACGTGGAATGAACTTTCACCCAAAGCAATAAACGATCAAGTAGCGAATGCCCAGCGCTTTCAAAGCGTCTTTATAAGAACGCTGTTAAACGCAAAAATTTTTGAATATGTTCAAAATCAAAAGTTGACCTCAGCGTTCCTCTGCGTTTTCTTTGCGTATACCAACGAAAAGCAAACGCTTTCCTACGTTTGCCAAGCGATTTTCGAACGACAGTCCGCGCTCATGAACTTACGCGAAAATGCAATTAACATTCCACGAACGTCGGGCAGTCGTTACTCAATACACACATGTTTGGCGTTCGCTAACGTTCTTTAACACGTCTAAACACGCTAGACATAAGTTGGGCATCGCTGTTCAGTCGTTGCTAACGCTCGGCAATCGTTAGGTGGACGCTAAGCACGCGCAGTCGTCGTTACCCTGACGCTATTTATTCGCTTCTCAGTCGTTTAGAGCTCATTAAAAATTCCATTTTGGGCAGGGAAAATGGAGCGTTCTTGAGCGTATTTTGGACATAGTCAAATTTCGAGTGAAAATCGTGAACGCTAGACACACGTTACCTCAACACGCTCTAGTGTGAGGGCACAATAAGGCTTGTAGTATGTACAGTGTGTCCCAGAAAGAACTGTACACTTTTGAGATGGCTACCAAATAAGGAATATATGGTTCTTGGGGAAAAAAGGTAAAGCTCATATCCTCAACTATAAAAAATGATGCATGGTTTAATGAGCAACAGCAACTTTTGTGATGGACACAAGAGAGATTGCTAGAAAAAAAGTGCATACCTTGAGTGCATCAAGGTTAAAAAAAGAAAAGAAAAGAAAGAAAGACAAGTCAAGGAATATATTTGATTTTCTTAACGTTTTTTTTTTTTTACTATGACTTGATTGACTAATTTCGAATGAATCACACTGTGTAAGGCTTATAGTAATAATAACTATTCTTTATTCATGTAAACACACTCTGTTATTTGCGTACTCCATGTATTTGTTTGCTGTCTTTTTTTTGTATCTCCCTTGAAGAAGGCCTCAGGCCGAAAGCTTGACATAAATACAATGGTTTATGCAGTGACGTTCATCTCATGTTGATTCACTTCGCATTTCTATAAGATCAGACAGTCATGTTAATGAGTGATGACCTCCTATATGCATATGCAAATAAATTAAAAGAGATTTCTCTGACTCCAGGGCTGTCCATGATACCTGTCACTCATACAGCTTTCTTGTCGCCTCACCTATTCTTAACTTGGATTTTTTTTTTCTTAATTTGAATGAACGTGCTATTTTCCCTTTTCTTGCTGGAGTTGAAATTCTTTAATTGCGACTTTTTTTTTGTCAAGTCTAAAAATTTGTTCAATGTTAGTTTCTGTTTATTTAGAACTCTATTCTTTCCTTCATAATTTGTCAAAAAACTTTGACCGTACGCTAAATTATTTTTTCTATGTCTTTTCTTTTTTAGGAATACGCATGCGCACATAATCATTATGACCATTTTAGGATCGTCAGTTTTTTAATAAATATTCAATCTCACATGAATATTCGTATCTTTAAAAGTGCAAATAAAATTTTTAACATCCCTGCTCATGTCGAATGTAAAACGTCTTCAAACATTATCTTTCAAGTTTTTTTCAATTCAAGGTTAAACTTATGGAATATGAAATATGAGAATTTTAAACACCCCTCTAGGAAGTAGGATCATCTTGAAAGATGAAATTTGATCGCATTAATAGCCTTGATCTTGCTTTGCATAGGAATGTCTTACTTTTGCTAAGAAAACATCTCAAATCGTGAACAAGCCTTTGGGATCGAGATTTTTGGAACATGCATGTCTATATAAAAACGCACAACAAATTGCCATTGGCACTCTCCTTCTAAAACTATATCCGCACCTATTAAATCCTACATCTAACTCTGTATGGTTATTCAATAAAACCTATTTTCATACATAGTTATTAGATGTCAATGCATCTTTATTTTTAGTTGACATTGTCCAGTATCGTTTTAGACACATTTTGCAATTCAAATTCACCCTTTTCCATCTCAGCTTTGTCTCGTGAGAGAGTAAGGACTGTTTGTGTATAAGATATTGCAAGGCGCCAAATCGTATGTTCAATTGTGTTAAAATTGATCTAGCGCCTTTAGATATTTAGTGGTTAAAATCTTCACTCGAAAATTGGATCTGTTTTACATTATATAAATAAATTTGAATGTCAGTCTTATTTGAACGCCGTTGCCTTATTATTTACCATTCTTATATTACTGTGCAACGCTAATAAATCAGCAGCAAATGGAATATCAAAGAGACTGCATAATATTGTGACTATTTCCCTTTAAAAAGTAGAATTAACCGCATAACCATGTTAACCATGGCACATTAATATCATCCGCCTACCCTTCTATCTGATGTTAACAAGTGATATTACATCAATACTACAACCGTTTTGATGCAAGGATTGTGATAAGTGGCATTGAGAAAGAATAGTGGGTATACCAGTCACATTGTCAAACAAAAACCAAAATGACACCTGACCCAAAAAGACAACACTCTTGTGAATATTTAGTTATCGATTGGTTGACTCGGTTTATATACACACGTGTCAATCAGATTATTTACGTCTGCGATGCCATCGTTTGACATCACCGTTTCTGAGAGCTGTGACTGAGAATGGAACCCGAGGCCCGATGTGAGTCAGCATGGTCACTCAGATACGATTTTTAATTATATTCCTTAGCCTCTAAAGTCATCATCCAAACTCCGTTAATAAGATTCGAACCTAGGCCCGATGAAAGTCAGTTCGTAGGCCAGTGGCGGATCCAGGCGGGGCGCAGGGGACGTGCGCCCCCTCTATAATTTGAAAACCACACATTGACTATACATGTTGCAGTGGAAATCTTTCGGCTGCGTCCCCTATTTTTTCCAAATTTTCGGGATGCGCCCCCCGTATTTCTAAATCCTGGATCCGCCACTGGTAGGCGAATGTAGAAAGATGATGACCTTGTATGTTGCCCATATAGACCAACTTCTGATTGGTCGGTTGGTTTAGTTTTAACGGACGTATATGTTAAATATGTTAATTATATCATTTACGTCTGCGATGTCCGAAATTTAACTTCACCATCCAAGGTCGCAACATAAGTCTGATCTCGGTTCCGATCAGAGTCATTTTTTAAGGCATAATAGCCTATAGACACGTGAAAAAACTACAATCTGATTGTTATTTTCGCACAATTTTAACATGTATCCTCGTTAAGGGGTGGGGGTGTATCCCCCTCTGTCTCCGCGGCTTCGGAACCACCGAAAAGATCAATGCATTTAATAGTTTGGTAAAGTAGTATCTCATTCGCAGAGAAGTCTATGCGACTCGGACACTCGAAGAACGTATCCGATAATTACTGCCATCGCGGAGACATCTCTGTGACGTCTCCACGACGGAATAATTAATAGATATAAACATGTTCGATTGTGACTATTGAGACGTCGCGGAGACTCATGAGGCGTCTCTGAGACCTCCCCGAGAGGTCTCCACGACTTCTCTCAAAACCGTCCCAAATCTGTCCCAAACACTTCCCTAACTTGTGTTTAATTCGTCTCTTGACAGGTGAGATGCCACCATTATAATCGGCTTGTGTCTAGCATGGCAGTGTGACTGTGTTCTTATTGTAGCTAGCTAGGTCGCTTTAATCAAGCAAATGCATCTCATAATGCAACGTCACCGATGCATCAGAAACCTTGATTGCGGATATCAGATTCGTATAATGACGCAGAATTGTAGGATTACTGTAGCAGTTGACATTGCCGATCAACACAGATCATCCAGTCATTACTGGTGTCAATATTAGAGTGTTGTCATGATCCCCTTCTGCAGGGGCTGTTGAGGTAAACTGCTCCACTGCAAAATACACCGAACTATCCATTGTCAATTTCAGTTAAAATCAAATGAATTCAGTGAAATTTCTAAGATGAACGAGTAGCAATTATTGTGAAGTTTCCCCTTTTTTGGGGGAATATATTTTCGGTAATTCAATCACTTACGCATCACAGTAATGATCCCACTCATTAACGTATACTTTACGGAGTTAAATCACATCGTTTGACTCTGATCCCCCTTTTTTAAGGCAGAAGCCCCTTTTTTTTTTTTTTACATTTTAATTGGAGTGAAGCTTTCATCTTCTGCAATGATTTTCCTACGCGTAACATGGTAAAAGAGTAGATCCCTTTCTTGGGGAGCGGAAATCCTTTCATAACGATATAACTCATTAAAGATTTTCACTCTTTATCGAGAGTATTTAACGATCTTGAATGTTATCGGTCTTCTGTACATTAGTCTGCCGACTCTCATTCTCTGGTTGTCATCAGTTTGTTCGTCCTTCGTTTTCCAATTTTGTAAACATCCTTGTTGATCTGGTTTTATACACTCGCCATTAGCTCGCTTTATCTGTTGATATTTAATTGTCCATCACTAATTGAAAATCGGGTTTGTCTCTTGTTATTATTTACTGATCTACATCCGGTTATATATATGCTATGACTCATATCTCCTCTCTCTTTCCGCTCTACATTTAAATTCCCTTTTTTTTCTTTGTTTCTCTCTACCCTTTCTCTGTCTCTATCTCTCCATTTCTCTTTCTCTTTCTCCGGTAATTGCCTTTACATGTGACTAACGACCTTAACCAGATAAATAGCTAATATCGTCATGGCGTGATCAATCTACATTTTCGCCAAAACCCGCCGCTGTCTGAAAAACGCTGATGTATATTATTAAAAGGATGAAAGAATTTATTTATATGCGTTTATAAGTAGAAATCTGCTGAAAAATTGAATATTTTTCTTGTGAAAGGAGAATATATGTCGATGAAGTTAAAAACATATAGAAACTGATGATGAAGGCAATGCAGTAAGTTGTTGAACAATAGACATCTTGATGAAGAAGCGAAATTATGACAGATAAAGGTCAATATATAGAAGGCCAAATATAGCTAAAGGCATGCTATTTTCGGATTTATATAAATCCAAGAACGGTGATATGTTTATAAACATAGTATTTTTTCTGTCATAGTATATACTTTATAATCATGGACTCTCCATGTTATCAAATCATAGACATTTGCTGCAATATATTTATCCTTCGTATAGACAAGAAATAGAAATAATATAGAATAAGAGCAACTTTTTGGACTATAACGTATCATATCATTATTTCTAAGCTAAGTGGGTTAGGATTTCAATTACTCAAAAGATAACATTTTATTATTCATTCATTGTGCGATGATATGGAATTATTTAAAAGATTTCATAAGAGGTGTTACTTATCCGTAATTCTTATGTTAATGTATAAACTTTGGATATTGTCCAAAAACATGACTAGAAATGTTTAACGGAACAAATATTTGTTTTGGTCCTATGTTTATTCACTGCGATAAACATTTCCAACAACCATCCAAATTACTCGTAATTATGATTCGTAGCTAATCATAGCTAATCCTAATAGAAGAGAGAGAGAGAGAGAGAGAAGAGAAGAGATGAGAGAGAGAGAGAGAGAGAGAGAGAGAGAGAGAGAGACAACAACACACACACACACATGAGACAGAACAGACATAGAGAGAGAGAGAGAAGAGAATAGTCATAGAACCAAGAAAATAAACTATGAAATACATCAAATTTACAAGTATACTGTCTAGACGTAATATTTGCATCACCCAAATGGATGATAATCGATGAATCGGTCAGGGTAACAATGATTAGTTCTATACTATTCTTCATTTTGTTGAATGTACACTGAATTACCAAATATTAACTTATATGATTCTAGATCATGATCTAATACAAGTATGATCACAAGTTAAAAAAGAAGAAAAAAAAAGGGTTTGGGGAGGGGGGAAATTACACGTATCCTAAACTAATATATGAACTATTAACTTCTTCATATTTCCTCCTTCTCCTCCCCTTCCATATTCAAACTGACCGTTTGCGAGTCTCTCCACAGCTTGCATATCCTCCGCACACACGCATCACACGCTTCACCCACATGAACACCACAACCGCCGCACACATTACAGTGTGATGTTGTTCCTTCTCATAAATTAACAGTGCATCACAGAAGTTATACTTCTGAGGGTCTTTTAAATAAAATGTCCAATTCCAAATTGGAATACATTTATCAACATGATCAACAAAGCTGACATATAACAGTAAGTCATTGTTATTGTCTTTTAATGTTATATTCCATGTTCATGATTTGTGTCTTTTTGTGTATTATTTTATTTCATTGCGTATGATTATCCTTAGACAACAGTTCAAATTATGTAATATTAAGAAAATACATATTTGAATCTGAATAACGCCATATATATTATTGAAAATGGTTTCAATGCTCGTTCATATATATATATTGGGCAAAAAAAGTCATATGAACGAAATGAAAACCATCTTTTAAGTGGAAGTTCTCTCCGAAAAGAAAGGCTGGAGAGAAACATTTAAATGAGAATGATATTTTTTTTAATCTATGAATACTATTCCTTCAGTTTTGACTCTTCCTTTATTATTTTTTTTTTGTTTTCCTATCTCTCTCTTTACTTTTCTCTCTCTCATTTTTCTTTCAACTCATACTCTTTCTCACTCTTTCACAATTTTCCTCTGCTGTTACAGTCTCTTCCACTAATCGTTTTTTCCCCTCTCGAATCCTATTTATACACTTGATTATTCAAATGTACATAAATGATTGTTGTCACCTTTATTATTGATGTTATGATCTGTGATGCTCTTTACGCTTTGTATTATCTTTTACTTTTCTTTCCCTCTCTCTCTCTCTCTCTCTCACTCTCATTCTACCCTTCTCTCCCTTCTCTCCATCCACGATTTCTCTCTCTATTTATAGCTTTTCTATTCTTATTTACCCTCTGTCAATTAACTCCCCCTTATTTCCTTATTTCTCTCCACTTTTCTCTCTTTGCACTTTTTAATGTTCAGTCAATAATAATATTTTTTTTAATTATGTGTATTCTATCTAAATATTTGTTATGACTGTGTACTACTTATTTTAAACAACTTTAACTGTGTTTATTCTTGTAAACTCTCTTTGTTAGTCTCGGACTTTTTGAAAGAGATATTTTAATAAAACCAGAATAATGAACTGAAAGAAAAAACAATTACGAAGGATAGAACAAAAAATGTGACGTTATTTTAAAGGTTGCCTTCCCATATTTATGTAAATTCAATCACCATTACCATATTCTCAGTAGAAATTATAATGATAATAAAGTTTAATTACATTAATTTTGCTTAATTAACTTTCGATTAAAGTGAAAACATGATTTGAGCACCCCACTTCTTTCCAATTTAGTCGTTCGTAAAATTTGGCGAATTTATAAAAACATCTTGGTAGAATGAAGAGCTCATTCCCGCCATCCATTTTCCATCAAAATTCATTTTTTTTTTTTTTTACATTAATGTACTCATTTTAAGCACCTCTAAACACTGTACAAACAGAAGAAAACATGAACTTTAAATTGGAAGGGAGAAAATAACTTTCAAAAATATTCCTTTCCAAAAGTACTACATCCATTTTCAGTTCGTTTCCAAAAGGTACTACATCCACTTTTATGTAGTTCCATGATATTGTTTATGGATGTAAATAATGTGTAGTTGCTGGGTTTGCCAGAGCACAGTGAAAATTTGAAAACTTATGCACTTAATGCAACCTTAGATTTTTTCTAAACATGGCATTTATTTCAAACTATATGACATAGTATAAAATGTTCCTTTTGAATTAAAAAAAAATGCTGAGATACTTGGCAATTATACATACTCGGACATATCGTTTCCAAAAAGTACTACATCCATTAGAACAAAAAATAAAAAAATTCATTTACAGACAAACTTTTGTAGACCTAGATTTTGTTAGACTGGTTCCTCTGCCTTTAGTATCATAGAGTAAAACAATCTGCTAAAAGTTTAATTCCAAACAGACACTCTATTATGAAAAAAAAAAAAAAAACCCGTGTTTTTTCTCCGAATTAAACAAAATGGATGTAATACCTTTGGAAAGACCTCTTCAAAATTCCATTGGAGACATGTCTCAATTTCATGAAATCCATTCAAAATCTCGAGAAGAGAGGCTTTTTGAATTGTTTTCTTCATTAAGAAATGTTATAATATTCTAGAGATTAATACCTGATTTTCCTCTGCGCAAAAAAAAAAAGAAAAAAAAAGAGGGTGTGTGTCAATCAAGGGGTTCATCTTAGCGTCAATTTTCATTTAATCAACTCTAAGATAACATTATTCGATTTCCTCTTGATTGTTTGTTTGTTTTTGTTACCTTTTTTAGTATTCCATCGAGTAGCTTTGTAGATCATTTTTGGAGGAGACTGCTTACTATAAATATTCATTTGCTATAATCAGTGTATAATATTAGCTGAAATGAGCAAACATTAATTTGTAACGGGCCTTAATCTTTGATTCTCTTAACCATGAGCACGCATGTCAACAATGGTAGAGCGGTTTCTTGATGAAGTTGCTTTTCAGAATTTGTGATTTCAAACGAAATAAAGCGATCATGCTCCAAACTGTTAAGACAACAAAAAAAAAAAAAAAAAAAAAAAAAAAAAAAAAAAAAAAAAATACAGAAAAAAATACCAATTTGCTCCGGTTTAAACTTAATAAGGCAATTTTGATGCTTTTTTTTGTTGTTGGCATCCCTCCCGGTAATGTGTTTATTGGAAAATAACAGCCCCTAAATGCATTTTTACATATAATCGATAGCGAGTCTGCTGACATCGGGTTTGCTGCAAAATTACGCAGATATTTTTACTCTATATTTAATATAACCCCTGATGTACATTAACGTTTCATTCAATTTGTTATTCAGAATGCACTCATTTTGGTTATAATGCCTCAATGACGTTATTCAGAATTCTCTTATGTGGGGGAATATTTTTTGTTCCTGGCCTCCTCAAGCCTAGATATGCTATTTCGCCATGTCATTCACCTCTCCTACCTGTTCTACTTAATTTTTTTTGTTGAATGATTCAACCGCCAAATTCATTTTACCATCAATCAAAGGGAAACGAATTTAAATTCAATAAAATTGAAGGAAAAAAAAAATCAAAGATCAAATACCAATGATTGTCTAATATTACCAAAGAGGATGGGTAACGGATTAGTGTCGGGTGGAGTAGGAGTCGAAATAGGTTAAAGAAGGTGAAGAGAACGGAAGATGGCAATGAGAAGAATTCCTTTGGTTCTAAGAAATGTTTATCTAAAGGTTCCGGTATATTTTTAGATGGTCCTATTTACAACGCATGTACTTGAACCCTAATAATTCCAGATTTATTTGTTTGCCATCATCTTTTATCTGTTATGTAGTACTTTTAAGTACCTCCTATCCTTTCCTAAACACGTCATGAATTCATACCAATTCGTTGATTTGTATACCAATATCCTTACCACCAGCCCCAGTATCATTTGCTGCTTATCAAAGGCAACTTGTGTGAGTGGGTTGAACGTGGTGCTACGTCATAAAATAACAACCAATCAGAGTGGACGAAGGGATGCTTTCCGCCAATTTTGGCTCGATGTGGATGAGAGGCTTATTAAAAAGAGTTAGCCGTGCGCGATACGAGTCGCAGTTTGTGTGAGACAGAGAGTCGAGACAGATACGGGGGAAAAGAAAAGAAGAAAAACCCTGGAGAATATGAGAGATTTCTAACTTCAAGTGAAACGTTGTAACCTGCCCGTTATCTTCATTTCGTTACCTACCAACCACCAGCTTCCAAACGTACAGAGTAACAGGAGTAGAAAGAGAGAGGTTCCAAAGCTATTATTTACGTTTCGTCCAAGAATTTGAAAAAGGCGTATAAAACAGTGAGTAAAACTACCATTTGTATAATTTGTTTCAAGTATTAAACTGGTGTGCCTCTATTCCAAAGAGCTTTTTTCCGTTTAATTAAACGGCGATTATCGGTCATGCAAAGTAAAAGTGTTTTAAGAAAACGTCAGTCATCGATTTTGTTTTAAAACATGGTTGACCTAAATGCTGATCAATAGAGTAAAATCGGGCGGGCTCGTAAGGACCATACATAAATTATCAACTCTGCTTTTCATTCTTTTACAAAAGAATGTTCATGTTGTGTTTTTCAACATTTTGCGAGTTTTTCACAATGTTGGTCGGAAACAATTTTTTTAACGTTTGACTGATCGGCCTCATGCCAAAATGGCTTCAGCGTTTTTAATATGTGTCCAATTTGAATGGTCTTTAAAATTGTTAAGGCCCTTTTTGCGTAATTCCGAGATAGTCATGATAGTATCCTTTTGTTTAGGATTACAATAATATATTGCCATAATAGAGTATTTAAAATATTGAATGAATATGCAACTACAATTTTCGTTCTTTTCTATCGAGAAAACAGGAAATTTGGCGGGTACTTGCCAGAAGCAAAATTGGTATCGAGTAGGAAAAAAAAAAAAAAAATCGTTTTGGAACGGATGTTTGATATTGGTATGGATTCCTTTTCCGTTTCTTAAAAACCTCTGAGTCGATATCAAAATAATATGAATTTAATTTGGAAAATGTGTATTATCTGGTTTGGTAAAATATGACATTAATCACTTCCTAAAATTTTTCTTTGTCTATTTCATATATGACATTACAAAATTAGTAAAACGTAAACCTTAATGGTGGAAGGGTTGCTATAAAAAAAAAAAAAAGAAAAAAAAAAAAAAATCATTACCATTAGATGCTAAGCAACAAAAAAAAAAAATCTTTGATTGTAGGGAAAAACTTAAAGGAGTTAATTACAGCTTCGTTATCTTTAAAAGAGTGACAAGACACTCAAAATGAATGAATGAGAGGCATCTCCTTTGGGAGAGAGAAAACAAAAGGTAATAACGAATACAAAAAAAAAAAAAAAAAAAAAAAAAAAAAAAAAAAAACTAAATCAAACAAAACAAAACAGCTTGTTAACTTTAGAAGTCAGGAACACAACGATATTAATAAGTTTTATTTGGGTGGATGAAAGAACCGTATAAAATGTCCTTGTGTAGACTTTCTCATGTTTCATTAATTTGTATGGTTTAAAATTCATTGTGTTACTATTTGTGGGCGTTTGTTTTATTCCGTTTTATTTGTTTTAATATATAATTTATTATGTTATTCACAACGAAACTTTCTTTGTCGTCAGGATAATTGGCGCACGCCACAATATATATTGGATGGACGTAGACAGAATCACTTTTCGTATTCTGAGGATCTAGAACACAGAGTTATGATGTTAATAATATATAATTTTCTGATTTGTATTCCGAAGTTCTTTAGGAAGATGAGCTATACATTGCTTGCATAATGTATTTTTGATGATATATCATTTGCAAATTATATATATTTTGTGTATTAGTTATTCATATATTTTCTTTTCCCCTCTTACAAAAAATGTTTGATTGTTATTTGCCCCGCTATGGTTTCTCCTATCAGAAAGTTTCTCGACGCGCCTCTTTGATTTCTTTTTATATAGTTATTTTAAATATAGTATGAACTAAACGCAAATTCATTAAAAAAAGTTTGAAGTCTGAATTTTAAAGTATAGAAATGGAACTAACAGTGTTATATCTGGAGATATATCCAAAAAAAAAAAAAAAAAAAAAAAAAATCTGATCTGAGAATAAGTTTGAATCAGGGTACAGTTTTTATAACCGACATAATTATATAATGTATAAAAAAAAAAAAAGAATAATAATAATAATAATAATAAAAGATAAGAAAAAAAATAATAATAATAATACTAATAAGAAAAAAGCAAAAAAGCTCTTGCGAGATTCTTGACCTTCATTTAGTATTATAGATGACATAACCGAAGAAGGAAAAGCAAAAAACAAAAACAAAAACAAAACAAAAAACAACACACAAAACGAAAAGTAAATAATAATAATAATAATAATAATGACATTTATAAGGCGCTTAATACTGATGTTTCTAAGAAATTATAATAACAATAACTTAGTTACTTAGTATAAAAAACAGTAATCCTGTACAAATTATATATACTTTGAATAAATGGCAACTCGTACTTCATGTACTTTGAAATAAATCATACAAATTACTGTATGATGGACAAAAATTAAGCTACCAAACGTAGTCAATCAAACAAACAAAGAAAAAGATGGTGTGCACCTCCCTTGACCGACTCACAACTGAGTGCTTTAGGTGTTAAAGAGGTGTGTCTTTGAGACGGCTTGAATTGCTCGATGGAATTTGCATTGTGAATTTGTACTGGGAGTTTTTTCCACAGAATAAAGATTTGGTTGATTTGAAATGACGAAAGAGAGATCATTATGGAAAGCGGTAAAACCTTTGAGGAAAGGCTCAATGACACAAATCAATTATTTGTTTCTCGTTCATTCTTCAATGGATAATGTCTTCTCAACAAGGGATTTCATCAAAACACATATCTTATGAAACCTCTTAATAATGCTTTAGCTTAGGTCGGCATAGGTAGTCTTAATTGTTCGGCGGACGTAACTCTTCTGACGCACTTTGAAATTAAGAATGTAGTAACTGTTTTTAAACAAATGAATGTGAAAAAAGAAGAAAGAAAGAAAAACAATTGTCAATAACGGTTACTTGTTCATATGAAAAAAATATATGTAATAGTTATTTATTACTAAATTACATCTCAAATTTACATCTACTTATGCCAAAATATTGTATAAGATGACGCCCTATATTTCGATAATAAGATACTGAGCCATTTGGAATTCGACTAATTTCACAAATGACAATATTATCCGCATGTATGTTTTTTGGGCGAAAAAATATTATTATCATGCCTTCACCCATTCTCTTCATTATTCTATTGTCCCCTCTTTCCCTCCTTCTTCTTTCTGGTTCTCCTCCTCCTGTCCTTGTCCCCCTCTTCAGCATAATTGCCCTCCTTCTCCTCCTCCTCTTTCGTACCATCACCATCATCATCATCATCATCATCATCATCAGCGTCATCATAATCTTTATCATCATCATCATTATCATCATCATAATCATCATCACCACCATTCTCATCATCCTCACCACCACCATTCTCATCCTTATCCTCATCCTCCTCTTCAAAAATCTTCATTAAGTTTATTTGTATTATTCTTCTCCTCTCCTCCTCCACCTCTTCCTCCTCCTCCTCCTCCACGACACTATTATTTTCATCCCCTTATCAATATCACCTTTCTGACCCTCTCCTTCTGCTCCTCCTCTACATCTTTGTCATCCTCATTCTCTTTAGCCCGTTCTATTATCCTGCTATTCCTATTAACCCTTACCATCATCCTTATCTCACTATCTCCTCCTCCTCCTCCTCCTCACCATTTTTATGATCCTCATCCTACGATTAACTATCATTACTATTCCCCACCTCCTTCTTATCATAACCATAACTATTACCCCATCCTCCTTCTCTCCCCTTTCATCCTCCTCATCACCATCAGTATTCTTCTGCTCTTCCTTCATCCAAATTTCCACCCTCCTCCTCGCCATCACATTTTGTCAACAACACTATTCTTCCCCTCCTCGTTTTCCTCCTCCCCATCACCATTCTCATCACCACCATCCCTCCTTCACTTAAAATCCGGTTTCCCCCATACCCCATTTTCCGCTCCTCCCCTACTCTTATCATCCTTACACTCTGATTAATTTCATAATCCATTTTCTGCATTTAAAAAGTGGGCATTACCTCGTTATTTATCCTAAAGCATTAATTGAAAGCCTTTCAAAACGCATTTTTATTTTTTAATGGTTTCTTTCATGGTGGGTGGTCACTTTTCAAATATTAGTAAAGACCAACCCACCAGCAAGTGGTCATGATACATTATGACACAAAACAATTTTTATATTTTGAATATAGAATACGTGAATATAACTAGGTTAAGAATTTCCTAAAACACCCTCACAATTTATTATGACTATGTTGTCCTTTCCTGTCCGCATACCACGTAAACAACATTTTATTCATTTTTCTGGAGAAAAATATATATAATAGGTAAATTCGATTTTATCCTACTTCTCCTAATAATGACGGCGCGTGGTCCCTCATATTTTACTTTATTTATTTTACAGTGATAAGTGATGATCGTGGAAATCAAAATTGCAGGCTCCGTAGCTTATCAAAACCTCAATTGTTAAGATGATGGAATCAGGATGGAGTGTTTACTTCCTTTTGGAGTAAACATTATTGCATTTATATTACTCAAAATATTATATAATTTATTGGTGATTGAACAAAGATTTAGAAGGCGTTGTTGTCTATTTGTGAAAAGATAGGCCTGCAAGTAGGATTTTCTTTCTTTTAAGATAAAAAACCCCTTGAGAATGATAGGCCTATAACAACAACAACAACAGCAACAAAATAATAATAATAATAATAATAATATAATAATAATAATAATAATAATAATAATAATAATAATAATAATAATAATAATAATAATAATAATAATAGTAATAGTAATAATAATAATAATAATAATAATACATTGAATTCCCAATTTTATTAATACACACAATAGATGTCCAAATTCAAAGAGAAAAATATAAAATGACATTGATGATTTAAGGCCCTTGAAAAAAAAAAACCCATACATTGGCAATGAAACAATAAGAAAACATTAAAACCATTTATCTAGAACGAAGCAAAGGTCTATCCAGTCACATTTAATGCAATCCAAGGTTTAAACCAACCCATCAGCCCCTCCATTTGAACGAAATGTCACAAAGCGGATAGCCGTAATTGGAAATATGAAATCTGAGTTACGTGTCAATTCCCACATGGCCTTTTGTTCAGTAGCCCTGTTAAGCTTTGTCTTCTTTTCTCTCCCCCTGGCGCCCACTCTCTATTAGTTTACTTTCCCTACCCAGCTCGACATCATGACTAACTTCACATCCCAATTCTTTTTCCTTTTTTTGTTTTTGTTTTTTGTTTGTTGCTGATGAATAAATAGGACTCTGACATCATACTTGTCTTTGTTGTAGTTAGGGAGTTTTCGCGATTGTGCCGCCCGTGCCCTCAACTAGATTGAGAGGTAAAAATGGAAGTTTGTCGACAAATAATAATGGTAGCTTTTTCATGCGCGCAGCACGACCAAAGCTCTTAGAGTCCGACAGGGCCCGAATTGAGAACTTCACAAGACTCGTCTCAGTCAGACCGGTACGATGGGGTCACCATTAGTGCTGATCAGTGGGCGCCCGATTGAACTAGCCCCGTACTATTGCGAGTCACAGTATTCAAAAACCTTGCATATTTACCCTCAAACACCCGTCCTTCGAGTGGTGACAGTTGACACAATGCGAAAACTCTCCATAGTGCGAACGGGGTATCATACGATTGTTACGACATCTTCAAGAAGTGGACTCGGACTGTGGAGTTGATCTAAAACACTTTTAAACCAATTTGGCCAAAGCTACCGAGCTTTATCGACAACACCCGATCAATATTGTTACCGACATATACGTTTTAGGGATCAATGTGTATCGCGGGTGGCTTGGTTACATGATGCAAAGCGGCCAAAACATGAAAGTATATTACAGCACGATTCAATCGAAAGACATTAATAAAGAGATTTACCTGAAAGATATAAAAGAAATGTTGCGACCAACATATTTTAAACTGCCCTTAGGGAGTGTTCCTCACTCCAAAAATGAATAAGAAGGGATGATCAGCTTACTAATAAACATCTTGAGATTAAGTAAGGCTGCCCCGTCATAAAGACGATATGTAAGTTTATCAGTATACCCTAGTTTTAGGATAATTTGATCCTGTTTTTGAAATATTTGCTCTATTTCCGTAAGTGATTTGGAAAATATTTACGTACTGCTTCGCAAATCCAGTAACTTAGTTGAAATGAGGTTTTGTTTCTGTCTTCCCTAATGATATTTATATTTTTTTGTAAGATCTCGTAATTGAAGAAATGGGCTAGTGTGGGAGAATATTTTTGAGTCTAAGAGCGTGTCTTTAATGGTACGGGTCATCGGAACATATATAAAGAAGAAGAAGTGTAGGGGCACAACAATTAATTCCGTGATGCCCCGTGTACTAATCAGAGCCTCAGAATTTTCTCACGAGGTAGGCTGGTGTCTGTTCTGAGTCTATTTAGTAAATCTGACTTGGTATTTTTTTAAAATTATAATCGAAGAATGGAAGGATTGGAGTAGATTCCTTAAACTAGTCCTTCTGTCATGCGTTTTCAGTTTTTCTTATATAATTACCTTCATAAACCCATTCCGTATATCATTAATGCCTGCTTGTACATCGAATATTTAGAGGATTTGCTTTTATTAACCAGATGGAGCAAAACTGCCACTTGAGTGGCCATTATCTAAGTAGAAGACTTTCACTCTCGATGTTACTATTGTAACATCACAGTGGTAACGACGCAATATGCTTGTGGCTATATGTGTATATTATAACAGTAAATAGGACATACTTATAAGTAGTTCGTGGGTACCCTCGTCCTGATTCCGATCTATTTGACCGTCTCTCTTCTGGTGCCAATCGGTTATTCGAGTAGCTTTCCTCACACTGGCATCCTTGTAAATACCGTGCTATTTATGAATGCATGTATTCAGATATTTTTGACGCTACAGAAGTGCTGATAATTCAATCCTGTTTTATTGATCATACACCTATGATTTGAAGTATTCGTTTTAATCATTGTTACGTGATTTAGATTTAATGCATAGTATTGCCATTCCTTTGTATTATAATATTTAAGTAAGGTTTCTACTGAGTAATAATATATTTGATTTATAATATGAAAATTGGTCGATAGTTCATGGTAATAATCGTTTTCAAATAGTTATCACCAAGTGAATTTTTTCGTATTTTCATATGAAATAGAGCAATAAAATGTATATCTATTTTCAGATTAGCTGTTGACAAGTCGAATTAATAGATTATACAAACAATGTTCATGTTTCGTTGCTTGTGAGACATATAACATTTGCGGTAAAAACATTGGTTAGACTAAAGTGAACGCTAGTATGCTAAATTTTTATCCGATTATATCAATTAGCATGATTGTTAAATGAAAGTTATGATTGAAATTTGGATATATTTTATCTTGTCACAGGGTAAAAGAGTATAGATTACGAAAGAAAAGAATATTGGTGTCTATCATTGGACATAGATACTATATTGGAGCCTATATTTATTAAGTGAGTTTGGAGTGCTAGCAACACAAGAATAATTTACATTTGACTACTGTGGATTCAATACCATGGAATAGTGGGGATTGTATTTCCAAGTGAAAATATAAAGTGATAGCATAATTGGCGGAACTTGTAAATGATATTCCTTCCTTCTAACTTTCCATATTGGACATCCACAATATGGAGAGCTTAACAACCATGAGCAAGTTCAATTTGATATAATGATAGGTAGTCTTCCTAAAATCCGAGATTACCAACTCCGGTAGGTTTCCAGAGATTCTTGTAAGCGCCTTTGACAGAATCAAGTTGAGAAATGAGCTTGCGTGACCGTTCAAGTTATATCAAGACCAAAGGTGATCGGAGCATTTATAGGTCTCATTCTGAAAAGGAATAATCTGAATCAGATAATGCATTATTACTTGTCATTAGGTTAATTCGGCACGGATTAGTGATGCATTTTGGTTGACTATGGCCATATAGGGAATTGACTAGTTGATCACATTGTGTCCCATATCTCAATTTAGTACAAGAATATGTATCTAATCGATGGCCAGTTCGAAGTGCAGGTAGAGAAGCATGAGAACATCTATTGATTTTAGCGAGTTCGGGCGCCACATAGCCTCGCCACTGAGATATCGGGCTATAGATGAGAAGTTAACTACGGGAAAGTTCCTGAGATGGTTGATAGAGTCCCATGTGAAGCTTCCTGCTACAGGTATGGTGGGTCTCTGAGCTCGAATAGTAGACAAACCTTAATGCTTGGATTACCTGATCTCCGTAGGGCAGTGAAAAGTTAGACTCATCATATTGAGCGTGAGAGTGGCTCTGTCTTAATATATAATACATCCGAGAGATATCTCCGTATTTAAATAAAAAATCAATGTCGTAGAGCATCGACATGTTATCCGAGTTTACCCATCACTTATCACTCTTTGAGATCTCAGTCTCGGCCGATTGGGATGGTTCCTAGATAGGTACGGTATACACGGAAAATGAACTAGAATGGTAGTTTCTTTAACGAGACTAAAGTCAGAGAATAGATGACGATGATATTACGTGCTAGAGGCTCAAACTGTGCAAAATTGAATTTATTCGAATTATCTACTTCTTCATATAAGGAGAGATAGATAGTATCAGGCATTATAACAGACAGAATTACGATAAAAAGCAATCCCCACTAATCATAGAATCATCAAACATAAGAGGCAGATACTAAAATTTCAGTGTAGCGAGTTCCACATATACTCCATTATCTAGATGATAAGAATAATATCACATGACTCCTTCAGCGAAAATATAAAACAGAAATTAAAATATTTGGCCATAATATCCCAATACATTATTCAGACAGACAAGAACTAAATGCAGCGGATATCTAAGCGCTTCGGAGAGATATTTACATGTGCGTTCGTCACGCAATGCGATGCGTGGCGTATAGCTTGATAGCATCGGCCGAGACAGTCTAGCTCGTCGGAAATATTTTGAAAAATTGTTCTTACTATACGAGCGAGAATGGCACACTACATTTGGTAGACTGAGTCGGTCAAATACAAAGTGATAATGCGCCTTAAGCATAGAGATAGAATTTGGGCAGATGTTGCTATAGAATGTCTGCCTTCTACAACAGTTTATACATAAGAGATTCGAGAGAATGGTTCCTCATATTACCTCATATGGAGAGTTCAATAGTAACCTCATCTCCCCTTGTACATCGACTGGTCTTTACTTGCATTGTTTGACGTATTATTGCCCGGAAATCAACTAATACACTTCTACTTTTGAAGTTGGATCACACATTCTTTTAGATAATGAACCCTAGACCGACATGATCGGTTAAGCAATTGGTTTAAGAGAAGTTGGTGCCAATAATCTTGTTAAATCCCAAGCAGCAAAATATAATCATCAATATCCTACACATGCTAATGGATAGGTATAGCATTTTTTTTGATAATATAGAATTGCAGTGTTTTTAATCTATTGACAGAGTCTAGTGGTGAAATGATCGTTCATTGGGAAACATGTTATATCAATCGACTTGTGATTATGTGGTAATTATAGACTTGTACAGACTCGCATACTCCCTACATTCGATTACGACACTCCATCTTTGACATTTTTCCGTACACACACGATTATTAATGCATGAGATCTAGATGTTGTCATCTGAAGAGTACCCTAGACGAAATACTCGTATTCTAAAATGAGAGTAATGACTCCACAGAAAAAAGAAGAAAACGATGAAACTGTTGATCAACTCGCACATAAACCAGCCAATCGGTTATTGCAAGATACAAATACACAATACAGAAGGAGGAATGACAGATTCCTTTGACACAATAAAAGAACACCAGTTACATCAAATAGGAAACATTAATTCCGAAAATAATCCACTGAGAGTTCTTACAGTCATCACAGAGGCACTTACGTATAGTTACGGACATGTCGCTTCCGTTGCGTCTCTGAGAATGAATTTCTTTTCAGCTCATTATATTCTTATGTACTTTCTTTTGTTTACGAGAGTGAACCGACAAAATAAATCATTATTTCACTCATGACTATGACGGAACGGAATTCCGTAGGGAACGCAGAAAACGAAAATCATCTTTTGACGCAACGGACTAACTCACACGTAAGTTGTCTGTGTGACTGGTAGCATTAGGCAACTATGTCTTTTAATATGACAACATGAGATAACCTATGCATAGAAGCTCAACGCAAGTGTAAAAGTACAATACGAGATAAGAGGAAATTTATATAACGTTTCCGGTGGACGACGCCTACATCCATCTTCTCGATAAATACTTCAAATATTTCTGTAAATGTAGCATTATTTTGTTTGAAAACAATAGGTTATATATTACAGCAATTCATTAACCTAAATTGCTACTTAACCATAACTCCTGCGATAAAAGGGATTCAAGTCGTACATTGCTTATGAAGTTGTGATGTAGAGATATATTATTTTTGTTTCTGAGATTCTTATTTAGTGAAGAATACAATAAATTAGAGATTTTCAACGCTAAGAATTTGTTCACAGGACAACCCTACTGTTCGTTAGAGTATTAAAAATAAAGTCTGCTAAATAACCATAATCAAGAGTCAGTACATGATGAAGACTGCGTGGAGGGGGGGGGGGGGATTGAATAGACATAATGGTCTAGGCTTAATTCATAATAGGTGTTTTAGTACTATCCGGCGTTTAAAGTATAATCTATGATTTTTTTTAAATCTTCTGTGAACGACCTGATCACAAATCACTCCGCACTCAGCACGCGACGAGTAAAAAGAATAAAATGTACAAAAAAAAAAAAAAAAAAAGAAAAGAAAGACAGAAGACGAGAAAAGGCCATTTCTGTCCTGGAGTTTTTGACTAGTAGCGGTTCGGTGAGACCATTTGGATTATATAAGCTGTTGTTAGAGCTCATACGGCTCTGGAAATGAATATGTACCATATCAGGTTCAAAGTCATACATCTATGAAACAGTTGACTTAAAGTCCGATGGTGGGGTGCCGTACGCGGTAGTTAGTCTATAGGCAAGAAGGAGAGCGTGATCAGAAAGCCGAATTTTGAATATTGCCGTATTGATCCTTGCTCATTCTTGTCTACCTCGTCATTTTATTCTACTGTTCTATATGCGACAAATACCATAAGCGAGAATGAAGTTATTAGATCTACCGAAGACTCCTGCATGCATCCATGGAGGCCATACACGATGTCGGGACCATATAGTTGCTCATAATAGATGCTTCATTCTCGGAATAGTAGGACTGGAATTTGAGAATATTTGTGGTGACTTATAAAACATAGATATTTGGAGAGCCATGTGGGGTTCTATATCTCTTAATTGTTATCTTTTGTTGTTTTTTTTAATAATGTTTTTTTGAGATGGCTATAAATTTGCCCAAATACATGGAAAACAGCATTTTAACATTCGAATTCTTCATCAATTTTATTAAAACAGATTGCAGACACAGATTCCGTCTGTTCAAGATCGGATCAAAGTAGATAAACCGAACACAATACGCGAAAATGACGATGGTTTTGTCTCTAAAATTAAGTTTTGTGCCCTTCATTAACAATGTTCCACCCTCTGTTGATTGTATCTACGCACCTTTTCTGCGCTTGAAATGGAGGTGGAAAGCCAAATTGCTTTTTCACGCGATCTGATCTTTAAACAGATCTTGAAATAGTAGACAAAAACACAAAATTCCCATTTTTGAAATTGTCTATCACACAGAAGGTTAAGTTGCTTCGAGAAAAATTTTTAGAAATCCTTCACGTATGGAAGGATAGGGAGAACAGCCGATCACGTTATAGAAGTTCTTTCTTTCGACTTTTTTCGTTTCGTATTGCTCGCTGGCAAGTGTAATTTTCGAGTTGATCCAAAGATTCTTATTTAGATTATTATTGGGTGAATATTCTGAGTACTATTATATAATAATAGAATAAAATGGACAATATGAGAAAGTTCATCGCGTCGTTTTGTTAGCTTTAACTAAAAATGAAATTACAATTTGAATGAGAAATCCGTAGCATATATTATTGGGGTTCTCTAGCCGGTTTAAATATATATATATATAATATACGTGTTAGGAGCATCACCTACTATATTAATATAATATATATTCCTATTTATATATGGCATATTATACTTTGTGGCTAATATATAATAGGGTTCACGATTTAAAGATCTTATATGGGAGGTATAACTACTCCATCATAGAGTGTCTTGCCCGGTTATTCCGAACATAAGACTTAAGGATTAACAGACGAGAGAGATACTGTCTATTGGAAGACACTTTTATTATGTCAAGAAAGGTTATGGTAGCCGAGAAGCTGGGCGTAATAAAGATGGTTCTCATCATCGTCTACATTTTGTATTTGTTATTCATCTCACCTATATAATAATGTGATAGTATAGTGAAGAAAAGAAACAGAGAATGGTAGATATATGCATGATTTCGCCAATAATAATATACTATTAGATTTTCATACTTATACCTAGTATGGCGGTTCTTAGTATAGCTTATGGATAGTTAATTCCTGAATCGTGGTGAACCTCTATGCAGGTATGAGGTATACAATGATTGTCACGATAGCATTTCGAGTAATGGAATTGTTCTACGCTTATTTTCGAGAAATTTAAGATACATCCACCGATATCATTGGGTTCACTAAATCGCTTGTGATCGTTGCTATATTCACGTTGCTATGGTGGGTGGAGTGAATAAACTACTGGTATTTGGTGAGCTTTTTCACAGCTACCATACCAAATTATAGAGGAGGTTATTAGGGACCAGGCTTCTTCGCTACATCATACAACCACGTGATTTCCCACCTTCTCGCTACCCAGTCTAATCTTAATATTTTTTATGCCAATTGAAATTTTACGTCGTGACGTACTATTTTTTCTCGTTGATTTGCACTGTTAAGATGTAGTCGAGGTTAGGATTGAATTAGTCTCTCTTTTGTTCATTCTTGAATTTCTGCTTATTGTTATATTAATGAGAGAGGAGTGCATTTGATTATTGCGGCCGAATACAGTTAAAGTTAATACTTCTAACGACGTTTTGTGAGGTTATAGATATTTATTTGATATAAGTATATGTACGTCATCGGATATATTGGCCTCTTCTTGCATTATACTCTCGTATATAGATCAGGCAATGAAGTAAACCAATATGATGTAATATGATGGGATAACTAGCGTATTTGAAATTTTAATTGTTAGCACTCTTTAATTTATATAATATTTCTTCTTATTAATGTGCAGAATATTTTATCTCTAACATATCGAGTGATAGTTGTTTCTTATTGACCATATTAACTTGGTCTAATAGTTACCATATACCAATTCTCGTTATATCTTTTTTTTCTTTACAATGAATTAAAACGTCATAGGTTTGCATTCATTTAGACTCAAACATTTGTCCTTCTGGAATTTTACACGATCTAAGGATAGGCTAAATTAAAGGATAATTAATGTGCATTTAAATGAGATTCTTGTTGCATGAATTCTTGGTTTAAGATAATGATTTCAGGTCAATAAACCATAATTAATAGACGCTCCGACGCGGCTGGACTTAGTTCCTACTCTTATTGCGACATATCCCGCCATTAACAAGTTATCTCGCGAATAGCAGCTTGAGCCGTAGGTCCCGATTGTGGCTCATCTACATGCTAGATTTTAATGCTTCTATCCCTAATTGGACACATGTATAAACGAAGAACTACAATAAAACTAATACCATCAGCATCTGAACCACTGGGATGAAACAGATAATAAACGAGTGAATTCGCCCGTCAAACATGTTAGCTAGCTGGTAGACGTGACGATTAGGGGGGGGGGGGGGTTTGTAGGAGGGAGGGGGGGTTTGGTTTGTAGAGGCCGTGATTGAAATTATGGACATAGCTTCTTCTGCAAAGATCCCGATGAATCGAGTCGCTGTCTGAAGCACCATCCATGGCTATTAGAACCGTGTCTCAGCGAGAAAGCGACGAATCGTGTGGCGACAACCTATGCATGTTTAGCATAGCCTACCAGAACGTGTCAGAATCGTAGGTGGCGCGGGATCTCTACGTATCTACCACTCTGTCCACGATAGGCTACCCACACTCGACTTGCTCCACGTCAAGACAATAGGCTAACATGTAGTTCGTACCGATACATCCTAGGGGGCCTTCGACTTCGCAGAGCATTCTCGGCTCACGACTTCTCTTGAGAGAGACTGAGACATACCTAAATATGAACTTTGGCGTGCTATACTGGTTAGGCCAGATACCTTACGGGACTAGATCACACATTGGCGAGTCAGAGGTGGTGTTGTGTACGTACTGATGAGTCTGGCCTAGTCCGCCTTGAGGTTCGTGATACGTCACTGCCACTCAGTTCGCTGCATCATAATGGTTGTGTAGTTGGAGTTTGTTGAAAATTTTCAAAAATCAGCGCTTGAAACTGTGCAGTATCTGAATGCGGAGGCCGATCATGATTTTTGGTGATGTGGAGATGGCGACAAAGCAGTCGTAGCGGCTGTAAATTTCACACTGCCTTTCAGTGTCATTGACGATTCTCAACGTAAGCTGTGACGCGCGGCCAATGACCTTAGCACTGGCCGCAGTCCCTTTGCTACACATGTTCTATCTGGCGACATCTAGATAGTAATATGCCAGCACAAGAAAGTTATCTGCTACGGTCACTTGAACGTCATACCCACTGACCGCCGGTTGAGTTGTTGTAAGCTTGATTGGAGATATTACTAAGCGGCAAACAGAATTTTGCTAAAGTATTAGTTGGTGACTGGACCGATAATTCACGATCTTATATTTGGGCGATTGGACTGCGCATGGTGGCGACATGAGTGTATATAAAAAAGTAGTGGGTCGCAGGTATATCGCGAACACATCATTACGATCTGCCTTCTGTGGGACAGACTCCTTTTACCGTGCTTTGGGTTCGTTCTCAATCGAACCCGATGTAGGTTTTGTTTTCTTTTCTTCATCAGCGTTATTTTATTATTCAGTCCGCCACTAGATAATTACCACTATTGCATCCCAGAATAGACATTTGGTATCTTGATTGTGACGTCACCCGTAACAGTGCAGTAGGTACTATATAGTTCCACAGGAATACTAGTTGAACGTATTGATGTGAATTTTTTGTTAGTTATTCTGCATGTTTATTGACTTTCAGAGTGATGAGAGTCAATAAGCAAATAGTGAACATGAATTTTCATATTATGTACGTATGTACTAGTAGATAACATAAAAGAAGATGAAATGAATGGAATGAATTAATGATGTTGCTTATTTTACTCAATATTAACGAAGAGATAGATCACCAGGTTCAGTAAGCTATTCGTATCATCAAGCTCTATTCGTCTCAGTCTAGAGAGTGGGAAGTTGTACTTAATGGGATTTATATGGTGAAATCGGAGAAATATTGTGGTAATGTGTATCAGCGTCTGTGAGTGCATATTCAATTTGTATATTCGTAGGAAGACATGCTGACATTGAGAGGAGGAATCGGATATAGTCCGTTTGTAGCAATGATGCTTTTTTCAGAGCCACCTCATACTCATTACTCGATGATCTCAGATTCCGATATGTCGAAGAGAGTCTGGAGTACAAGACGCACAACGATAGTGTTGCGCGCCGGGTGTGGAGGGGAGGGGGGTAAAGGGGGAGGGGCGCCGTATTTTCAACCATGTGATATATCGCAACGATTTTGGTTTCCCTTATTAAAATACAAAAGGTTTAAAACGGCCTGTGTAAATGGCTTTCAAGTTGAATCGCAAAATTGGTACCCCTGTTTCCATATCCCGAATGCGATTAGTCTGAGGCGCGAACTTTGGTACTTAGGAGGTGGTCTTGGTGGGTTTAATTGATTTGGGCGGTAGACGGGGAGAAAAGAGATGAGAGAGAGGATGAGGAGAATGTGGGGGGTTAATTTTGGGGGCTGGTTGGGGTGGTATTAGAACATCCGTGATTATTTATGTGATCTTCATCAATAAAAGTGCAGAGACAATATACCTTCGCGCGGACTATTCACGGGGGAAAAAAAAATCAAATATATCATTCTTGGAAATTCTGAGTGTAGTGTATGTTACATACTGTTTCTGTGAGATGATTCGCTTACAGAAAAAAATATATATACAGGAGATCCTTTCGTAGTATGCGTAAATTTTGTACAATTTATTCATACCTTTGTGGAGTTAGTCGGGTCTTAAAAAAATACCAAAGTGAAGGGCATAGATAGCTTGTTGAAGGTTGTTAGCACTTATTCTTAAGGCAGGGGGAAAGCTTGTATGACTTTTCATTTTCAAGATAGTCAGGCAAAAATTACAAGAGTTATATGGATTATCATTATAATATAACTTTTTGAATTTGTAGAGGCGGAGGTATTTCATAGGATTAGAGTTTATAGCTCATCCCTCGAACCATTACCGATACCATGACTTCATTTTGTAAAAAAGATAGCAGAGTGGGCAGGGAAATTAAAGCCATGATAGACTTGAAGCGTGATCATTTAATGATTTCTTTCCAGGCAATCTATTATTGTGGTTGTATCAATGCAACGCCCCAAAATCGAGCCTCGCAAAATTTACACCGATCCATCTTTTACGACATGAATATCCTCCTTTCGTCTGTGTAAACTTTTCAAAATATTAAAACCATGACTTTGCTATTTGTAATGCTAATGAGCAGGATGGACACTATTAAAATTTGATTCGCATAAGATATTAATGACTGAATTTCCATTTAAAAAACCGTACCTGTTCACTTAAGTTAACACTTCATCCTATGGAGGGAAATAATCTTGCATTTCCGTCAACTTGCAAATTGCCATTACAATTATTTTACTCTCCTAATTATTCTTATTTCTTAATTCATTTCAATACGAAAGTTTAACTGAAATATCACAAGTCCACACAGGATACATATACAGCGGTATATGCAGACACATTAATTCATTCCTATTATCCCGATTGCGAATAACACTGATTACCTCTAAATGATGTCAAGTACCGGAATGGGGCAATATTAATAGTCTATTGTATAAAGCCATGTTGACTTATAATTCACTTGTATATTGACTGATATTGATATTTCAATCTACAATACGATATTTTTAACATTCATTTTGGTATATCTATAAACTCGTTACCGTGGATGCGTAATTCCAAAAATATCCCCTTTAACACAAAAGAAGACGGGTCTTTTCAACTGACGTGGAAAATAAAGCAGGTGAAAATGGCTGCCTGTCCTGATGACGTTAAAAATGAATCTATATATATTCAAGTAATTACCAGCACTTTAAATGCAATCTCGCATGCTTCAAGTGAGACTGCAGGGGTTAGGAATATATTGATGAGAATATAAAATTGGTCGTCTTTGGTTTCAAGTTGAAGCCTATTTGACTGTGGTATACGACAAAGTGATCTCCTTGATGAACTCCCAATAGCACCCGTATGTCGTAGCCATCTTAATTCATTTACATGTAATGAAATACGCATTAAGTTCACACGCCTCTGCGAAGGTCTGCGTTGAATTTTCATAGGAAAATTGAACGTGACTTTGCCTGGAAGTTTCCAAGTACAATAATGACCGAGAATGGCAAACATGATTGCCCTCCATTTTGTAGAATCCTTGGATTGATGCACTAATCTGGTAAATCAGCGACTTAATTACAAGAAATAAAAACAAAACATGTTACTTGAAACATGTTCTTCTAATCAACAACATAAAAACATTGATTATGTATGATATATAGTCAAGAAGGAAATAATACAACAACATGCTTTTTACATTTCAATTTAGTTTCGAAAATTAATACATATTTAATAAACATGATAAGTTTGTGAGTTTCAACCATGAACCTCATTTAATCGCGTATGTATTAATTATGAATAGTAGTATTTTTTGAATAGTTAAAGAGAATATAATTATTATTGCTAGCATGTTTGCATGAAAGCGAGATAATAAAAGATGTGTATAAGGTTGTTTGTTTTGCAGATCCCAGTACATCAGGTGAAATTTGGTTATGAGGAAACAGTAAAAATTGGCCCCAAGTCGATTTGACGGCAAGATTTCTCTCCTTGACTTCCAACCAAAAGTCACACAACGCACAACAAATACCATCAAACCACATACCATTCCGAAATGTAGTTTAATTTGGCTGGTGTCTGTTTGTGTGGTGTAAGAGGGGCCTTAAGGTTGCCTCTCCTTTGAAGGAAAAGGAAGTTATGTGACATATCATAAAATTGAGTTTTCGATATTTCATATGGTCATTCGTGTCATTCCCTCCTGGCCAAAATTTAGGATAAACATTTTATCAAAATACTTCAAGGTAACATCATGAGATATCATTGACATCAATGTATGAAGGATACATTTTACAGGAAATGTCACTTGTTACTGCTTCCTTTTGTCAATAAGAGCGAGGGTGAAGTAAGTGTCGAGCCCGTAGGGGGCGGCATATATTCTTGCCTCGACGAGATGTCAAATAGAACAGATGATGGATGACCGATCATAATTCACCAAAAGATTGTTGCTTGTAACCCGGTATACATTGATCCAACACCAAACCGACACAGAAATAACAAGGTATTACATCCTATGAAGAGAACTTTGTGATCGGTTTGGATTAGGTGGACAGGTGTGACTTTTGTTTAGAGTATATTGCCTTGAACATTTTTTTTTGTCGAAAATTAACCTATACTCTGACTAAGGTGTTTTCTGTGCGGGCGTGTTCGAAATTCTTGACACTTACCTGTTCAGTGGGCGATCGCCTTTAACCATAATTAACTATACGCATGGTAATTCTGTTCATAGTTGAAAAAACGAAGCACCTTTTATTTCAAATTTGCCAACATGATTATGAAATAGAAAAATGAGTTTTAATTCAAGTGTGAAACGGATCATGCTTTTGTATTTCCGAAATGGCAAGCGTGCAGAACATTTATTTGAAAAAGCATTTTACAAAGAAATTATTTTGTATTAAGGTGATCAGAAAGGCGTCCATGTAGATCATACTCGGCCATTAAATCATATGATGATGATTTCAGATTTTGGTTGTAGCAGAATTAATGACATGAATATTACGTCTAAGCAAATCGAAAGCGAATTGTACTGTCCAGTGCAGTCTCCAAATTTGGAGCGTCATTATTTTGTAGACGACGCACACAGTAACAATGAAATTTACAAGGCGTAAACACAATAGAGACGCTTTGGCCAAACAATTGGGCCCGAGAAATGCATCAATTCGGTTTTCTTGGATCCGCGCCTGACGCAATATAAATGCATAAAACGACTGGAAATGAACATATTCATGACAGTAGTATGTTGGCATGTAAAATTGGTAAATGTAATTGTACATACATTTATAATACTTATATCATGGCAAAATGTATATTGGTAATTATATACATTAAGCACATTAGTATTATGATGATGAATTTTATCATATTTATGTATATCAGTTGGTTAAATCTAAATGCCACTTTAAACATGTTAAAAATAATTAACATAGTAAACTTAACGTTATTGAACTTTTATAGAAGGAAATAATACCCGACATAAAATAGCATGAATATATCAATGAAGAACCTGTTTCTATAAAATACCCCATCCCCACGCTGTGGGTCCCTACACAATACGGTACCAGATATATTGAGAAATAGGCATAGAACTTTCTTCATTGTTACTTAGGTTATTATAAAAATACTTGTAACATGGTAAGGCATCTTGGTGGAACCGCCAATATACAAAAACAAATCAATTCTGCTTTGGGGTTATGAGGAAACAAAAATAATAAATGTTCTTAACGATGAGTAGAGATTGATTTTTGCGGCCCTTTCATGAATTATCGCCCGAGTTTCAGTAATCCTATTTAATGAAGACATTTAGCCGAACCTTTTCTTTATAATGGCATGTATACTCTATAAGAACGTAGTTTTGAAGCCAATTTATAATTTTCATTCATAATGGTTCTAGATTTCTATGGGTAGCTCTTGAAGGTGTATATGTATGCCACATCCCTAGCTTTAAAGGACCATTAAAACCAGAATCGTTTACTCATGAACATTTAGTCGGTCCTCAACAAAGACCCTGAAGAGTATAATTTAGGCCCGAGTTTCAACCGGGAATCAAATAGTTTCTCTTTCCATCCTTCCATACAGACATGCAGAGAAAGAATAAGAAGGAATGGAAATAATAAGGATTTAAAGGGAAGAGGAGAGAAAGAGAGAGAGAGAGAGTTTGAAGGATATTAATGAACAAGTGGTAACATTGAGCGCGATCGTAATCACATAAGGATTGTTTTTAAAATAACTAGACGAAGCAAGATAATAAAACATTGTTTAACGTGGTGTAAAACTACTCAACTTGTTTAAACTTTAAAACCGCTGTTTACTATAGGAACCATCCAACTCTGTGTACAGTCATTACACACACCTGTTGTTTAAAGTTAATTAACTGTGTTTAAGAATCTTAACACAAATGAATTTAATAAGTCTTAAACGACAGTACTTGGTTAAAAGAAAGTTGTTAAAAAAGGTGCCGGTGCCGAATCGAACTCACAACCTTTGCATCCCCAAAGTTGACACTAGACCTACGATACTGCCTTAAGATATAAAACAAAAGAAACTACACGATTTGTTTAAAACTTTACACAACCGTTGTTTACTATAGGAACCATCCAACTCTTGTGTAAAGTCATTAAACACCACCTGTGTTTAAAGTTTAATCAACTGTTGTTTAAGAATCTACACAACTTTTTTAAACAATACTTTTTTACACATCAGTTTTAACAGTGAACAG
>CALNVZ010000641.1:19854105-19867738 GCA_940671915.1 Paracentrotus lividus | reverse complement strand
TTCTTAACCAAAATATTAAGGTTTGTTTCTTAAATTACATAAATACCACTTGACGAAAATCTTTCTAAACATACTTCATGGCATGATAGAGTATTATTAATAATAGTTACATTTATGTATCACTTTATACATGTATCCTACTCGGTGTTTATAAGGGCTTTTAATGTTAACTAACTATTACCGGGCTTATATGAGGCAACTCTGAAAGGCGCTCGCAGCATTCAAGTATTATTGATAATATAACATCATATAATATAGCTAATTCCCAAATGAAATAAAGATTAAGAGACCACAGTTATATTGAATTACATGTCGATTGATTATCCCATAATCTCCTCTCCGACATAATAGGAAGATTTTATATCATTATCATTATTTTTTATTTTAATCGAGGAGGAAAAAAATCGATGCATTCAAAGATATTAAAAAATGAAAGGAATAGTAATAAACCATAAAAAAAAATAAAAAAAACTTCCCGAGATAGATTAGACGCGTTTGGACGAACAGAGAACGACGAGGGAACGAATAGAGAACGACAAGGGAACGACCATCCAACGCGCATAACGTTCACACTGCTAATTCCCAGCGCATACATAACCTATTGATAAGTGCGTTATTACGCGCTAGAAAACGCTCAAAACTGTGAACGTGTAATAAATTATGAATTTGTCTCAGCGTACATTTGCGTTCAGACAACGATTAATTGCGTATGGTTAACGAGTAGCAACGTTTTGGAGCGTACACAACAAATTCCAAGAACGCTGGTCAAACGTTAGCTCAACAAGCCGTAGTGTGAAGGCACCTTTACACAGTATCATTCGAAATTAATCAAGTCATAGGAAAAATGAATAGAGAATCAAATATATATTTTTTGCTTGAATTTTTTGGCCCTGATGTACTAAAGGTTCAAGAAAATGATAATACATTTTTTTTTTTTTTTTTTTTTTCAAATCAAATTATTATTTCCTTCTGTGACTAAATTTATCAACTCCTCGTGACATTAGATTTCTTATTCGTGTAAACACCACTTTGTACCTTTTGTGTACTATTTATTTGCTTTCTTTCTTTCTTTCTTCCCTTTTTCTTCTTTTTTAGGGCCATTGAAGGAGGCCCGAGGCCGAAAGCTTGGCACATTAAAGTTGCTTACACAGCAACACCTATCTAACATATTTATTTCGCTTATTTGTTATTCAATCATATTCGTATATTTCTTGCGTTTTGGGTTTAGTTTTTGTGTGTTTTACCTTTTTCTTCTTAATATTGCAAATGCATGAGAGCCATTAGGTATACTGGAACAAAATTAGCAGGCAATATAAATATCAAACAAACTTTTACTACTGTACATCCTCTCTGAGTGAATGGGCAGCGTTCTTTCATGTTCTTTGCATCCGGCGGGCATGTCAAAACCTTTGTGGTCATAATACATCAGCATGGCCCCAATCATGTTTTATGACCCAATTAAGTGGGCTATTCTTTTTAAGGGTTCGTTAGAATGAATGAAAGTGATATCATGTGCATCTATAAAGCTCAATTTATGCGTACTTATCGCTAGTCATACTTATTACGGGGCATCCCTTGGTTTGCGTTAATACAAAGAGAGAGAGGAGAGAGAGGGGGAGGGAGAGAGAGAACGGATAAAACACTGCATCGAAAGCAATTAGGATAACATCAATTCGCCTAATTCTTCTCGAATACACCTTTAAAATGATCGCATCGATTAAACACAAGAACATGTGTTCAAACCCTTTCTCCTTGAATGGGAAGCTGTATGGTGCATGTATATTGTTATCAACACCAAAATTATATTTCATATCGAATTTTGTTTTACCCTCATTCGAAGTTCTCTTTTTTAATTGATTCAAAGGTAAAAGGGCCATAGGGTAAAATAAAATTCCGAATGTCGTGTCAGTCTATATTTAAAAAAAAAAACTCTTCTGTTTACCGAAATTTAGGGGACACATTACTGCTATACATCATATTTCGTCAATTATTTTAATACAAAAAAGGGAAATTTGTATCGTTTACATCCTTCTGATTTTCAAAAGAAGATATTGATCTAATTTCTATGCTTATATTTGGTCGTTGTCTCCCACAAAAACTTGATGACTATATTTATGAGAGTATTGCTTTTCTTTGCATTTTATCCCAGATAATATGACAACTATTCATTGAAATATTACTTATTAAAGTGTATTTCAAACTGCTATTATCGATGTCTATACAACTCTCAATACTCATGTAAATTTCAAGAGGAAAACGCCGAGGGCGGTAGATCGGCATGCTTCTCAATACGATCGGCCTAATATGGAACTATAAAAATAAAAATAAAAAAAATACACGACTTAGAAAAAACACGATTGGGTTGTTCCCAAATCAGTGTTACTAAAATCTAGCATGATGGGCCATAATGCCCCCCCCCCTAAAATCTGGAGCGCGCCAAAATGTGCACGATGTATTTTGCTCTAATTGATAAAATAAAGCTTCTGGAATGCTAATTTGCATGTACATATTCCTTATAGGATTCCCAACAATTGTACTGGAAAAAATTTGGTATCGAAATCAATTTCTTATGTATTTCGTTGTTTCATGATTTTTTTTTTTGCTATTTTGTTTGCTAATTAATAATCAAATTAAACCTTTTCATAGATTCATATTTTGGTGAGAATGCAAGGAACATTAATCTAGCTTTTGAGAAAAAAAATAATTATAATACCAGAGCCATGGTTAAGCGGCGGCATAAAATTGTTGTTTTTCTGGTCTCGTGTGTATTTGGAGGTTATTAACTTCTATGTTAATTATCTTAATTATAATTTTAACAACATTATTTTGGGTTAGATTAAAAGGAATAGAGGTAAAAAATATAATAATAATATAATGACAGTAATCAAAGTAAGGAAGTCAGCATATCCAATGCAGTCAGGGTAAAAAAAATATATTATACAAATATGCATGCTATGCGAGTGCAATATACCATAATATGAGTGTCCATAAATTTCAATTTCTCGCGTGCGTTTATATTTCAACGAGGCCGTAGGCGAGTTTAAATATAACGCACAGAAGAAATTTGAAATTTAGGGACACGAATGATATTGTAATTGAACGAGAATAAGCATGCTATATGTTATATTAGATGGAACAGAAAATTGTATCAAGTATATCTGAACTTACCTTATATTTATATAATGAATCCTCTCTCCAAGAAGACTTGAAAATCCTTAACACGTAAAAACAGAGAGTTTTTAAACCTTGAAAGTTAAATGTAACGCGTGAACTAGTCTATGATGAATCCTCTCTCAGCTCTTGAAGTAATTAGTTCTATTTAGTAGCTCTATTTAGTATATTGGAGTTCACATAGTCAGTAATGTTGCATAATAGATGCATGCAGTAATTTATTATAGTAAATAGACCCCTAGATATTTGACCTTGCCTAATCTGGTTTTATCTTTGCCAATATGTTTGCCAAACTTTTGGTGCTAATTAAGCTATTGTGACGTATATTGTTTGCTCGCGATATCTATTGTTGTGCGCACCATTTTTTTTTACTTGCGCAACAAGGCAGTGCAGAAATTGCCGGTATTAGTGCACGCGGTGCACTATACCGAATTACGGCATTGCAAAATAGGGCAATTGACCAATCAGAAGCCTTCTCTCATACCACCCATTTTATATTATATATATAATCTTATGTACCATTTTTTTTATTTATCATGTATGGTAATTTATGCAAATGAACATGAAATATGCAAAATCACAAAAAAAAAATCAGTTCATCAAACTTCAGGCATTGATCTTTTTGAATGCAGCTTAAAATAAAAAAGCTAATACTTAATTAAATTATTTTTAGAAAAAAAGTTTTACTTTTCAAAAGAATGGCCCGTTTACTGTTTTATATAATTTTAGAATTATGTGCATTTTGTGACATTGAATAAGAGTTCATATTCACTTTCTTATCATTATCGTATTATCCATATTCGGTTGTTGTTGTTGTTGTTCTTTTCTTATTTTTATATTTTTTTTTTCTGGGGGGGCGCAGGGGCACTTCAAAATTTATGTCCATTACTTTCTTTTGACAGATACGTTCCAGATGAATAGGGGAAGAAACAAGCCAGATACGGTATACCTCCTCGCTGACGTGATGGGCAAAACAATAAATCAGACAGCGATATTCTACGGCTCGTTTCAGCCGCTTCACTAATTCCCGTGTTATTAGTCGATTGGCGGGTGAATCATTTTAGTCTTTAAGATGAAAGTGGAATGGATACCCCCAGCAATGATTTGGGCTAGTGAAGATGGTTATTGTGTCTTTTTATTACCGGCTGTCGGTAAAATGGGGCCAATTCATTATCATTTCATTGTTATTATGACTCAGAACATGGCCCTGAACATGGATGTATTGCTACACTTTCAAAGAAAAAAACAACGAATCATCTAACACTGGAATAATGAAAAAAAAAATCAATCTTAATAATTCTGACAAATTGCAAGCAAATGTATTGAAGAAGCAAAAGCCCTAACATATTAAAATAGTTACGATGCTATATATACCATTTTTGATGAGATGTCTCCTTTTCAAATCTTGTAATGACATTTTGCTGATTTCGATTCAATTAAAAAAAATATGATATATCAATGTATTTAATTCAACTCCAGCCTCTGATGACTGCGTGTAAAAGTAACTAATCTGAGGGTAGCTCAATTTCTAGGCAATGGAGGACTATACACAGTGAGTCAAAAATAATGTCCCGTCATTTTGAAGTTGGCTTGTGAAAAGTTTAACCATTTTATAATAGAATATGTGTGCACACATACACACACACTTACCCTCTCACCACACACCAACACCAGCACACCTATTCTCCCTCACACACAAACGCACATCATTACACACGCACCCACATAAACAGTAAACAATTCACAATAGAATGTCCACTTTTCTTATTAAGTATGGATGTTATATTTACCTGGACCATCACTGAAAGTTTGGGACGTAGTAATTCCCTAACAACTTTTTGTGAGTGTGTGTGAGGGTGTGCGTGTATGTGCTAGTGTGAATGATATATGGTATGTGAGTGTGTATGTGTGGAGGGATGTGGGTGCGTGTGGAGAGGGTACGGGTGTGCATGTGGTTTGTATAATATGTGTGGGTGTGTGCGTACACTTGTGTCATTCTCGTTTTTTGTTTTGTTTTTGTTATGTTTGTTTGTTTTTTTTGTTTGTTTGTTTGGTTTTTTGTTTTTTTTTTAATCATCTTCAACCCAGCCACTTGGCGCAAGTGAGATTTTGTTGTCTCGGGAAGACATGCGTGCAAATATACAAACGAAAAGGGTACCAATAGATGCTATGAGGATGACTCTACCAAAGTATATCATGACACCCAGTATTAAATGTGCAAACTTTGCACAAGATACCTTCAAAAATGATGGGACTTTTTTCTGACTCACATGATTTATAACAATCCATCATGAGGAAATTGAAAAACTACCGCGGCAAGTGCAGGACCGGAACATTGTAAGCTGTATGACTAAATTTTAGTCTTCATGTGTCATTAATCCGTTCAACGTTCAATCACTAGGGTAAAGAACCTAGTATTAGGTTCTGCTTCGAAAATAATCAGTAACCATTTAAAAAAAATCTGGGCAATGTATCCTGCTTTGTCGCCCCCCCCCCCTTCAAGAAATAGGCTACCTGAATTGTTGCACGTCTCCTACCATTAAGTAATAACGTTACTTTGTTGAACATTATCACTAATTGAGGACATGCTGTACCTACAAGCTTATCTTATTCCAGAATGAAGTTGAAATGATGAGTCCATTCTTATCAAAACAATGCGAGTGCATAGTGCAGGGCTTCATGTCTAAAGGTGATTTCGTACTTCTCTGAGATGTCTCCGCAGACGGAGCCTCATTGTAGTTATGTTCGGACAATTGAAGACGTCGTGGACATAAGGGAGTCTTCCGCGCACTAGTTTATCCGTCAACCGTCCCTGTCAGGAAGATAATATAAGGACCACGACTACTTTTATCCATTGATTCATAAAAATGGCTATACTTGGCTTCTAGATCATATTCAATCCATCGTTGTATGTTCTTTATTATCTTACTTGTGCACACAAGTACATTATGGGTAACTAAGCGTGTCGTCTGGGTGTATTTTTTTTCAGACAATATAATACTTTTTGTATTAAATCCTTAGCCGACTTATTTTTATGTGATATTTCCCTACATGTGGCAGAGAACTTAACTTTGCACATTGATGACCTGGACCGTTGCATAAAAACGTTATATATTATATAACCTTCATCAATGTACTTTTATGAAAATGCCATTTTGACTTGGTAATACCATTTTGTGGTAGTTAGCATTTGATGAAAAAGTACTTAATGTAATCCTTTATGAACAGCGGTCAGCTCTCTCGTGGTTCCTGCAAGAAAAGAATACCTTGTATCCGTTTCATCCGTGTTCTGCGAATTTGCGGCGGCCCGGACAATTTATGATCCCTCAATCGATAAAACCGTGTCACGCAACTTTTAACGTGCTTCGTGACTTTGCAAAATGATCCATACGCATATGCTTTTTTAAAAAATGTGTGTAAATTAACAACGTAAATAATGATACCATGAATAATATTCCTATATTAAGAAATACATGTGTAGTAATAATAATGCTATCCTACTCGAATGGCATAATATGATTTGCATAATGTTTGTGTGTGTGTGTGTGCGGGTTTAAGGGTTTATTATACTCTCTGTTTGTTCCAAACTTTTATTCTGATGCCCTTCAACCAAATTCAATTTTCAATTTCTTATAAACAATGAGTATATCGAACGTAATTGTTTACGCCTTTGGGATGTTAAATACAGACAAGAAATTATTATATAATTATCTATAATCATATAATCATATAATAAATGTATGATTATATATAGGATAGTTCGAATCTTAATAGCGACGGGCACTCCGGACGTCTAGTGGTTATGATGTTGGCATAAGAATCCAGAGAATGTGGATTCGAATCCCGCCCGGGCAACCTGTGATGTTTTTTTTTTTTTTTTTCACAGCTGTATGGCTACAATCTTTGATTGTAAAATCAAATGACCACACCTTTCGCTAAATTCGCAATTATTTGTTTTCTTCATTTTCTACTTTCATGTATAAATGAATTTTTGTTACTTTTGTTGCAATACCAGTGGAATCCAAATTTCTATGCAACTATGTTTACAAAGACCTAATAAAATATCTTGTACCGTGCACACTGCATTTGCGTGTGTTTCAGCCGTTGGAGACAAACAAATTATTCCTTGTTTTTAATGAGTCCTTAAAAACTAAGGCCTACTTTTCATTGAATTAAATTAACATGAATATTTAAAATAAAGGCCAAATCAGGGTTATTTAAAAATAATGCACGCATGTCATTTATTAGACATTGCATTCTATCTGTAAGTTGCAAGCAAATTGAACTAAATTCAAACTTTATCAGCTAGACAAACCCGATTGATCACCAATCATATATATAATACACATGGTGAGTATAAGATTCTGCAAAGATCGTTTACTCTTGATATAGACCGACATTTAAAGTGTGTTCACGTCTCTGCTGCCCCGCATTTTCTTGAAGATAAAAAAAAAACAATACCTTCATTACAACGAGTGTGGTAACTATGGTGTTTATTAATGGGTAAGCAAGCAAATGGTTTAGTAAACACTTTCACGCTTGGAGAACTGCTCAGCGGCTGAGTGCCATATTGAAAATTTTGATTAATCTTCAATCTCTTTCATTTCCTAATGACAAAAAAATTGATATTTGATTTGCCGTTTCCGGAAAAACTACGGTAACATGATTAATGTAAATGATTGACCAATTTGATCCCTTCGATTATTAAATTCTTTTCCCACCATGTGTTAGACCGTATTTGCCAACAATTACTATTTCTTCCTTCTCTTTCTCTCTCATTTTCTTCATCTCTCTATCAATTTGTCCCGCAAGCACACACACAGACGCACCCACAAGCATACACATACACCCACACGCACACTTCTTTTTTTAATATATTTCTTCCTTGGTTTCTATCCATTTTTCTCTTTCCCGGTCCGTCTGTATCTCTCTCTATCTTTCTCTCTCTCCCTCTAAAATATACTACATGGCCGTATGCTATCGTCGTACAATATTTTTAAAGTATATTTTAACGTTTCAGAACTCAATTCCTACATCTACATCCTCATTCATAAGAATGCGAAAGAAAAAAAACGTTAATGCTGTATCTCGCAATGGACATAGCATGAACGTACGTACGTCCACGGAAAGACTGTATCACAGGTGGTCTGTTCACATCTACGCTAGATCTATTCACATACAGTACTCTATTCATATCCAAAGCCGTTCACATATTGGTGCTCTATTCACATCGATTGTATACCGCCATCTCGCGGTACACAAGCGTAGAGTACAAGAAATATATATATATTTAATAACTCTCTTCTCAGCTTTTCGTTTTTCGTTTTAAAATGTCCGCTAAAGCCCATGCATGTTGTGTGACTATTTGCAATTAGTGTTTCAGATTCAAAAATTGAAAATAAAAGCGATCAAGTATGTCTATCGGCCTTCTAAAGATGCTTAAGAATAATGAGAAAATATTATGGCAATAAAATGAAGATTTCAAGGAGCCAATTTTGCTTACTCAAGGTAGATGCAAAATATTTCTGATTGGAATATTTTATTTACAATGTAAAATGTATGTAAGTTGGTCGAGCGGTAAAGCTCATTCTCTGAATCCAAATTAAACTACAAACTGACGCTAGTGGGACCCAGGTTCGAATCTATGTCAAGTGTATGTATTTTAGATGTGACATTAAAGGTCGACCCCAGATATATCACACTTAAATAATCATATCTGGTGCACGGTATTCAAAACCCAATCAACCGAGTCTCAAAGCAATTTTGGTCACCATCTTTAAAAACGAAATATCAAGAAATAAAAATAACTTGGGTCGACGAGTGCATGTTGTGATACACAAATTGTGTTTTTGAAATTTTCAATTCTCTATTTTATTTCCCAAAAGTGTAATATGGGGAGACTCGGAAGGATGGACGTTACAGGAATTTACATTTTGGGCAATAATTTCTAATATGATGAGTACTTTTCACACATCGGCTCAATTTTTAAGAGAAAGTCCTGTAAGTTAGCCTAGTTGTATGTTGGATAAAATCTGAGGCACATAAAATGAAAAAATAAGAACTATTTATACAGCTTAATTAATGAAGAATTTTTCCAGTAGGGCACACCTCACCAGTATAACGGGGTAATGTTGTACACCATATGAAATCGGTGACTTGTTTCAACTATATGTAATGAACAGTGGGGGTATTTGTTCATACGATTTACGTCGTAGTAATGTGTTAACATCTCTTATACCGTACTTTTGGTTTCAATTGTCACAATTTTTTTTAGATTTTTTATTTTGTGATACGTTAAACTAGTAACATAGTCGTTTAAGTGAGGAGCTCTAGAATAACTAAGTAAAAAATAGAATATAAAAATTTATTATCACCTGAAATTGAAAATCAAAATTAACTGTTATGTATCAATGTGTAAGTAATTTGGGTAGGTTGTTAATTGACAGTGGGGTAGGTTTGTGTAAAAACTACCATGCGGTGATTTTATTAACACGGAATATTAAACTGTATGCACAGCCATATGGTTTGCAAAAGTACTGGGGCATGGCTCTGGGGGTAGGGATTGAGTACGACATCATGTATTAATGGCACGCAAGTAATAGAGCCTTTTGAGTATCAATCAGGTGCTTCATTTTTTTGTAAGCATATTAACAAATATTTTAATTTTGTCACAATTCACGGCGTTGGGAACTGATAAAAATGAGTTTTTTGTTGATTTGCTTGTTAAATAAAACAATCGGAGGAAAATCTCACGACCGGCAGTTACATAGTCATCAGCTATGTGGCTAGGCGTATCAATACACTGTGCCAGTTCATTAAAGGTGAATATTTTTTTCGCCGCTATAGTGCGACATGATTTTTTGCTACTGACTTTATTTTCCTTTTGAATATGTGAGTTGTCCTTGGTCGCTGTTAACTCTTTTTGGGGAAACCTGTGCTGGCTTATCTTGGACCATTCATCACAACTACAACGTGCCCTTTTCCAAGAGTTTTTGTAAACCGTGTGTGACAAAAGTCATTTTTTGGTCAGTTTTCCTCTCGGTCCTCTCCCATTTTGGGAATGGGAACCCCTTTTTCGTTTTTCCGGCGTCAAGCATAAAGATCCTACCACAGGAAACGAGCGACTGGTGTGATTAGATATTATATATTGTTCCTTTTTTCAAGTTAAATCTCATATTTCTGGGAAAGGCTTAGGTCCTCTGTCTAGGGGGAGCAAGGGAATTGTAAAAAACGAGAATTAGAGGTGAAGATTGCGGAAATTTTATTCCATCTTAGCTGAAAACAACAAGAAATGAAAAAACCACATTTAAGACCACTTTAATACATTCATTTTTTTTCCCCCTTTGAAATTTTGTCCTGGTAGGCTTGATGACAGGCTGATAATATAGTGCTTATTGATAATCTTTTATTCTTGATATGTACGCTTTATATGATTTTAAATACTACATACTAGGACAGGGAAGAGATATATTAGGTGTAAAATAGATAAAATAGATAGATATGAACCACAATATAATTTTGTACTCCGTCATAAGATAAGAGAGGTCCGAGGCTGTTTAACATAGAATCTAGAATTAAATATTAAGAAACAGGAAGATCTACACATCAAGGTGTTTCATTGATAGCACTGAGGGGAGCCTTGGTGGGTCGGGACGGTGAACATAAAAGGGCCCCGAAAGAAATTAGAAAAATGCGAACGAAAAATGGGCCATGCTTCTGGGGGTGGACAGGAACTTTTTTTTGAAGAAAATCCTTAGAGGAGGGATTTGAGGGAGAAGCGTATATGAATATGCCAGCGATCCCGAAAGTAGTTAGAGAGATGAAAAAACACATTCAAGGAAATTAATAAACGGAGCAAAATTAATGTCTGATTGAGGCCAGAAAAAAATTTCCACCTTATGACGTTAAACAATGTAGATGCAGTTAGCACGTGATCATCTCACTTGTTCCATAGACAACTTTGACAGTGCTCTGAGACTGTAACCTGGCCGTGTAGACTTCCATATCCAGCCATGTCTTTCCTATACCCTTCATTCTGACGATATTAGGTTACTGACTCCATGCTCATTAAACATCTACAAAAAATTTAAGGTTTCATAAACTGTGTCCTATTATCATAAGAGAATAGATTTAACGTTTTCCTGATTCTCAAATAAATGGGTCTGAGTGACGTTTGAAAATATTTTAAAAAATGTCCGTTCAACTGAATGCTCAATGTCAGCAAAACTAAAAACAAACAAAAACTAAAAATAAAACGAAAAAAACGAAAAAAAAACGAGAAAAGTGTTTACTTTGACTCGCTTACTTCTCTCAACTCAAGCTCGATGTGCGGATGGATTATTATATCGGGGTGTTGGTGAAAAATAACAAATATCGGATTGATTATTTGACAATAAGTTGCCAAGACGCCTTTAAATGAATTTGCAATTTTTGAGTATGCCTTGTTACATTAGCGAAAAAAATGAAGGGAAGTGTCGACTTGTTTGTTTGTTTGGGGTTTTTTTTCTCTCCTTCGTCTCTCTCGTCATCACTTCTTCTTCTCTTTTCTCTCTTCCTCTTTCTCCTGGGTCTATCTGTCTTCTCTTTCCTTGTCTTCTTGTAGTATTGTCATATTTATTGTCATAACGTAAGTTTTTATATTCAGCTAGAGGTATTTTCGGTCACAGCATATACGTTTATGTCCGGAAAAGTTTCGCTTGGCCCAAAAATATCTGTCTGATTGGTTTTCATACAAGTATAAACTAATGTCGAAAATAAATGAAATATTTCCCTCGTCCGCTCGTCTTACAGGCGTGAAATCGCGCGGCGCCTGTCCGCTAAGTGAATACTCAATAGTTCTGCCCTGATTGGTTCCTGAAACGCGCCATATTGCAACATCCTGAGTGGCGAAAGTGCTTGTTAAAATAACTACAGACAGTCGTTTAAAATGACAACAACTTTTTACTAACTAATCGTTCATTAAAAATTTTCAGAGTGGGTGGACTATTAGAGTCTTGTTCTATGTCAATGATTGTGTTACCTGGTAAGCTAGCAATAAACAAAGTACCCTTTTCCCCTGAAAGAAAAAAAATGTTTGCGCAAAGTGCAAGGTTAAGGTTAATATATGTTAAAGCAGGATTGATAAGGTTGTAGTGAGTTTCGTTCAAAAGTTTTACGTTAACAAGACTAATTCTTATCTAAAGCGTACACAGGTCCAATGTGAGTGTGTTGGTGGGCAGGTTGTGATCGTTGTCACATGCGCTTTGTGAAAGTGTGTCTGAACTATAAGAGTCTATTTAGCGTGTGGTCTTCTACATGGTGTAAAACAATACTGTGGTCGCCATCCGATCGTCATCCGCTCGCACTCTGTTGGCCTTAGGAGTGGTGGTCAACACACAAAGTTATTGTATATATTTGTATGTTGATAATTCCTTGTTATGTTATCATATGTGTGCACGGGCTGAGATTGAATTCAAACTACTGATGAATGTCAGGCTCAGCACTCTAAAGCAGTTCAGACATAGTACCAATATTTTACCAGGAGACCACATATATGATGACATTTCGTGTTATGGGTGTCATAGTGGGTTTAGAGTCGGGGGCTCTGGTGTTTTTTGAATAGGGTCCATCTGCCAATGCTGGACTGGGGGTATTTCAACGTATTGTCCGTCTAGACATTTCCGTGGATCTATTGGCCTGATTTGGAGGTATGAACTTAAAATAAAAGGGATGTGAAATGGTTTTAATCCATAAGGCGAGTTCATTCTTTCGGATTCAATTTTCATAATCCTCGTAACGGATTATCAGATGTGATCGTCTCTGATTAATGACAGGTAAGGAGGCTCGGTGTTTCTTTTGAAATAATGCTATTGTCAGTGTTTATTTTTTTATATTTAATATCCGGACAATTTACCCATTGTTAGACAAGAATGATCAGCGAATTGAAAAAGTGCGACCTCGTGTGGAAACCGGCCGGATTATCGTTGGACAAAAGTAAATGAATCGCTGACCAATTTGGATAGCAATCATTGTTCGCCTCGTTTGGAAACATTTGGGAAATCAGGTGTTAGTGGTATGAGGGATCTATTTATTAGTTCTGCTAACTTCCAAAGAAGAGACATATTGAATGAATTCTGAAAACAATCGCTCTAACGGATTTCGATGCACGTTTTAGAAACGCGCAAGCCATGGACTGGTTAATTACACGGGCCTTTTTTTTTTCACAATTCAGGAAAAATGCCAATTTCTTTTTCTTTTCTGACTGTTTCCGCCCTCTTACTGTACCTCGTCTAAACTGAACAGGGTAACGGTGTGAACTATTCATGACGCGACCAACCAGAAACCGAACTTGATATAAGCGACATCATACGTCGTTTCGGTTGAGTGCCTGGTGTACTTCCCAATAAAACCTTTTTTTTTTTTAAAGACGAATGCCTGTTCGCTCTCGCGTTAGACACATGCCAGTACCTTTCCTTTTCTTGCG